>JBBGZY010000399.1:1870000-2150000 GCA_037952925.1 Lithobates clamitans
AAAAAAAAAACAAAAAACATAAAAATAGAGGCCTGTTTTCCAAAAAATAATTTTTTTTTTTCCAAAAATAGAGGCCTGTTTAAAAAAAAAAAAAAAAATAGGCCTGTTTTGAAAAAACCAAAAAAATAAATAAAAAAAGAGGCCTGTTTTTAAAAAATCAAGAAAAAAAAATAGGACTGTTTTTAAAAAATAAAAAAATAAAAAAGAGGCCTGTTTTTAAAAAATCAAAAAAATATAAAAAAAAGGCCGATTTTTATAAAAAAAAAAAAAAGAGGCCTGTTTGTTAAAACCCCCCAAAAAAACACATTATATAGTAAAAAAAAATACCTAATTATATTGTTCCAAATTTGTAAATATATAGATTTTTTTTGACTATCAACATTTTTTACAAATGCATAAGTGAATATATACAGAATATTAAAACATCTGTTTAATAATTAACTAAATGTGTGGTTTGTTATTTCAATGCTCAGTATCGGTTTGTTTAAATTTAAAATAGTTGTTTACAGTGACAATGGTGCTTATTTAGTCAAGGAAAATACACTTGGCACTACATAACCTAGGAGAAAGCCAAAAAGAAAGGCAAGCAATAAATATAATTCAATATTTCATCAAGATTTTTTATTTTGAGAAATTAAATATCCTGGGGCATTGCAATGGCCCCCCTACCCATAAAATAATTGACATATTGCTCTCAAACTTGACGGGCACTTTGGGGGCCAAGCCAGTACGACAGTATCCAGGCCCGTCAGATTGTCACTAATAAGCCCAGCCTCAGGCCTAACTGGCACAATATAATTTGTAGAATGTTTGTTCAAAAAGTTGTGCAGGATGCAGCACGCTAAAATGATGAAATTAAGTTTGTATTCCGCCAAGTTTATGGATGTCTGAAACAGGCGAAACCGGCTGGCCAGAATCCCAAAAGCATTCTCAACAACTCCTCTCGCTCTGGTCAGCCGTAAATTAAAAACCCTCCTCTCCGGGGTGAGGGTTCTTTGGGGGAATGGCCTCATGAGGTGCTTGCTCAGAGCGAAGGCTTCATCTGCTATCAAGACAAAGGGGAGTCCTTCCACATTATCCACATCAGGTGGCAATCCCAGGCCACCACTCTGGAGATGCTGGCAGAACTCTGTCTGGGCAAATACTCCTCCATCCGACATCCGGCCATTCTTCCCCACGTCCACATAGAGAAATTCATATTGTGCCGACACCACCGCTATTAAGACAATACTATGGAACCCCTTATAATTAAAATAGTATGACCCCGAATGGGGTGGTGGCACGATGTGGACATGTTTCCCATCTATAGCCCCTCCACAATTGGGAAAGTCTCAACGGGTGGCAAAATGGGATGCCACAGTCTGCCATTCCTGTGGCATTGAAGGAAACTGGGGAATCAAACAAGAAAACAAAACTCAGTAATTTAGAAAAGAACATTGCAAGAACATTATACACTTAAAACTTTATTTCCCAGCATCAGTATAAGATGAAATAATTGAAATCTTCTTGAATAGGGATGAGCTTCGAGTTTGAGTCGAACTCATGTTCGACTCAAACATTGGCTGTTCGCAAGTTCGCCGAACAGCAAACAATTTGGGGTGTTCGCGGCAAATTCGAATGCCAAGGAACACCCTTTAAAAGTCTATGGGAGAAATCAAAAGTGCTAATTTTAAAGGCTTATATGCAAGGTATTGTCATAAAAAGTGTTTGGGGACCTGGGTCCTGCCCGAGGGGACATGGATCAATGCAAAAAAAAGTTTTAAAAATGGCCGTTTTTTCAGGAGCAGTGATTTTAATAATGCTTAAAGTCAAACAATAAAAGTGTAATATCCCTTTAAATTTCGTAGCTGGGGGGTGTCTATAGTATGCCTGTAAAGGGGCGCATGTTTCCCGTGTTTAGAACAGTCTGACAGCAAAATGACATTTGGAAGGAAAAAATCCATTTAAAACTACCCGCGGCTATTGCATTGCCGACAATACACATAGAAGTTCATTGATAAAAATGGCATGGGAATTCCCCACAGGGGAACCCCGAACCAAAATTAAAAGAAAAAAATGACGTGGGAGTCCCTCTAAATTCCATACCAGGCCCTTCAGGTCTGGTATGGATATTAAGGGGAACCCCGGCCAAATTTTTTTTTTTAAATGACGTGGGGTTCCCCCTAAATTCCATACCAGACCCTTCAGGTGTGGTATGAATTTTAAGGGGAACCCCGTGCCAAAAAAAAAAATAAAAACGGCGTGGGGTCCCCCCAAGAATCCATACCAGACCCTTATCTGAGCACGCAACCTGGCAGGCCACAGGAAAAGAGGGGGGGACGAGAGTGCACCCCCCCTCCTGAACCGTACCATGCCACATGCCCTCAACATTGGGACAGTGCTTTGGGGTAGCCCCTAAAACACCTTGTCCCCATGTTGATGAGGACAAGAGCTCATCCCCACAACCCTGGCCGGTGGTCAGGTGGACAGCAATGCTGTACCAAAACGAAATTTGCGTCCTTTTCCTCCCACAAATAGAGCTTTCTTTTGATGGTATTTGATCACCTCTGCGGTTTTTATTTTTTGTGCTATAAACGGAAAAAGACCGAAAATTTTGAAAAAAAAAGATATTTTCTACTTTTTGTTATAAAAAAAATCCAATAAACTCAATTTTAGTCATACATTTAGGCCAAAATGTATTCGGCCACATGTCTTTGGTAAAAAAAATGTCAATAAGCGTATATTTATTGGTCTGCGCAAAAGTTATAGCGTCTACAAACTAGGGTACATTTTCTGGAATTTACACAGCTTTTAGTTTATGACTGCCTATGTCATTTCTTGAGGTGCTAAAATGGCAGGGCAGTACAAACCCCCCCAAATAACCCCATTTTGGAAAGTAGACACCCCAAGCTATTTGCTGAGAGGCATAGTGAGTATTTTGCAGCTCTCATTTGTTTTTGAAAATGAAGAAAGACAAGAAAAAACATTTTTTTTTTCTTTTTTAAATTTTCAAAACTTTGTGACAAAAAGTGAGGTCTGCAAAATACTCACTATACCTCTCAGCAAATAGCTTGGGGTGTCTACTTTCCAAAATGGGGTCATTTGGGGGGGGGGGGGTTGTGCCACCTGGGCATTCTATGGCCTCCGAAACTGTGATAGGCAGTGAAGAGTGGAATCAAAAATTTACGCCCTTAGAAAGCCTGAAGGCGGTGCTTGGTTTTCGGGGTCCCGTACGCGGCTAGGCTCCCAAAAAGTCTCACACATGTGGTATCCTCGTACTCAGGAGAAGCAGCAGAATGTATTTTGGGGTGTAATTTCACATATTCCCATGGCATGTTTGAGCAATATATCATTTAGTGACAACTTTGTGCAAAAAAAAAATTTGTCTCTTTCCCGCAACTTGTGTCACAATAAAAAATATTCCATGGACTCGACATGACTCTCAGCAAATAGCTTGGGGTGTCTACTTTCCAAAATGGGGTCATTTGGGGGGGTTTGAACTGTCCTGGCATTTTATGCACAACATTTAGAAGCTTATGTCACACATCACCCACTCTTCTAACCACTTGAAGACAAAGCCCTTTCTGACACTTTTTGTTTACATGAAAAAATTCTTTTTTTTGCAAGAAAATTACTTTGAACCCCCAAACATTATATATTTTTTTAAAGCAATTGCCCTACAGATTAAAATGGTGGGTGTTTCTTTTTTTTTTTCACACAGTATTTGCGCAGCGATTTTTCAAACGCATTTTTTGGGGAAAAAACACACTTTTTAAAATTTTAATGCACTAAAACACACTATATTGCCCAAATGTTTGATGAAATAAAAAAGATGATCTTAGGCCGAGTACATGGATACCAAACATGACATGCTTTACAATTGCGCACAAACGTGCAGTGGCAACAAAATAAATACATTTTTAAAAGCCTTTAAAAGCCTTTACAGGTTACCACTCTAGATTTACAGAGGAGGTCTACTGCTAAAATTACTGCCCTCGATCTGACCTTCGCAGTGATACCTCACATGCATGGTGCAATTGCTGTTTACATTTGACGACAGACCGCTGCTTGCGTTCGCCTTAGCGCTAGAGCAGGGGGGGACAGGGGTGCTTTTTTTTTTTCTTTATTATTGTTTGGAGCCACTCTGGTCTCTGATCAGCTCTATGGTCAGCTGGCTGAATCACCGGCTGCATTCTCAGGTTCCCTGTTGAGACAGGAGAGCCAGAGAAAAACACAGAAGACGGTGGGGGGGCATTCCCTCCCACGGCTTGTAAAAGCAGTCCAGAGGCTAATTGGCCACTAGGATTGCTTTTACATGAAAGCCAACCGCTGGCTGAAAAGAATGATACCAAGATGATACCTAAACCTGCAGGCATCATTCTGGTATAACCACTCAAAGTCGTGAATGGCGTACCTGAAGACAAAAAAATGGTTAACAATAAAACAGTAAACGGTAAAGTATAAAAAATTGCATAACTGAAAAACAAACATGATAAAACATAATAACAATAAAACATTGCAGAATAGAATACAGTAAAAAAGAGAAGAACAATAGAGAGAGAATAGAGAGAGAGAGAACAATAAAACGACAACCATTTTTTTTTATTTTATATATATTTTTTTTTACTCTTTTTTTGTAACTAACTTTTATAACTTTTATAACTGTAACCGGTTCCAGGTTGGGTCTCTCAAAATGTGATGGCATCTTGGGAGACCCTGTGAAAGTGTGCCTAGTCTGTGCAATGCTGTACCCTACGCTAATACACAACTAGTGTATGGTAGCGTTCAAAACATTCACCAATGCAAAAACCAGGATTATCAGGACAGGAGGGACAATAATAGCGGGTGTCACGCCTATATCCGCGCTTGCTGCAAACACTACATCTTTTTTGGGGGGGTTCGTTGGGTAGGGGTACTCGGGTGGACATAAAGAAAATGCCTCTCATGCAGCCGACTGCATTTGGTTGGGGATGTGAATGGGGGAAGTACGGGTGGGTTCCCAATTAGGATTGGCGAATGCAGTAGGAAGGGCACTATGGGCACAACGGGCCTGTGTTTGTCTTCTTCTTGGTGGCAGGGGGACACTACTTGTGCTTGCCACCTCACCAGCTTGAACTGCTCTTATGGGACTCGCCACGTCACCAAGTGTTACTGCAGTGCTGGTTTGACTACGACCGGGTGCTTGCCAGTTCACCAAAATGCTACCAAAAAAAACTGTTAGCGATCGCAGGGATCAGGCCTGACTCTGCGAACGCTGCAGTTATGCGTTTAGTGTTTTGTAAGTGACAGTGATCGATCGATACTGCACTTGGGTGGGCTGGGCTGGGCTGGGCCGGGCGGAGGGGCAAAACGCAGGTGCTAGCAGGTATCTGGGCTGATCCCGCTAACACTGCGTTTTTGGGAACCCTAAACTGCTGGGGACGCTAGTATAGATCTGATCGGTTCAGATATTGATCCGTTCAGATACTATACCACTAAGGGAGGCGTATGCTGCGAGCGTGGGTGTTATCGGTACTGGCGCTAATCTGATACTGCCTGGGGTGACGCATATCACCGCCGGGCGATCAGGGGGCTAAACCTTTATTCGGTAATAAACGGCGGGTGCCCTGACACTATAAAAAATAAACAAACTAACCAGCGTCACCCGTAACACTTATACGGTGATCAGTGGTGAAAGGGTTAACTAGGGGGCAATCAAGGGGTTAAAACATTTATTAGATAGTATATGGGGGTCCCTGTCGCTGTAAAACGCTGATGGCGAACCTAAATATTTACGTCCCTAACTACCGTCACCAGCGACACTAATACAGCGATCAGAAAAATGATCGCTTAGCGACACTGGCGACAGGGGGTGATCAAGGGGTTAAAACTTTATTAGGGGGGGTTAGGGGGGTACCCTAGACCTAAAGGGGGCTACCACTAACTGCCCTACCACCGTAACTGTCACAAACTGACAACATGCAGTAATCAGAAAAAAAAAAAAAAAAACCTGCTTGGTGTCAGTGTGACAGGGGGGGTGATTGGGGGGTGATCGGGGGGGCGATTGGGGGGGATCGGGGGTGTTTTGTGTGCCTGGCATGTTCTACTGTGTGTGTTTGTGTTTTACACTCACAGTGATGTCTTCTCTCCTCGGCGCCGGAATGGAAAATACCGAGCCGAGGAGAGATGACATCATTTCCTTTGCTGCTGTTTAGCATACAGCAGCAAAGGAATGTTCTGATTGGCCGGCGGCGATTGTGAGGGGGGCCATGAACGGATGACCTCCCCCCTCACCTCCGATCGCCGGGGGACAAAAGAGGACCACCTCGGGCACCGGGGGGTCCGATAGGACCCCCCACCCGCGGGAGGCAGATCATGTACATTTACGTGATTTTGCCTGCCCGTGCCGCCTTGCCGACGTATATCAGCGTGAGGCGGTCCATTAGTGGTTAAGGACACGCAGGGTTTTATTGACTAAAGGCTACAAGACTGTGCAGTTTGAAAAGTGCAGTTGTCGCACTCTGCAAGTGCAGTTGCTCCACAGCTTAGTAAATGAGGTAAGGTAAAAAGGCTTCATGTTGCAAGGAGTACCCAATCACATGCAAGGGCAATTAATCCAAACATTTGTGGCTTGCACATGATTGGATGATGGAAATCAGCAGAGCTTCTGCTCATTTACTAAAGCCCTGGAGCAAATGCACTTGCAGAGTGCAAATGCATTTTGCAAAGTGCAACATATATTTGCTTTGTAAAAATCAACACCACAGAAGATTATAGCAAATTATTAGGGGGGGGTTGGAAATCTAGTTAATGACACACACACTATTTGGATGGAGTTTAGGGGGGGAGGGGTTTGGAAATCTAGTTAATGACACGCACACTATTTGGATGGAGCTTAGGGGGGGAGGGGTTTGGAAATCTAGTTAATGACAAGCACACTATTTGGATGGAGTTTGGGGGGGAGGGGTTTGGAAATCTAGTTAATGACACGCACACTATTTGGATGAAGTTTAGGGGGAGAGGGGTTTGGAAATCTAGTTAATGACACGCACACTATTTGGATGGAGTTTAGGGGGGAGGGGTTTGGAAATCTAGTTAATGACACGCACACTATTTGGATGGAGTTTAGGGGGGGAAGGGTTTTGGAAATCTAGTTAATGACACGCACACTATTTGGATGGAGTTTAGGGGGGAGAGGTTTGGAAATCTAATTAATGACACGCACACTATTTGGATGGAGTTTAGGGGGGGAGGGGTTTGGAAATCTAGTTAATGACACGCACACTATTTGAATGGAGTTTAGGGGGGAAGGGGTTTGGAAATCTAGTTAATGACACGCACACTATTTGGATTGAGTTTAGGGGGGAGGGGTTTGGAAGTCTAGTTAATAACACACACTATTTGGATGGAGTTTAGGGGGGGTTGGAAATCTAGTTAATGACACACACTATTTGGATGGAGTTTGGGGGAAACAAAATACAATGCAGCTGACTAAATACATTCAAACTGAGTAGACTAGGTGGATATGTGCCCAGCATTGTATGCTGGGGAGGTTAGTGAAGGCAAATATACATGCAGGACAAAAAAGAACAGGAAAAAATTACAGCATGCATGAGGAGAAAAAGGGAACATTCACACTATATTGCAATGATGGTAAGTAGTGTTTGAGTTAAGAAATACATTACATTATCAAAGATTAAATAAAATAACATGTGATGCTAATAAAAGAAAAAATTCTTACCTTAATATAGTCCTTCTGCAGGACCTGGATGATGGCAGAACAGGTCACTGGGATAATGATCCCCAGAGCCTGGGGGGAGATGCCTGTCGAGAACTTCAAGTCCTGCAGGCTTCTCCCTGTCGCCAAGTACCGCAACGTGGCAACTAGCCTCTGCTCCGGAGTGATGGCTTGCCTCATGCAGGTATCCTGCCTGCTGATATAGGAGGTCAGCAAAGCCAACAAATGGTCAAAAACGGGGTCCGTCATCCAGAGAAAGTTCCTGAAATCCTCAGGATTATTCTCACGGATCTCACGGAGCAATGGCATGTGACAGAACTGGTCACGCTGGAGCAACCAATTCTGGGTCCATGAACTCCTCCTCGCCTTGTTCATGGACTGGTCTTGGGCTGAAGAATGAACTACAGCACCAAGCACATACAATGCGCGAGCTCTACGACGAGTACGTACAGGTAACATGGCTTCAAAACGGTCGGCTGGTCAGAACGCACTTAACAGAACGCACTGAAGAACAGCAAGACCTGTGAAGAGCGACCTGAAAATCAGGAACAAGCGGACAATAAAACAAAGATTTCTCAATGCCAACTGACCAAACGCACTGAAATGCAGATACAAACCTCACAAGCACAGACTGAACAACAGTTAAAACGAACTGAAAAATACAAGTCTCACAAGCGCGAATCGTTTCTCACCAAACTTCTACTAACACGAGATAAACATGAGATTAGCAGAAGGAGCCCAAAGGGTGTCGTACGGGCTATTGAACTTCCGTTTTATAATCTCGTCGGACTTGGTGTACGTCCCCGCGTACTAGGCTGTCGAACTTTTGTGTGATCGTGTGTAGGCAAGTCCGTTCGTTAGAAAGTCTGCTGCAAGTCCGCCAAAAGTCTGCCGAAAGTCTGTCGGACGGGCTGTCGAACTTTGGTAGACGAAAAGTCTGTCCGTGTGTACGCGGCATAAGGCTCAGCTCACTGCATCAGCATCTGTAGAATCAATGGTCAGTCCTGCATCTTACTGATTAGGGATGAGCTTTCTGTTCGAAAGCTCGGCTGTTCGATCGTTTGATGAAGATCGAACATTATGGGGCGTTCGCGCCAAATTTGAGTGGAACGTCACGCCCCATAATGCACTGCGTCATCTCGGTGCATTGCTGGCTGATGATTGGCCAAGTATGCACTATGACCCGCATGCTTTGGCCAATCACAGCGCCATCAGCAAAGAGAGCCATAATTGGCCAAAGGCAGGGTGCCTTTGGCCAATTATGGCTCAGGGGGTTAAGTCCACGTCCCACACTATATAAGGCCACCTGCACGTCGGCCCTGTATAGACTGTTGCTGGCGTTAGATTGAGCAGGCAGTCCGTTCCTGGTGTACTGTTTCTAATCTACGGTACTTCAGGCAGGCAGGTGATTCAGTTAGCTAGAGTCTATTTAATATATATATATATATATATATATATATATATATATATATATATATATATATCCACTGTATCCAGTTTAGCTAGATCTCACTGCAGAGCGTTCCTGGTGTACTGTTTATATTTAGTATATATATATATATATATATATATATATATATATATATATATATACATACATTCCGGCCTTGTGTGTGTATATATATATATTATATATATATATATATATATATATATATATATATTATATATATATATAAATATATACAGTATCTCACAAAAGTGAGTACACCCCTAACATTTTTGTAAATATTTTATAATATCTTTTCATGTGACAACACTGAAGAGATGACACTTTACTACAATGTAAAGTAGTGAGTGTATAGCTTGTATAACAGTGTAAATTTGCTGTCCCCTCAAAATAACTCAACACACAGCCATTAATATCTAAACTGCTGGCAACAAAAGTGAGTACACCCCTAAGGGAAAATGTCAAAATTGGGCCCAAAGTGTCAATATTTTGTGTGGCCATCATTATTTTTCAGCACTGCCTTAACCCTCTTGGGAATGGTGTTCACCAGAGCTTCACAGGTTGCCACTGGAGGCCTCTTCCATGCTGCCATGATGACATCATGGAGCTGGTGGATGTTAGAGACCTTGCGCTCCTCTACCTTCCGTTTGAGGATGCCCCACAGATGCTCAATAGGGTGTAGGTCTGGAGATGTGATTGGCCAGTCCATCACCTTTACCTTCAGCTCCTTTAGCAGGGCAGTGGTAGTCTTGGAGTTGTGTTTGGGGTTGTTATCATGTTGGAATACTGCCCTGCGGCCCAGTCTCCGAAGGGAGGGGATCATGCTCTGCTTCAGTATGTCACAGTACATGTTGGCATTCATGGTTCCCTCAATGAACTGCAGCTCCCCAGTGATGGCAGCACTCATGCAGCCCCAGACCATGACTCTCCCACCACCATGCTTGACTGTAGGCAGGACACATTTGTACTCCTTACCTTGTTGCCGCCACACAGGCTTGACACCATCTGAACCAAATAAGTTTATCTTGGTCTCATCAGACCACAGGATGTGGTTCCAGTAATCCTTGTCCTTAGTCTGCTTGTCTTCAACAAACTGTTTGCAGGCTTTCTTGTGCATCAGCTTTAGAAGAGACTTCCTTCTGGGACAACAATCATGCAGACCAATTTGATGCAGTGTGCGGCATATGGTCTGAGCACTGACAGGCTGGCCACCCACCCCTTCAACCTCTGCAGCAATGCTGGCAGCACTCATACATCTATTTCCCAAAGACAATCTCTGGATATGATGCTGAGCACGTGCACCCAACTTCTTTGGTCAACCATGACGAGGCCTGTTCTGAGAGGAACCTGTCCTGTTAAACCATTGTATGGTCTTGGCCACCGTGCTGCAGCTCAGTTTCAGGGTTTTGGCAATCTTATTATAGCCTAGGCCATCTTTATGTAGGGCAACAATTCTTTTTTTTCAGATCCTCAGAGAGTTATTTGCCATGAGGTGCCATGTTGAACTTCCAGGGACCAGTATGAGAGCGTGAGAGTGATAACACCAAAATTAACACACCTGCTCCCCATTCACACCTGAGACCTTGTAACACTAACGAGTCACATGACACCCAAACCCAGAAGAGCTAGAGATGATGGACCACCTTAAGATTATTACGGGGTGCCTGTCCATAACACTTACCAACCATTGCAAGATGATGAAGAATCTTATCAAGGTGAACCTTTTTTAAAGAAAGGATGGGGGGAGCCCACCCATGAAATAAGAAATTCAGAAAAAGAGGAAGAAGAGCCGGACGAAGGATATAGCAAAAAAAGAAAGGAAAACTAGGAGAGCGTATCTTTAATATAAGTGGTAAGCAACTTTCCAGGGAGGAAATTCTGACCCTGGATAAGGGTATTAAGTTTGTGCCTAAAAGAGGTTTAAACAAATTTGAGACATATATAGGGGTACAGAAGTTTATTAGAACATTAAATGTCAAAAAATACTATGCCCTTAATCCTTTTGAAACATTAGCCATGGAAAACAACACTAAAGAACAATTATGTGTTCAATCCCCATATAGCTAACAACAAATATGTGGACTTATTCAAAAGATTGGTCACCACTGAATTAGAACAACTACCTGTCAAGAAGGTATATGAACATAGGGACCTTAAGAGGGGTATTGAATCATTGGACAAAATAACTGACATAGTGATCCGCCCAGCGGATAAAGGGGGAGTATAGTGATACTGTCAGTGGAACAATATAAAGAGGAAATGAATAGGATACTCAGTGATGTGGATACATATCAATTATTGAATTCCAATCCATCCAGGAGTTTCAGGAAGAAATTGGAGAGTATCATACAATATGGAGTTGATCATAAGCTTCTCAGAAAACAGGAGGCCAAATATTTGATCCCTACAGCCAGTATAATCCTGGTAATTTATTATTTACCGAAGATACACAAGGACAGTAAAAATCCCCCTGGAAGACCCATCATAAGCGGGTTTGAGTCACTAACATCAAGACTGGGCGAATATATAGATCTCCACCTGCAGCCTTTGGTGAAGAATACGCAGGCTTACCTCAAAGACACCAAACACACCTTACAATTATTAAAAGAATGTGTAGGGGGTATGGATGTGATTATGGCCACAGGTGATGTGGCTTCCCTTTACACCATTATCAATCATGAGGGAGCCATGGATGCTGTAAGATGGGCCCTGGACAATGGTGAAGGTACCATGGAGGTTAACATGCGCAACTTTATCCTAAAATGTTTGGAGTTTTGCCTGCAACACATTTTTTTCTGGTAAAATAACACGTTCTATTTACAAGCAAGAAGCGTGGCTATGGGCGCTAAACTCGACCCTAGCGTGGCAAATTTGTATATGGCCAAATGGGAGGCCGAATGGTTCCTGGGTGAGGGATATGAAAACATCATGTTATACAAGAGGTTCATAGATGACGTTTTGATCATCTGGAAGGGCGATATGGAATCTCTGATGGAAATGCTGCGATCTATGAATGATAACAATCGCAATAAAGAAAGAATTAAAGTTAGGGATTTGAACAGGGATAGTTTACTAACAGAGGGCACCAACAATAAAAGAAGTAATGAGGATATGGGCACAAGTATAGTGCTCGACTACAATCTACAGAACCGCGATGTGGAAAAAAATTATAAAGAAATATTGGAATGTATTGAAACAAGACATTCATCTCAAAGACCATCTGTTAGACACGCCCAGGATTATATATAAGAGGGTGCCGAATTTACGGGACCTACTAGTGTATAATGTGGTGGAACCTCCCCCACTAAACCCAAAATGTTTTGGGATATGAAAGGTTTTCATGGGTGTGGGAGATGCTACAGCTGCATTAGAGTTTGGGGAAATATCAGGAGAGTGAGAGAATTTTGTAATCCTTGTACCAATCAACTCCACACCATTAAGAATTTTATCTAGTGCGACACTGTAGGGGTTGTCTATGTAATTAAGTGTCCTTGCGATTTTTTTCTATGTTGGCCGTACCATCAGAGCCCTAAAAGATCAGATGGAGGAACACGTTAGAAACATCCGAAAAGGCTTTGATAGGCATCACCTATCTGTACACTTTAGGGATGTGCACAACCAAAGTACAGCTGGTATGCGTTTTTGGAGCATTGAGGCACCTGAACGCCATTGGAGGGGCTCCAATTATGTTAGGGACATCAGCAAGCGTGAATCTTGGTGGATACACCAATTGGGTTCACTAGCACCTGGGGGATTGAACAAACATTTCGATTCAAAATGTTTTTTAAGCAATTACTAATGTATTTTAAGCAACGATTGACCCTGCGTTTATGTAACTGTAAAAAAACACAAATTCTGCTCTTTTTCTGCAATGAGAGCAAACAGATCGAAGAGTACACATATATACATAAGCTCCTATCACTGTATCCTAGTTTACGGCTCTGATATTTTATATACCGTATATTTAAAAAAAAATCTTTTTAACATTTTATTTTTATTATAAAATAACATTGCATTTCATACATATATATATTTTAAATTTTATTCAAATGCTTGTAGGATACAGCTTGTAGTGGTATCTCTATGAAATTTAGTGCCTCTATAGAATTTTATATATATGTGTGCGTACCTTAACACACGCATGTACACATGCGTTTTATACATATTTTAATCTCTATTTTGGATCTAATGTTATCTTCAGTTTTATGTCATATTCATCTCTAATGTATTTTGGGGGTGCATATAGGTCTTTGTACTTGGGGTTGTTCCCATTTTGTAACAGATTGTTGCTACTACATTAGGATGTTGATTTTAAATATATCCATAGTACACACTATTATTAAGTGACACTACATATAATCAGCATGGTATTAGGGATATGCTTAGAAGTCATCCATTACACATGAGATTTGATTTTGGGGCGCATGCACGGATGCCTGAGAGGATAGTAATGCCGGCTTAGAGCTCCGCTCCAGTGACGTTCGCGCCGGGGGACTACAGATTCCAGAGGTCCTTAAACTTCGAAATAACGACAGACAAACATACTGCAAAGCCTCAGGTATAACTCAATATGGTTTTGAGAGGCACAAAGTCAAAATATAAAACCGGCATTAACAAAGAAACAACGCCTCAGCCGTCTTCCAAGATGGTGTCGGCAGTCTCCTCACTAGGGATGAGCCGAACACCCCCCTGTTCGGTTCGCACCAGAACATGCGAACAGGAAAAAAATTCGTTCGAACACGCGAACGCCGTTAAAGTCTATGGGACACGAACATGAATAATCAAAAGTGCTAATTTTAAAGGCTAATATGCAAGTTATTGTCATAAAAAGTGTTTGGGGACCCGGGTCCTCCCCCAGGGGACATGAATCAATGCAAAAAAAAGTTTTAAAAACGGCCGTTTTTTCAGGAGCAGTGATTTTAATAATGCTTAAAGTCAAACAATAAAAGTGTAATATCCCTTTAAATTTCATACCTGGGGGGTGTCTATAGTATGCCTGTAAAGGGGCGCATGTTTCCCGTGTTTAGAACAGTCTGACAGCAAAGTGACATTTTGAAGGAAAAAACACATTTAAAACTACCGCGGCTATTGCATTGCCGACAATACACATAGAAGTTCATTGATAAAAACGGCATGGGAATTCCCCACAGGGCAACCCCGAACCAAAATTAAAAAAAAAAAATGATGTGGGAGTCCCCCTAAATTCCATACAAGGCCCTTCAGGTCTGGTATGGATATTAAGGGGAACCCTAGCCAAAATTAAAAAAAAAAATTGACGTGGGGTTCCCCCTAAATTCCATACCAGACCCTTCAGGTCTGGTATGGATTTTAAGGGGAACCCCGCGCCAAAAAAAAAAAAAAAAACGGCGTGGGGTCCCCCTAACAATCCATACCAGACCCTTATCCGAGCACGCAACCTGGCAGGCCGCAGGAAAAGAGGGGGGGACGAGAGTGCGGCCCCCCCCCCCTCCTGAACCGTACCAGGCCACATGCCCTCAACATTGGGAGGGTGCTTTGGGGTAGCCCCCCAAAACACCTTGTCCCCATGTTGATGAGGACAAGGGCCTCATCCTCACAACCCTGGCCGGTGGTTGTGAGGGTCTGCGGGCGGGGGGCTTATCGGAATCTGGAAGCCCCCTTTAACAAGGGGACCCCCAGATCCCGGCCCCCCCCCTGTGTGAAATGGTAAGGGGGTACTTACCCCTACCATTTCACTAAAAAACTGTCAAAAATGTTAAAAATGACAAGAGACAGTTTTTGACAATTCCTTTATTTAAATGCTTCTTCTTTCTTCCTTCATCTTCTTCTTCTTCTGGTTCTTCTGGCTCTTCTGGTTCTTCCTCCGGCGTTCTCGTCCAGCATCTTCTCCGCGGCGTCTTCTATCTTCTTCTCCTCGGGCCGCTCCGCACCCATGGCATTAGGGGGGAGGCTCCCGCTCTTCTCTTCATCTTCTTCTTCTTCTTTTTCTTCTTCTTCTTCTTCCTTCTTCTCTTCTTCTCTTCTTCCTGTCTTCTCCGGGCCGCTCCGCAATCCATGCTGTGGCATGGAGGGAGGCTCCCGCTGTGTGACGGCGTCTCTTCGTCTGACGGTTCTTAAATAACGGGGGGCGGGGCCACCCGGTGACCCCGCCCCCCTCTGACGCACACATGACGGGACTTCCCTGTGGCATTCCCCGTGACGTCACAGGGAAGTCCCTCAAGTCACCGTGCGTCAGAGGGGGGCGGGGTCACCGGATGGCCCCGCCCCCCGTTATTTAAGAACCGTCAGACGAAGAGACGCCGTCACACAGCGGGAGCCTCCCTCCATGCCACAGCATGGATTGCGGAGCGGCCCGGAGAAGACAGGAAGAAGAGAAGAAGAGAAGAAGGAAGAAGAAGAAGAAGAAAAAGAAGAAGAAGAAGATGAAGAGAAGAGCGGGAGCCTCCCCCCTAATGCCATGGGTGCGGAGCGGCCCGAGGAGAAGAAGATAGAAGACGCCGCGGAGAAGATGCTGGACGAGAACGCCGGAGGAAGAACCAGAAGAGCCAGAAGAACCAGAAGAAGAAGAAGATGAAGGAAGAAAGAAGAAGCATTTAAATAAAGGAATTGTCAAAAACTGTCTCTTGTCATTTTTAACATTTTTGACAGTTTTTTAGTGAAATGGTAGGGGTAAGTACCCCCTTACCATTTCACACAGGGGGGGGGCCGGGATCTGGGGGTCCCCTTGTTAAAGGGGGCTTCCAGATTCCGATAAGCCCCCCGCCCGCAGACCCTCACAACCACCGGCCAGGGTTGTGAGGATGAGGCCCTTGTCCTCATCAACATGGGGACAAGGTGTTTTGGGGGGCTACCCCAAAGCACCCTCCCAATGTTGAGGGCATGTGGCCTGGTACGGTTCAGGAGGGGGGGGGGGCCGCACTCTCGTCCCCCCCTCTTTTCCTGCGGCCTGCCAGGTTGCGTGCTCGGATAAGGGTCTGGTATGGATTTTTAGGGGGACCCCACGCCGTTTTTTTTTTTTTTTTGGCGCGGGGTTCCCCTTAAAATCCATACCAGACCTGAAGGGTCTGGTATGGAATTTAGGGGGAACCCCACGTCAATTTTTTTTTTAAATTTTGGCTGGGGTTCCCCTTAATATCCATACCAGACCTGAAGGGCCTTGTATGGAATTTAGGGGGACCCCCACATCATTTTTTTTTTTTTTTTTTGGTTCGGGGTTCCCCTGTGGGGAATTCCCATGCCGTTTTTATCAATGAACTTCTATGTGTATTGTCGGCAATGCAATAGCCGCGGGTAGTTTTAAATGAGTTTTTTCCTTCCAAATGTCATTTTGCTGTCAGACTGTTCTAAACACGGGAAACATGCGCCCCTTTACAGGCATACTATAGACACCCCCCAGGTACGAAATTTAAAGGGATATTACACTTTTATTGTTTGACTTTAAGCATTAATAAAATCACTGCTCCTGAAAAAACGTCCGTTTTTAAAACTTTTTTTTGCATTGATCCATGTCCCCTGGGGCAGGACCCGGGTCCCCAAACACTTTTTATGACAATAACTTGCATATAAGCCTTTAAAATTAGCACTTTTGATTTCTCCCATAGACTTTTAAAGGGTGTTCCGCGGCATTCGAATTTGCCGCGAACACCCCAAATTGTTCGCTGTTCGGTGAACTTGCGAACAGCCAATGTTCGAGTAGAACATGAGTTCGACTCGAACTCGAAGCTCATCCCTACTCCTCACAGCCTAGCACTTCACACAAGATTAAGCCTCTGAAAATCAAACTAAATACTGTGGATATTAATGAGGAATCTGATTCCGACTCTGGAAATTCACAGACAGAATTTCAATCTACCTTATTTAAAAAATTTGAATGTATTTTACAGAAAGCTTTAAAGCAAACATCAGACCATATCACTGATAAACTGACTAGAGAAATCAAAGAAATAGGTCTGCGAACAGCTAAATTGGAGATCTGTGTAGATGATATTGAAAGCCAAACTCAGCTTTATATTTCTGAATTTAAAAATCTAAAAGAAGAAAATGTTCTTTTACAGTCCCGTTTAGAGGACCAGGAGAATAGAGACAGAAGGGCTAATTTGCGGAGCAGGGGTATTCCTGAGTCTGTCACTGATGTGCAAACCTTTATCGCTGCATTATTTCAGGAATTATAACCTGGCATTCCTATGGATAGATTAGAGATGGACAGAGTGCACAGAGCATTGGCTCCACGCAAACCAAATGGCCCTCCTAGAGATATAATTGCTAAACTGCATTACTATCGCACAAAAGAACAATTGCTTGCAGCAGCTAGAGTAAAGGATTCCCTCACTTTTCAGGGTCAAGTCTATCAACTGTTTGCAGACTTATCTCCTATCACAGTGGCTAAAAGACGTGCTCTTAAACCCCAATACAAATACTGCAACATCATCACATCACCTATCATTGGGGGTTTCCTTTTTCTCTCAAATTCACACATTTAGAAACCAGATATGTCTGTCACTCTTCAGAGGACCTACAATCAGTCTTGCTTGAATTGGGCCTTACGGATCAACTTCCATCTACAGAACATTCTAGTAGAAGATCAGTTTCCAGATGCAGCAGAACTGAGCCCATCTATTTCTCCTCGACAAAATCTTCATAAGCGCGGTCGCTTTGAAAATCCTAATACCTAATACTTAAGATTCGATGGATTGATTTTCATATTTTTTTTTTTTTTATTCGCTAACCTTTTTTCTTTTTCAGATCTACAGGATCAAACATTGTCTAAAATGACTTAATTTCTAAGACAACATGTTTTCAATGTTATGGCCTCCCAGAGTATAAATCATTTAATGATTTATTTATATATTTATTTAAAATGTATTTACTAAAGAGGTAATTTCCTGTTTGGTTAGGGCTTTGATGGTTTGTGTGTGTTTTTTTTTTTTTTATTATAATCTTATTTGTTACTATAATATTTAGATGCACCCTCTGGTTCCTGTGGTTCCCCGGCGGTGTTCGTCCTTTCTGGAACTACTTGCTACCCCCTTTGCCACCCTCAGACCCTTGCTACTATTATGCAGGATTCTGATGATGGCGCTGGAGCCCCTAGGAGTCCTTTGATTACTCCTAGGAGTTGCTTCCACACCCTAGTGATTTTTCACTACTTAATATCTAGGTACTGTTATATTAGGGTTTTTCGATCGATCATTATTTATCCTTTCTCTACTCTTCCCTCTCTTCTTTTCTCTCTCGAGGTGATGACTAATATTCTAGTTTTAGGCCATATTTCTTATCTTATGTTAGTCAATTTTGAATTGCTATGGCTCCTGTAAACTTTTTTTTTTTTTTGCAAATATAATTTTTCTTGGTTTTCAAAAGAAGGGCAGAGCCCTAGAAAGTGAAGAAAAACATTCAATAGAAAAGGGGGTCGCAGCCTCCCGAAAATATATCTTGACATTGTATAAGACAGTTCATAAAAAATTTGTTGAACAGATTCTGTCAGCTTCCCGATATCCCTGAGATATACATATTATGCTGTGTTATTGTTATATAACTTCAGTCTCGAGATTACATGTATATAACACCAATCTAGGTGTCCATTCATGTATCATGTCTTATACTTGGAAGCTTTTTTGGTTCAATCAGGTGGCGACAACCAGAAATTGAAGAAAAGAGAAAGAAGAGCAAGTAGTAGGAAGAAAATGAAAACAAGAGGGGGAGGAAGGTAGGTGGGGGGGGGGAGGAAAGAAGGGAGGGGAAAGTTGGGGTGGGGTGATGGCCAGCGTAGTTTTTTGGATAAATGAGTCATTCTATAGTGCGTGAACTGTGAGCTATCATTGATTTAGATTCCCAAAGAGAGCTTTCCCTTCATCTGAGTAATGGGCCTGTTGGGTCCATCAGTTCTGGGATGGAGGGCCATTTGTCTTGTCTCACGAATTGTGAAGCTCCAACATAGTTAGAGTTCCTCAATGCCTGAAACTGTCCCAGATTAATTCCGGGTGGAAATTTGGGGTTCCCCAGTATAGGGGTTAAGGGAGATTCTTTGGTCGTTAATGAGGCCTGTAACGTTGCTTGTAAACATTGTTTAATCGTATTGCCTATGAGGGGGTGAGACTTCAGGTCTAGTGGGAGGGAGTCCCAGCACCATATCGCCGTCTGAAGAGGTATTGTAGATTGATGTTGTTCTATTTGTGCCCATAATTTAGCTTCTTTATGTCGTTGCCAGTCAACTACCCTGCCTAAGTGGACTGCTTGGTAGTACTTCCGGATGTCTGGAAGCGCAATGCCCCCATAAAGTTTTGGTCTGGATAGCTGTTGTCTTGGGATGCGCTGTGTTTTTTGTGCCCAAACAAAGCACATAAAAAGAGTTTGCACTTGTTTAAGATATGTGGCGGGTATCTTAATTGGTAAAGCTTGAAACAGGTACAGAAATTTTGGTAATATACTCATCTTGAGTAGATTGCATCGCCCAAACCAGGAATGCAGTCCAGTGTTCCAGTCATCTACCAATATTTTAGTCCTGGCTAATAAGGGAGGAAAGTTACTGGCATAAAGAAGGGCTGGGTCAGGAGGTATTTTCGTACCTAAATAAGTTAGAGCAGAGGTAGTCCATCTGAATTTAAAACTCGATTGCAAATTTGTAAGACAGTTGGCTGGTACTGAGACTCCCATCGCCTCTGATTTTGAAAAGTTGATTTTTAAATTTGATAATTTCCCGTATCTTTCAAATTCTCTAAGGAGGTTGGGTATAGAGACCACTAGGTTGGTTAGGGAGAAAAGTAAATCATCTGCGTAGGCTGAAATCTTATGTTGCATGGGACCTAGTGATATTCCTTGTATATCGGGGTTTAATCTTATTTGGGATAGGAAAGGCTCTAATGAAAGGGCAAAGAGTAGGGGGGAGAGGGGGCATCCCTGTCTCGTTGCATTTGTAATTGAGAAGGGGTCAGATAGGACCCCGTTCGCTTTCACTTGTGCGGTGGGGTTTGAATCCTATAAACATTTTATCCCTAAACGTACAAGGATTTAATATCCCACAAAAACAAACAAAAGCAATACGATCTTATTCAGCCAAGAAAGCACACATAATTTGCTTACAGGAAACCCACTTCATTGATAAATCTTCCCCTAAATTTCTCTCCACCTCATACCCACAATTTTACACTGCCTCTACCACAGTCAAACAACGTGGAACTCTTATAGGATTTCATCGCTCCATGCCATTTACTTTATCAACACAATTGAAAGACCCATAGGGAAGATATACACTTCTCACTGGTCATCTATCAGATATTCCCATTACCATAGTATCATACTGTGCTCCGAATAAAAAAACAGAAGCTTTCTTATCCCATCTTTTCCAAGTGGTTGAAACACACAAAATGGGTACTGTAATCCTATGTGGAGATTCGAATACAACGATATTCCCTTTTTTAGATAAGTCTCCAACATCCCCTATCACCAACTCCAACAAGCTAAACCTTCAGCATTTACTTACAAAACACGGTCTTGTGGACACGTGGCGTGAAATTAATCCTACTAGCAGGCGTTTTACACATTATTCTTATCCGCATAAATCTTTTTCTCGTATTGACCATATTCTAGTCCCTTTAAGTATGATTCCTGAGATTTTATCATCCAACATTCTCCCATTAACATGGTCAGATCATTGTGCAATATACACCTCTATTGCTTCCACTGTACCCAGATCACACGATTCCACTTGGTATATAAATGACTCTACATTAGCTAACCCTGTCCATCATCTTGAGATTGAAGGAGCACTAAACGATTATCTTTTCTCTAATGACGGGGGCGTGGCCTGACCTGGCATGAGGAAAGTCGCTTGATTCTCGAGCTCCTGCCGCCACAGGGAAAAGCCGATTGATACCGAAGGTATTTACTCTACAAACTTTGCCAGACTATGGGGACGGCTTCCCGAACATCATCGGCCTCCCGTTCCCGCTCGCCCCGGGCTCACTCAGGGTCCCAGAGCCATAATATCCCGGAGATGTTCCGGAACACCAGGGGCAATATGGCGTCCTCTCAGCACGGGCCCTCCCGCTCCCAAGCACAGCCGTTACCACTACTCAACCCGCCTCAAACAACCTCCCCACATATTCCCTCTCATGAAGGAGGGATATGCCTTGAACCTGGGCTACAAACGCCGATTTGCCTACAAGATCTCCGCTCCATTGCAGATGAAATCAAGGACACCCTGACCGCAGCCATCTCAGAGCTGAGGCTCGACCTGCGCGACCTCACTGACAGGGTGACAGAAGTGGAGAGAGTGACAGACCGCCATGACACAGCCCTTCGCTCCACCGCCTCATCCATTGACTCCCACACGCTGCAAATGCGGGACATGCAAAGGCACATCGAGGACCTCGACAACCGCGGCAGGAGACACAACCTCAGGATCCGCGGTATGCCCGAAGCAATAGAAGGCGATCAAATCACCTCGGCTGTCACAGCTCTCTTTAACAACCTCCTACACAGGCCTCCTCAGACCCCCATTCTCATGGACAGAATACACCGTGCACTGCGCCCTAAAGGCAGGGAGAATGATCCCCCACGCGATATCATATGCTGCTTGGTGGATTTTAAAATAAAAGAGGAAATACTCAAACAAGCAAGAGGTCAACAGCAAATCCTTCATGGCAGCGTTTCCATACAAATATACCAGGATTTGTCGGGCATCACACTGCAGCACAGACGAGACCTCAAGCCCCTACTGGACATCCTGAGGGAGAGGAACATTCCTTATAAATGGAAGTTTCCATTCTGCCTGTGTGCATCCACTCAGGGACGCACTGCCCTCCTAAAGGTACCCGAAGACCTGCCACACTTTTGCGACCTACTGGGCATACCACTGACGCCGGTTCCAAACTGGTACGCTCCTTTCCGCCCTCAGGGCTCCAGCAACGTCACAGAGCGGGAATCTCCCATGGAGACCCAGACCTCCAGATTCCGCAGGAGACGCTCTCCTTCCGCACATAGATACCGGGCCGATCACCGCGGCTACAGGAATCCAGTCTCTCCTGAATCCCCTCGGTCCAGGAGAGCCCGCCGGGGCCGCTGAAAAGGGCGTACTGTGCACCTTCTTATACTCTCAGTTGGCCCCGTTGGGCCCCCTTTGGAGAGCGCACCGCATAACGCCCTCAAACGTAGGGCCGATAACTCTCAAGTTATCTAAAGGTTCAGTGTACTTTTACTCTTTATTTTTTCACATTGCACTACCCCAAGTTGATTTTTCTTTTTTTTTGCTACAACAGCAGTCTTGAGGGGCAGTTCCAGACCCCCCAGGTCATATTTCTCTGAATGGCTTCCCAGTTCAGCCCAGGTTGACTGACCGCTCCCTCTCTCGTTAATGAACTGAACTAACACGACACCACGGCGTGACTCTCTTAACGGAGGCTTTCTCCCTTGGATTGCACATCTCGCTCTCTCCCTGATATCTGCCCAGCAACAACCTCCCAGCCCTCTACTACAACTACCAGAATTCCAGAGGACTTACAACCACACCCCCCGCAGAGATGACGTCAGGACGGGCGCCGCTCTCCTCCTCCTAAACCGACGCCGGACTCCGTACAACGCCGCAAGACATCCTCACCAACACAGCAGACAACATCAACTGCGAGACCCGCCTCATCCCTTCACATCGCAAATGGACGAATCCTGCAGTAACGACACACCATGCCCAGCAAAGAAAAACAAGCTATGCTTTCTACAACTGATCTGCGTACACCGCAACCGAACGATCGACTGTAAGCCGGGAAGGAGGCACTTTAGACAAGTCGGCACACTTTTACCCCAGATTGTATTACTGCACGACTCGGCGGACAAGGTACACGCAGTGAGGTACACCCGTAGCATAAATGTGACACTACATACCACCCAGGTGCCTCATCCTCTCTGCCTCTCTATGTTAGTACTATTATCTCAGGATGCTCTCTTATATATTCTTAATAGCCTTGATTTACAAGTTTGGTACTATGTTTAGCTCTGCTGTCACTAGACACTGGCAGCACTAATGTTTACAATGATAAGACACCTCTGCTGATTCACAGGGCTTCTTCCTCTGACGTTGTTCACACCCATACCAAAGTAATGCTTATTGTTTTTGTTGTGACACCGGCCCTCCCTCCAAGCATTGATGTTCGGCACGCACATCATCCTCAAACTCACCGGGGAGGATGCTGTGCTAAACACTAATTTAACACACCCAGGCTGAGAGGGATAGCTGCTCTCATTAGACCTTACCCACTTGTTCAACCATACCCTCCCCTACATAGTCTTTACATTCATGCTTCAGTCGCTACTACTCCATCATACATGACCCACTCACACCTTCTGCCATACTAATTTCTATCCTGTGGCGGCGGATTATAGAATCCACTTTTAATTTTATCTCACTTACAATCTTAGTTTCAATAGTGCCCTATTGCGCTCTCTCCTCACCGTCTTGTGTTAGACCAACCCCCACACAACTACGGGCCAGAACGTAGTACCTTCATAAGGTACACGTACTCTGCCTTGTATTGTACTCGACCGATACCCAATTCCTCTGAGGTCTGTGGACACCCCTCTCCACACCTCTTCGGTTTCCCACCAGTGACTGACGTGTCACAACTCCTTCACCGGCCCGACGGAGGCTCCCCTCTTCCCATTTACCCACAATCCCACCCCCCAACTACACGATGATCAACACAAGTACCATCAATCCCCAGAACACAGATGCACAACCTTCAACGAACTCCATCAAATTCTGCTCGCTCAACATTAGGGGGCTCAACACTCCTGAAAAGAGATCCAAACTCTTATACTGCTTACGTCAATCAAAGACTCAGATAGCACTAATACAAGAAACACACTTCCGATCTGACGCGATCCCCAAACTAACGGACCACTACTTCCCCACAGTATTTCATTCTTCCAACGATGAAGCAAAATCAAAGGGCGTATCCATTCTGGTCTCTAAACAATGCCCATTCTCGGTTTCCGCAGTTCAAAGAGACCCACAGGGCAGATTTCTCTTCCTTAAGGGTTCCATCTACGGTAAACAACTCACGATCGCTAACATATACGCACCCAACACAAAGCAAGTATCCTTCTTCCGCTCCACACTCCAACATCTAACTAGCTTCCAAACTGGCACACTGATTGTTGGCGGCGACTTTAATGTCGCTCTCAACCCCTCTATGGACACCTCAAGCGGTACCTCATCCCTGACATACAGGGCACTCAAAGCTATTAAACTTCAATTAAACACTCTACTGCTTCACGACACATGGCGCACATTGAATCCCACAGTGAAGGACTTCACCTTCTTTTCAGCCCCACACGGTAAATACAGTAGACTAGACCACTTCTTTCTATCCCAGAACGATTTGACTAATCTTACCAAAGCTTCTATTGACCCATCCATACTCTCTGACCACAACCCCATATCAATGACCCTCCTTATACCCACAGCACGTCCCAAGAATCACATTTGGCGACTAGATAGTTCCCTATTGACAGACCCAGTCAACACACAACGGGTGACTAACTGCCTTTCAAACTTTTTCACTGAAAACTCCTCGGAGACCACTGCACCATCGGTCATCTGGGCCGCACACAAATGCGTGGTACGGGGTGAATTGATAGCCATAGCCACACAAAGGAACAAATGCAGAAATGCACGTATCCTTGAACTGACTACACGCATTCGCACGTTGGAACAGGCACATAAGGCATCTCTAGCGACATCATCTCTGGCCGATCTCACAAAGGCAAGGGGGGAACTCCTAGAGATGCTCAACAGCACTCTGAAACGCAAATTTGCGCTAACGCAAAAACTTTATTATGAATTTAGCAACAAAGCAGGCAAACTTCTAGCGAGAGCTCTCCAATCTAAGAGGGCGGCCCAGACAATCCATAAAATACGCCGTCCATCAGGTGATGCAGTGGTCTCTAACAAAGAAATTTCAGACCAATTTGTACAATACTTTTCTAAACTCTATAACCTCCCAACAACACACACTCTTGCAAACCACACGAACCGCTCAACCGCTATCACAGAATTCTTAGCGCAGTACAGCCCCACTCCCCTCTCCCTAGATGACTCCCAAAGTCTAGACCAGCCTCTCTCTACGGATGAAATCCTTTTCGCACTAAAACAAATGAAAACAGGCAAGAGCCCTGGTCCGGACGGACTATCGGTCAGTTACTATAAAACGTTTCCGACTTTACTGATCCCAAACCTTACCAAAGCCTTCAACAATCTTACCCCCGACTCACCAACCCACAAGGATATTCTAGAAGCACACGTTACTCTTATCCCCAAACCTGGCAAAGACCCCACGTTGGTATCGAACTATCGCCCAATATCCTTGCTCAATGTGGACGTTAAACTATACGCCAAAACCTTAGCGAATCGCATTCTACCTCTCATCCCGAACCTCATATCGCTAGACCAGGCTGGCTTTGTCCCGGGCAGAGAGGCCCGGGATAACACCACGAAGGCGCTGAACATTCATCACTGGCTCTCCACTACTTCCACCCCGGGATTCTTCCTTTCCCTTGATGCGGAGAAGGCGTTTGACAGGGTGGCATGGGATTATATGGAGGCCTCGTTAAGGGCGATAGGCCTTCCACCCCGCATGCTACAGATGATCATGGCCCTATACTCGCTTCCTACGGCAAGAATCAGAGTTAATGGTACCCTGTCAGACGCCTTCTCTGTCACCAACGGAACCCGACAGGGTTGTCCCCTATCCCCCTTAGTTTTTATCCTGACCATGGAACCCCTACTTCGAAGACTCAGAGAAAACCCCTCCATTAAAGGCATAGAACTCAATCGCAAGCAATACAAAATGGCCGCCTACGCCGATGATATTTTACTATTCCTGACCGAACCCATCACCACCATCCCCAACTTGCTGGCTGACTTCTCACATTTTCAAGTGATTTCCAATCTAAAAATTAATTTTGAAAAATCCAAAGCCCTCAATATCACCCTGCCCAACGCCATGGTATCCCAATGTAAACTGAACTTTCCTTTTGGATGGGAAACACAGGCCATATCCTATCTAGGAATTAAGATCCCTGCGAACTTAAAAGACCTTTATGCGAGCAATTTTACACCAGCGCTCACATCAATACAAGGTGATCTGCAGAAGTGGCATTTGGGATCTTTTTCCTGGATGGGTAGAATCGCCATCATTAAGATGAATGTCCTACCCAGACTTCTCTACCTCCTTCAGGCCATACCCATCAAATTACCGCCCTCCTTCTTCAAATCATATAAACATATGTGCAGACTCTTCATTTGGGCTTCTAAAACCCCGCGTCTCTGCTGGGATAGGCTGACCTTACCTAAACCTCTGGGAGGCTTAGGGCTCCCAAATATTCAAAAATACTACTGGGCCTGCCACCTTACCAGGGCAGTAGACTGGCATATACACCGCCCCGCGAAAGACTGGATTTCAGTGGAAGACTCCTTTGCCAGCCTACCAATTAGGAACACACCATGGATAGGAAATACATCTACCCCCACAGAATACACAGCTCACCCCCTCATCGGGGCCACGCTCTCCGTCTTTAAAATGGCTAGCAAAACACTCGCAATCACCCCTTCCACTGGTCCTATGACGCCCCTGGACAACAATCCAGATTTTCCACCCGGGCTCACACTCAAGGACCCAACTCTTGATGCACGTGCTTTCAACGCCAGAGCACAAAGATTCTTCCGCAATGGCTCCCTCTTACCATACAACGATCTCTTAACCTCCATCCCAGACTACAATATCCCTTTTTTCAAATATCTCCAATTACGACACTTTTTCTCTTCTCACAAACAAACTACTCACTGGCATAAAGACCTCTCACCCTTCGAACTCATCTGCTCTAGTACGGAACCGCAGAGCCATTTAATCTCCTCCATATATTCTCTGCTACACTCGAACTATACAATTAAGGAGGATCGACTGGTTCGACAGTGGGAGTCGGACCTTTCTCTGGACCTGACTCCCACTGAATGGGATCATATCTTCACCCTCCTACATAAAGGCTCAATCAACGTCGCGACCCAGGAAAACAGATACAAACTGTTTTCAAAATGGTACAGGACCCCAGACAAAGTGCACCATTTCCACCCGACGATACCCCCAACCTGCTGGAGATGCAACAAAGCGCGCGGCACCCTTCTCCACATTTGGTGGGACTGCCCCATCATTCAACCTTTCTGGCTGGAAATCCACCACTTAATTTCGCATATCACCACCTATACACCAGCCTTCTCGCCCGCACAATATCTCTTACACCACACCACGGCCCCACTGGGTTCCTATAAAAAATCACTCACACTACATCTTATCAACGCTGCCAGCCTCTGCATCCCACTCCTTTGGAGATCCACTGCCCCCCCAACGATAAAAGACTGGATAAGTCGAGTAGACAGAATCGCAGACATGGAAAACCTCATTAGCCAGGCCCAGGACAACCCATCCAAATTCCACAACACTTGGGCATGTTGGCTCCACTACAAACAATCTACGATTCAGAATACACCTCCCATCACCTCAACACCTCAACCATAAGAACTAGACACCCAAACACATGACTCTCTAGTCTGCCAACCACCGGAACCCCCAGGCCAATCGCTCTTAGCATGAAATCTATTGGCCCCAGGCGGGCCTTCAAACAAACTCCCTACATTCACTGCAGTTTAATACTCTATGTACCACTGCACCCTCCGGTTGCACAGTAGAGTCACACTTTGATTACGTCACTTTACCCCCCCCTCCTCCCTCCCATCATCCCCCCCCCCCCTCACCCCCCTCCGTCGTTTAAACATTCCCCTATTGATACTCCCTAACGAAACTGATTTCTCAACCTCAAAGCACCACCCCATGCCTGACCCAAATTCAAATGCACCTGGTCACCCTCCCATCCACAGCAAGTTCCCTCACAAGGGGTGGATGGCTCTTGGGCAACCAACGGCAGTGTATATCTTATATGATATGGTCGACTACCTAACGACACTACTCAAACTCTCACCTATACGTATGTGCTCTTCCCATGAGGAGACACAGGCACCTTCTGATTTCAATGTTAGGCAACTTGCCTTATTAATATCTATCTTTTTCATTTCTGTACAATGTAATTGCAATATGTATGTTTGATTATACCCTGTATTCATGAAAATCTTCAATAAACTTTTTTGGAAAAAAAAAAAAAATCTTTTCTCTAATGACACAGGTGATGTTTCAGACCTTACGTTATGGGAAGCTCATAAAGCTGTTATTCGGGGCAAATTGATTCAGCAAGCGACAAAACTTAAAAGAAAACGTAAACTTATGTTCACAAAACTGGAAGCTAATTTTAACTCCTGTCATAATGCATTTCAATCATCCCCAAATTCCACCACTAATGCTAAACTAGATAAAGCCCGCCTAGATTTAGATTTATTTTTAACAGATTCAGCAGACAAACTTTTACGTAAACGACAACATGTACAATACCTTAAAGCAAATAAACCTGATTCCCTTATGGCTAGGAGTTTAAAATCAATAAATCACATAAGGTCCTCCATAAGGTTGAAAACATCTCGTGATGCTTATACTAGTAATCCGATTAAAATATTAGAGGTGTTTCATTCTAATCTAGCTAAACTTTATTCCCCCATGACTGATTTTAACCAGACTAATGCTAATAAACTGTTTTCTAATATCAAACTCCCCACTCTTAACGACGAGCAACGAGATAGACTTGAGCGCCCTATTACAACAAATGAAATTCAAATTGCTATTAAAGAATTGAAATTACATAAAAGGCCAGGCCCTGATGGGTTTTCGGCATCATATTACAAAAGTTTTGAGCACATTCTAACTCCAGTCTTAACCAGAGCGCTTAATTCTCTCTTGGCAGGTAACTCGTTTCATCCTGAATCATTAACATCTATCATAGTTATACTACCCAAACCACACTCTGATAACACTTCTTGGTCTAACTATTGCCCTATTTCCCTCCTCAATTTAGATATTAAATTACTAGCCAAGATTCTTGCTTCTCGTTTGAACAATTTCATAGGCCACCTAATACACCCAGATCAAATGGGTTTCATACCCAAGAGACAAGCAGGAGATAATATTAGACGAGCTCTGTTACTCATTCAAGCTGCTAAATCTAGACGTATCCCATCTTGCCTTCTATCATTAGATATCCGTAAGGCATTTGATTCAGTCACATGGCCTTATATGCAATATACGCTTGAACCTTGGGGTTTTGGTAATCATTTCTTGTCTTGGATCCCCTCTCTCTATAACAACCCCAAGGCATATATCAAATACGCTGGTTACAAACCAGCAATGTTGGATATCAGAGGAGGCATGAGACAAGGCTGTCCTTTATCCCCATTGCTTTTTGCCCTACTGATAGAACCCCTGGCACAATTGATCAGATCCAACCCAGATATCAAAGGTATTGAATTAGGTGGCCACCATCACAAACTTTGTCTCTTCGCAGACAATATACTTATTTTCTTATCTCACCCCCACATTTCTGCTCCTAATCTCCTCAATATATTAGATACATTTTCACATATATCTGGTCTCATAGTAAATCACATCAAATGCTTTGAATGTTTCTATAATACAATCAGACCTGCTTCAGGCCCAATCCTCTTTACCATTCAATTGGGTTACCCGTCAATTACCATATTTAGGAGTACATCTCACCTCCTCATTATCTGATCTTTTTGCAGGTAATTACCTACCTTTGTTAAAACAAACTACAGCCTTAATGAAGCAATGGTCCTCATTACCATTATCGTGGTTAGGACGGATAAATGCTGTGAAAATGTCAATACTACCAAAGTTCTTGTATTTGTTTAGGGTACTCCCTGTCTCTTTACCGTCATATTTCTGTTATGTCTTTTATTTGGGAAAAGATTAAACCACATATTCCAAAATCTACTTCATATCTTAGTAAATCTTGAGGGGGATTAGGGCTACCAAACTTTTCATCCTATTAATATGCAGCCCAATTATCAATATTAACTAAATATCACTCTACTGAGAATATACCCTTATGGGTAGCTATCGAATCCATTGTCATCTTAATTGACAATCTACTATGGATTCTGCCAAAGGATAGATCTCATCTTACCAACCCCATCATGAAACATTCATTGGCTATTTGGGATAGGTTTAATGACTCACATGGCCTACGATCAAAACATAATCCCCTCCTCTCTTTTCTGGGGAATCCAGCCTTTTACCCTGCGTGGAAATTTCCAAAATCTTTTTCTGCATGGTCTTCTAGAAAATTGACGAGACTTTATAAGCTAGTATCTACGGATACTCTTCAAACATTTCCTATGTTATGTAAGAATCACAAACTCTCAAACAACAAGATATTCCGTTATTTACAAATTAAGAATTTCTTTACACCTCTACTTAGTTTAAGTACATCAATTAATCAAATGACCCAATTCGAACATATTTGTATAAGTGACCCACATGTTAGAGGGTTGAGTTCATGTGTGTACCAGATACTTATTACTAACTCTAATGTGAATATACCTTCTTATACTGTTAAATGGGCACAGGATATGGGACGAATATTTGACAACAACGACTGGTCTAATACCCGCACGGGACATGACGGGACTTCCCTGTGGCATTCCCCGTGACGTCACAGGGAAGTCCCGTCATGTCACCGTGCATCAGAGGGGGCGGGGTCACCGGGTGGCCCTGCCCCCCATTATTTAAGAACCGTCAGGCGAGGAGACGCCGTCACAGAGCGGGAGCCTCCCTCCATGCCAGCATGGGTGCGGAGCGGCCCGGAGAAGAAAATGAAGAAGAGAAGAAGAGAAGGAAGAAGAGGATGAAGAAGAAGATGAAGAGAAGAGCGGGAGCCTCCCCCCATGCCATGGGTGCGGAGCGGCCAGAGGAGAAGAGGATAGAAGACGCCGCGGAGGAGATGCTGGACGAGAACGCCGGAGGAAGAACCAGAAGAGCCAGAAGAACCAGAAGAAGAAGAAGATGAAGGAAGATAGAGGAAAGAAGAAGCATTTAAATAAAGGTATTGTCAAAAACTGTCTCTTGTCATTTTTAACATTTTTGACAGTTTTTTAGTGAAATGGTAGGGGTAAGTACCTCCTTAGCATTTTACACAGGGGGGGGCGGGATCTGGGGGTCCCCTTGTTAAAGGGGGCTTCCAGATTCCGATAAGCCCCCCGCCCGCAGACCCCCTCAACCACCAGCCAGGGTTGTGGGGATGAGGCCCTTGTCCTCATAAACATGGGGACAAGGTGTTTTGGGGGGCTACCCCAAAGCACCCTCCCAATGTTGAGGGCATGTGGCCTGGTGCAGTTCAGGAGGGGGGCCACACTCTCGTCCCCCCCTCTTTTCCTGCGGCCTGCCAGGTTGCGTGCTCGGATAAGGGTCTGGTATGGATTTTTGGGGGGACCCCACGCCACTTTTTTTTTTTTTGGCGCGGGATTCCCCTTAAAACCCATACCAGACCTGAAGGGCCTGGTATGGAATTTAGGGGGACTCCCACGTCATTTTTTTTTTTTAATTTTGGTTCGGGGTTTCCCTGTGGGGAATTCCCATGCCATTTTTATCAATAAACTTCTATGTATATTGTCGGCAATGCAATAGCCGCGGGTAGTTTTAAATGGATTTTTTCCTTCCAAATGTCATTTTGCTGTCAGACTGTTCTAAACACGGGAAACATGCGCCCCTTTACAGGCATACTATAGACACCCCCCAGCTATGAAATTTAAAGGGATATTACACTTTTATTGTTTGACTTTAAGCATTATTAAAATCACTGCTCCTGAAAAAACGGCCGTTTTTAAAACTTTTTTTTGCATTGATCCATGTCCCCTGGGGCAGGACCCAGGTCCCCAAACACTTTTTATGACAATAACTTGCATATAAGCCTTTAAAATTAGCACTTTTGATTATTCATGTTCGTGTCCCATAGATTTTAACGGTGTTCGCGTGTTCGAGCAAACTTTTTTCCTGTTCGCATGTTCTGGTGCGAACCGAACAGGGGGGTGTTCGGCTCATCCCTAGTACATCGGTCTCCGTCCTGCACAAACATCACATTGGCTGTTTATGTATATGTGAATATTTCCTTTGGGCTATGAGTTGGACTTTATTAACTCGTCCCTATATACACAGCTATAAATCCTAGTTTCGCAGATGCTTGTTGCTTTCTGCGGCGCTGTTTAATACACTGAGCAATAACACATGGAGCTTGGCACTAGAGTGTCTGCAAATCCTCAGCAAAATGGCCGCGATGACTATATTTAGGCTGCAGAGCGTCCGTCCAATCAAATCTGCCTGATGAAGACACGTGACCCTGTGTCGAACACGCATAGGGGAGGGGCCAGGACGGAGCACGGAGCCTTTCACTCCACTGATATGTGATGCACAGCTTATCCCTCCTGACAGGCAAACTTTTGAGGCAACTTTAGAGACTGTTATCAGATTGGTGCACTCTCGCACCATGCAAATGTGAATACCCCAATGTGGGGAGCTTTTATCCTAACAAATATTTATAAACGATATCACACTATCCAGTTTTTCTTTTCCTTTATTCCTAACTGTGGAGTTGGTGCTGAAAACTGTGTATCTGGATTCCATCACTGAGCCGTGGGATGGCTCATAAGCGTGTTTAGACTCAGTCGCACGCTTTGAGGTGAGCGGCTGTCCCCGGGGGGTCACTGGATGGCACTTGAGCATGGAATTCTGAGCACTAAGCACTAAGATTAATGCATGCACATTGGATTTTTTATGAACTGTTTTTATGGAGTTTTTGTGCATTTCTTTCATAAATTGGACTTTAATTATCATGTACCACATCTTGGATTTGATATTCACGCTCATTGTGTGGCGCTTGGCACTTTGTTGTATTTTGCACTTATCACTGTGGTATATTTATATATTTTTTACACGGTAAATTTCAGATTATATAAATGATTTTTTCATTCATTATGTATACAGTTAGTAGTTTATTAATTGCTACTCTCATTCTAATGGTATACATCTAGTATATTATTTACATATTTGCACTTTAAAATCCCTTGTTTTTTTTATATATATCCTTTGTGCCTTGCAGTGGCCGGATAAGCCGCTTATGCGGTATTTTCAATATACCTCATATGCATTAATAATCTCCAGATTGATATTTTCACCTTAGCGCAGCATATCTTTTGTAAGCACTCATACATCTATTTCCCAAAGACAATCTCTGGATATGACGCTGAGCACGTGCACTCAACTTCTTCGGTCAGCCATGACGAGGCCTGTTCTGAGAGGAACCTGTCCTGTTAAACCACTGTATGGTCTTGGCCACTGTGCTGCAGCTCAGTTTCAGGGTTTTGGCAATCTTATTATAGCCTAGGCCATCTTTATGTAGAGCATCAATTCTTTTTTTTTCAGATCCTCAGAGAGTTATTTGCCATGAGGTACCATGTTGAACTTCCAGGGACCAGTATGAGAGCGTGAGAGCGATAACACCAAAATTAACACACCTGCTCCCCATTCACACCTGAGACCTTGTAATACTAATAGTCATATGACACCGGGGAGGAAAAATGGATAATTGGGCCCAATTTGGAGGGGTGTACTCACTTTTGTTGCCAGCGGTTTAGACATTAATGGCTGTGTGTTGAGTTATTTTGAGGGGACAGCAAATTTACACTGTTATACAAGCTGTACACTCACTACTTTACATTGTAGCAACATGTCATTTCTTCAGTGTTGTCACATGAAAAGATATAATAAAATATATACAAAAATGTGAAGGGTGTACTCACTTTTGTGAGATACTGTGTATATATATATATATATATACACTGTATCCTGTGTAGCTAGATCTGACTGCAGGCAATTCCTGGTGTACGTATTCAAATACGCTTTCAGGCAGGCAGGCCAGGCAGGTTATTCAGTGATCTGCAGTGCATAAAATATATATACTGTCTCCTACATATATATCCACTGCATTCCAGTGTAGCCAAGCCTATATCTGACTGCAGGCCATTGCTGGTGTACGTTTTCAAATACACTTTCTGGCAGGCAGGCAGGCACTGCATTCCAGTGTAGCCAAGCCTATATCTGACTGCAGGCCATTGCTGGTGTACGTTTTCAAATACACTTTCTGGCAGGCAGGCAGGCAGGCAGGCAGGCAGGCAAGTGATTCAGTGATCTGCATTCAATATATATACAATCTCCAACATATATATATCCACTGCATTCTATTATAGCCAAGTCTATATCTAACTGCAGGCCATTCCTGGTGTACGTTTTCAAATATACTTTCAGGCAGGCAGATGATTCAGTGATCTGCAATGCATAAAATATATATACAGTCTCCTACATATATATATATATCCACTGCATTCTAGTCTAGACAAGCCTATATCTGACTGCAGGTAGTTCCTGGTGTACGTTTCAAATACACTTTCAGGCAGGCAGGCAGGTGATTCAGTGGATCTGCAGTGCATAAAATATATATACAGTCTCCTACATATATATATCCACTGCATTCCAGTCTAGCCAAGCCTATATCCGACTGCAGGCCATTGCTGGTGTACATTTTCAAATACACTTTCAGGCAGGCAGGCAGGCAAGTGATTCAGTGATCTGCAGTGCATTAAATATATATACAGTCTTCAACATATATATATCCACTGCATTCTAGTCTAGCCAAGCCTATACCTGACTATAGGCCATTCCTGGTGTACATATTCAAAGACACTTTCAGGCAGGCAGGCCAGGCAGGTGATTCAGTGATCTGCAGTGCATAAAGATATATATACAGTCTCCTACATATATATCCAATGCATTCTAGTCTAGCCAAGCCTTTACCTGACTATAGGCTATTCCTGGAGTACATATTCAAAGACACTTTCAGGCAGACAGGCCAGGCAGGTGATTCAGTGGTCTGCAGTGCATAAATATATATATATAAATATATAAGGCAGACGTTCTCAGGCCAATAAAAGAGGGCAAGCAGGCTCTGTGTCTACAGCCAACAGTGCTGGTCGTGGAAACTGTACATCCTCAGCACGTGGCTGTGGGGCACGCTTGTTCTTTTTTTCGACAGCTGGCCGTGTTGAGCCACAACATGCAGAAGAGTTGGTAGAGTGGATCACAAAGCCGTCCTCATCCTCCTCATCCTCTGTCACCCAGGCTCAGAGAAGTTTGGCTGCCAATGCAGCTGCCAAAGCGGCCTATTCCATCTGCTCAATGGCATCAGTCACTCCTTCCCAAGACCCACCATCATGTCCTGAGGAGTCCCCCAAACTGTTCGACCACAGTGTCCGGTACATGCTGCAGGAGGATGTGCAGCATTTTGAAGGCTCCAATGATGGTGCCCAGGTTGAGGATGAAGGCAGTAACGTGAGCCCAGAGAGAGGGGGTGCCCAAGAAGGACAATAAACTTGCAGTCATGTTCCCCCAGCTGCAGCATACTGCCAGGTTTTCTCCAGTGGCGAAAAGGGAGGGGATGATGAGGCCACTGACTCTATGTGGGTGCCTGATAGAAGAGAGGAGGAAGAGGAAGCACATCTCCAACGAGGCAGGATGCCCTCCAGGGGCCAGCTTCAGGACACCCAACCGACTGCATCACACCATGTTCAGGGCACTGCTGACTCTGCACGTTTTTTCAAAAGTTCTTTGGTGTGGGCCTTTTTTGAGACCTGTGCAGCAGATCGCACCGTTGCTGTTTGCAACATATGTCTGAAGCGTATCAAGCATGGCCAAAACAGCAGCCGCTTTGGAACCACATGCTTGACCAGACATATGTCGAGCTCCCATGCAGTCCGTTGGCAACAGTACTTAAAAGACCCACACCAAAGAACAAGGCGGACCTCTCCTTGCTCCTCATCAGCTGGGATCTCCAACCCCACTATACCTTCAGTCCTTTCAGAGACCTGCACTGAGTGGAATGAAGGTGTAGAATTAGGTGTCCCAAGCACTTGCAGGCAATCTGCCAGCGGTACACCTAAATCCAATTGTAGCAGGCAAATTTCCCTACCCCAGTTGCTAAAACGTCTAAAAAAATTATGTCCCAACCATCCTCATGCTCAGCAGCTGAATGCTGGTTTGGCTAAATTGCTAGCACTCCAGACTCTGCCCCCTTTTGAGAATTTGTGGAATGTGTGGTACCTCAGTGGCAGGTTCCCAAACGCCATTTTTTTTCTCGAAAGGCCATTGCTGCTCCCTACTGGCATTTGGAAGGCAATGTATTGGCCTCGTTGGACAGGGCGGTCAGTGGTAAGGTGCATATTACCGCTGACTCATGGTACAGCAGGCATGGACAGCGGCTGCACATGAAGCAGAAGGCCTTCAATGAGTATCTGTGCGAGTATGGCACCAGGACAGGGTCAGGGGAGCTTGGCTTTTTTTCACCACTCCAGTGGCTAATTATCAAGGATGCATGCACTGTCCTGTCACCATTTGAGGAGCCCATGAGGATGGTGAGTAGTGACAGTGCATGCATCAGTAATACTGTCCCTCTTGTCTTCGTATTGGAGCACACGCTGCGTGAAATAATGGACAGGGCACTTGAGGCAGAACAGAGGGAGGAAGAGGAGGACTTCCTTACCTCTCAAGTCTCCCTTTATCCAGACAGTATTCCTGCTGGCCCGCCTATCATACAGGAAGAGGAGGAGGATTGTGTCAGCATGGAGGTGGAGCCTGGCACTCAGCATCAGCAGTAGGGATGAGCCGAACACCCCCCTGTTCGGTTCGCACCAGAACATGCGAACAGGAAAAAAATTCGTTCGAACACGCGAACGCCGTTAAAGTCTATGGGACACGAACATGAATAATCAAAAGTGCTAATTTTAAAGGCTAATATGCAAGTTATTGTCATAAAAAGTGTTTGGGGACCCGGGTCCTCCCCCAGGGGACATGAATCAATGCAAAAAAAAGTTTTAAAAACGGCCGTTTTTTCAGGAGCAGTGATTTTAATAATGCTTAAAGTCAAACAATAAAAGTGTAATATCCCTTTAAATTTCATACCTGGGGGGTGTCTATAGTATGCCTGTAAAGGGGCGCATGTTTCCCGTGTTTAGAACAGTCTGACAGCAAAGTGACATTTTGAAGGAAAAAACACATTTAAAACTACCGCGGCTATTGCATTGCCGACAATACACATAGAAGTTCATTGATAAAAACGGCATGGGAATTCCCCACAGGGCAACCCCGAACCAAAATTAAAAAAAAAAAATGATGTGGGAGTCCCCCTAAATTCCATACAATGCCCTTCAGGTCTGGTATGGATATTAAGGGGAACCCTAGCCAAAATTAAAAAAAAAAATTGACGTGGGGTTCCCCCTAAATTCCATACCAGACCCTTCAGGTCTGGTATGGATTTTAAGGGGAACCCCGCGCCAAAAAAAAAAAAAAAAAACGGCGTGGGGTCCCCCTAACAATCCATACCAGACCCTTATCCGAGCACGCAACCTGGCAGGCCGCAGGAAAAGAGGGGGGGACGAGAGTGCGGCCCCCCCCCCCTCCTGAACCGTACCAGGCCACATGCCCTCAACATTGGGAGGGTGCTTTGGGGTAGCCCCCCAAAACACCTTGTCCCCATGTTGATGAGGACAAGGGCCTCATCCTCACAACCGTGGCCGGTGGTTGTGAGGGTCTGCGGGCGGGGGGCTTATCGGAATCTGGAAGCCCCCTTTAACAAGGGGACCCCCAGATCCCGGCCCCCCCCCTGTGTGAAATGGTAAGGGGGTACTTACCCCTACCATTTCACTAAAAAACTGTCAAAAATGTTAAAAATGACAAGAGACAGTTTTTGACAATTCCTTTATTTAAATGCTTCTTCTTTCTTCTTTCTTCCTTCATCTTCTTCTTCTTCTGGTTCTTCTGGCTCTTCTGGTTCTTCCTCCGGCGTTCTCGTCCAGCATCTTCTCCGCGGCGTCTTCTATCTTCTTCTCCTCGGGCCGCTCCGCACCCATGGCATGAGGGGGGAGGCTCCCGCTCTTCTCTTCATCTTCTTCTCTTCTTCATCTTCTTCTTCATCTTCTTCTTCTTCTTTTTCTTCTTCTTCTTCTTCCTTCTTCTCTTCTTCTCTTCTTCCTGTCTTCTCCGGGCCGCTCCGCAATCCATGCTGTGGCATGGAGGGAGGCTCCCGCTGTGTGACGGCGTCTCTTCATCTGACGGTTCTTAAATAACGGGGGGCGGGGCCACCCGGTGACCCCGCCCCCCTCTGACGCACGGTGACATGACGGGACTTTCCTGTGGCATTCCCCGTGACGTCACAGGGAAGTCCCTCAAGTCACCGTGCGTCAGAGGGGGGCGGGGTCACCGGATGGCCCCGCCCCCCGTTATTTAAGAACCGTCAGACGAAGAGACGCCGTCACACAGCGGGAGCCTCCCACCATGCCAGCATGGCTGCGGAGCGGCCCGCAGAAGACATGAAGAAGAGAAGAAGGAAGAAGAAGAAGAAGAAGAAGATGAAGAAGAAGATGAAGAAGAGAAGAAGATGAAGAGAAGAGCGGGAGCCTCCCCCCTCATGCCATGGGTGCGGAGCGGCCCGAGGAGAAGAAGATAGAAGACGCCGCGGAGAAGATGCTGGACGAGAACGCCGGAGGAAGAACCAGAAGAGCCAGAAGAACCAGAAGAAGAAGAAGATGAAGGAAGAAAGAAGAAAGAAGAAGCATTTAAATAAAGGAATTGTCAAAAACTGTCTCTTGTCATTTTTAACATTTTTGACAGTTTTTTAGTGAAATGGTAGGGGTAAGTACCCCCTTACCATTTCACACAGGGGGGGGCCGGGATCTGGGGGTCCCCTTGTTAAAGGGGGCTTCCAGATTCCGATAAGCCCCCCGCCCGCAGACCCTCACAACCACCGGCCACGGTTGTGAGGATGAGGCCCTTGTCCTCATCAACATGGGGACAAGGTGTTTTGGGGGGCTACCCCAAAGCACCCTCCCAATGTTGAGGGCATGTGGCCTGGTACGGTTCAGGAGGGGGGGGGGCCGCACTCTCGTCCCCCCCTCTTTTCCTGCGGCCTGCCAGGTTGCGTGCTCGGATAAGGGTCTGGTATGGATTGTTAGGGGGACCCCACGCCTTTTTTTTTTTTTTTTTTTTGGCGCGGGGTTCCCCTTAAAATCCATACCAGACCTGAAGGGTCTGGTATGGAATTTAGGGGGAACCCCACGTCAATTTTTTTTTTAAATTTTGGCTGGGGTTCCCCTTAATATCCATACCAGACCTGAAGGGCCTTGTATGGAATTTAGGGGGACCCCCACATCATTTTTTTTTTTTTTATTTTGGTTCGGGGTTCCCCTGTGGGGAATTCCCATGCCGTTTTTATCAATGAACTTCTATGTGTATTGTCGGCAATGCAATAGCCGCGGGTAGTTTTAAATGAGTTTTTTCCTTCCAAATGTCATTTTGCTGTCAGACTGTTCTAAACACGGGAAACATGCGCCCCTTTACAGGCATACTATAGACACCCCCCAGGTACGAAATTTAAAGGGATATTACACTTTTATTGTTTGACTTTAAGCATTAATAAAATCACTGCTCCTGAAAAAACGGCCGTTTTTAAAACTTTTTTTTGCATTGATCCATGTCCCCTGGGGCAGGACCCGGGTCCCCAAACACTTTTTATGACAATAACTTGCATATAAGCCTTTAAAATTAGCACTTTTGATTTCTCCCATAGACTTTTAAAGGGTGTTCCGCGGCATTCGAATTTGCCGCGAACACCCCAAATTGTTCGCTGTTCGGCGAACTTGCGAACAGCCAATGTTCGAGTAGAACATGAGTTCGACTCGAACTCGAAGCTCATCCCTAATCAGCAGTAGTCTTCAAGGGATCGTTTTCAGTCCCCAGAAACCCATGGACTTGTACGTGGCTGTGGATCATGTCATCCATAGTCACCCAGAGGACTCCGGACTGAATTCCTCAGCAAACCTACGCTGCGTGGCCTCCCTGATCCTGCAAAGCCTGCGAAAGGACCCTCAGGTTTGTGATATCAAGGAGAGGGATCAGTACTGGCTGGCAACCCTCCTTGATCCACGTTACAAGGGTAAGGTTACGGAATTTATCCAGCCTTTGCAGAGGGAGCAGAGGATGAAACTTCAGGAGGCCTTGTAGAAAGGTTTGTGCAATGCTTTTCCAGAGCCTGGGAGGTTACAATTTCCTGGTCCTCCTGGACAACGTGTTGCTGAGGCTTTGGTCAGTCACAGAAAGAGCGGTGGAGAAGGTACTCGTCTAACCGATGCGTTCAGACAATTTTTTAGTCTGCAGCCCCAAGTTCTGATCAGTTCCAGCAACCATCGCCAGTGTCTGATTTACATGGTGCAGGAATACCTTGGGGCAAGATCAGACTTGGAGATCTTTCCAACCGAAAATCCTCTGGGTTACTGGGTCTTGAGGATGGATCACTGGCCAGAGCTTGCACAGTATACAATTGAGCTACTGGCTTGTCCTGCATCCAGCGTTCTATCTGAATGCACATTTAGTGCTGCTAGAAACTTTGTAACCAATCACAGAGTGCGCCTGTCCACAGACTCGGTTGATCGGCTCACCTTCATAAAAATGAATCAGTCTTGGATCACCAGCTACCAAGCACCTGTTGCTGATGTAAGACATTAATTTTTTTATGAATGTGAGATCCCTTGAAGACGGCCTATGCTGATGCTGAGTGACTATCCTGTTATGCTGAGTGACTATCCTATTCCTCCTCAATGTTCATGTTGATAGCTTCTAAGGACATTTTTGGTTCTGGGCACAAGCACCAGTGCCTAAAGCCCATTTTTTCTGCCCCTGTTTAACAGGGGCATGTAATTACAATTTTTGCTGTAATATTTTGCAGCAGGGCTCATTCCTGCACTCAACTAGAGTATCTGTGAGGGGTTGTAGTGTTGTGGCACCAGCACCAGTGCCTAAGGCCCAATTTTTCTGTCCCTGTTTAACAGGGACATGTAACTACAATTTTTTGCTGTAATATTTCACAGCAGGGCCCGTTCCTGCGCTCAACAATAGTATCTGTGAGGCTTTACAGTGTTGTGTCACCACCACCACCGCCGCCTAAGGCTCAATTTTTCTGCCCCTGTTTAACAGGGGCATGTGATTAAAATTTTTGATCTAATATTTCACAGCAGGGCTCGTTCCTGCGCTCAACAACAGAATCTGTGAGGGGTTACAGTATTGTGGTACGACCACCACTGCCTAAGACCTATTTTTTTTGTCCCTGTTTAACAGGAGCGTGTAATTACAATTTTTGATCTAATATTTCACAGCAGGGCCCATTCCTGTGCCCACCAAGAGTAACTGTGAGGGCTTAGAGTGTTGTGGCAACACCACCACATCACCACCAAAGGCACAATTTTTCTGACCCTATTCAACAGGGGCATGTAATTATAATTCTTGATATAATATTTCACAGCAGGGCCCATTCCAGTGCCCACCAAGAGTAACTGTGAGGGCTTACAGTGTTGTGGTACCACCACCACCACCACCAAAGGCCCAATTTTTCTGCCCCTGTTCAACAGGGGCATGTAATTACAATTCTTGATATAATATTTCACAGCGGGGTCTGTTCCAGCACCCACCAAGAGTAACTGTGAGGGCTTACAGTGTTCTGGTACCACCAACACCTAAGGCCCAAATTTCTGCAGAGTATATAGGGCAGGCCATATAGTATATACAGGCGGTCCCTTAATTTCAAACATCCGACTTACAAACGACACCTACTTACAAACGGAAGGAGACAACAGGTAGTGAGAGGAAATCTACCCCTAGGAAGGGAAATTCTCTCCTGTAAGAGTTAATATGGGAAAAAGGTGTCTCCACTGATGCTTTATCACCAATCCTTGTTTCCCTAAAAACCCCAAATTTTCAAAATCCAATTATCATTGGGACAGAAAGTGAGGGGAAATCTTCTGAACAGGGGCACAGACAGCAAAACAAATGTCACAGGGGTGATGATAACCCTTCCCCATGTTATCCAAAAAGCTTAAAAATAGATTTTTTGGCTGGAGCTACACTTAAAAAATGTACCTTTTCCAAATTACAAACTTTATAACAAACCTACAGTCCCTGTCTTGTTTACAGCATCTGTATACTGCTGTTTAGAGTATATAGGGCCTGAAGGCCCTACATCTTTTCTTTTTTTAATTTGGGTGTGGGGTTCCCCTTAATATCCATACAAGACCCAAAAGGGCCTGGTAATGGGCTGGGGGGTTACCCATGCCGTTTTTCTCAATAATTTTCATCCATATTGCCGGTACCCAACATTACATTACACCCACAGGCAGTTTTAAATGACTTTTATTCCTTTAGAAATGTCATTTTGTGCAGGAACTGTTCTAAACACGGGAAACATGCGCCACTTTACAAGCATACATATAGACACCCCCCAGGTACAATATTTAAAGGAATATTTCACTTTTATTTTTTCACTTTAAGCATCATTAAAATCACTGCTCCCGAAAAAACTGCCTATTTTAAAACTTTCTTTTGCATTGATACATGTCCCCTGGGGCAGGACCCGGGTTCCCAAACCCTTTTTAGGACAATCATTTGCATATTAGCCTTTAAAATTTGCACTTTTGATTTCTCATGTTCGAGTCCTATAGACTTTAATGGTGTTCAAATGTTTGCGTGAACTTTCGGTCTGTTCGCATGTTATGGATGCGAGCCGAACCGGGGGGTGTTCGGCTCATCCCTATTACTGATGATGGAGATACTCATGTGCTTTCATCTGTCTCCATGTCCCCATCGAATCTTGGAGGGGTTATGCTTAAGGTCTGCGTTGTCTCTGTTTGCTTCTTTGCGCCCTTGTGGTGTCCTTAGGTTGAGTAGGGATCCAGGGTTCCGGTTGCATGAATGCGCCATATCAGTCAGGAAGGCTGATTACCGGGATGCCCAGGGTGTCACAGAACAGTTGTAAATCCGCAGCAATGGTGTGCGATTTTTCCAGTCGTTGCTTGCGGCAGAAAGGCAGAAAGGGAACTTCCACTGATAGGGGATATGTATTTTCCGCAGGACTTGTAGCAGAGGGCGAAGTTCTCTCCTGTGCTGAAGAGGAATGGTAGAGAGGTCCTGAAATAGCTGAATGCATGCCCCTTCATGTTCCAAATGAGCATGGTTACAGGCTAATTGCAGTATTTCCTCTTTCTGAATGAAGTTAACAAGGCAGCATACAACGTCTCTGGGTGGGTCCGTGTCTCTTCCCCTAGGCCTAAGCGCTCTGTGACATCTTTCCATCTCGACGGGGGCATCAGGTGGTCTGCCTAACAGGGTGTTCAAGATGGCCCACACCACGGTTTGCAATTGGGGACCCTCCACTGACTCTGGTATCCCTCTGATATGCAGATTGCGTCTGCGACACCTATTGTCCAAATCTTCCACGTGCCTGTACATGTCCATAAGGTGCTGTGCATATACATTTGCGGCACTCTGGACCTGGTGGATGGCAGCGCCATGTGTCATGGCGGCCAACTCCAAGTGTTCCAAATGGGAAGCGGTGGCTCTGATGTCTGTTTTAAAGTCAGAGATTGCAGCCGACAAGGTGTTTTTATGTCCAGAGCCACCTGTTGTAAGTCAGATAGGCAGAGGAGAGGAGAGGGGTGTGAGGCAGACATACCTGCGTGAGCACTCGGTGGGTTTGGGTTAGCCTGTGAGTCTGCAGTGGTGGCGTAGGCTGCCGCACTAGGATCTGAGGCTTGAGTCATGACCAGTGAGTCTGCGTGCTGTGTGCGAAACATCACCGGGATCTTCTTGCTGAGCTGGGTAGAGGAGTCCTGCAGGGACCAGGTAGCCAACTGGCTTCTCCCAGTCATCATGGAACCTAAGGGCCGAGGTTCTACTGCTGAAGAAGTGCTGTTCTGGGTCTCTGGATAGCGGAGCTCTCTGTCTAAGCCACCATACTGCTCCAGTGTCAGACCACGCCCCCCCCTTTTTAATTATATTTTAAAAAATTAAAAACCCAGTGGTGATTAAATATTACAAAAAAGAAAGCTCTATTTGTGTGAAAAAAATGATAAAAACAATATATATAAAATTATATAAAATAAAAACTGACACTGACCGGCCCTTCAGCCCCCCGTTTTACTCACCTGAGCCCGTTCATTCCCTCGGCGGAGACGCACTCACCTTCTCTGCCCGGGGTTCTCGGCTCTTGATTGGAAAGATTGATAACAGCGCAGCCATTGACTCCCGCTGCCAAAAACAGCAGAAAGAGGGCACCTGGGTCAGTGTGATAGTAAAAGCAAGTAACACTTTATTCAGATACCGTTACATAAAGTATCTTGCAAGCTGCACACAGGGTGGATGTGGATCACCAATTAAGCAGTCAGCCGTCACAAGGGACTTATCGCAAACTGTTTACTGTTTTTCCAACTTTTTGACACTTTTTTGGTAAATGGGTAGTGGTACAATGTACCCGATACCCATTCACATAGGGTGGGGTCAGGATCTGGGGGCCCCCTTGTTAAAGGTGGCTTCCAGATTCCGATAAGCCCCGCACCCGCAGACCCCGACAACCACAGCCCAGGGTTGTGGGGACAAGGCCCTTGTCCCCATCAACATGGGAACAAGGTGCTTTGGGGTGGGGGGGCAGAGCCCCCCCTGCCCCAAAGCACCCACCCCCATGTTGAGAGCATGTGGCCTGGTATGGTTCAGGAGGGGGGTGCTCGCTCCCCCCTCCATCCTAACCTGTCAGGCTGCATGCTCAGATAAGGGGCTGGTATGGATCTAGGGAGGACCCCACACGATTAAAAAAAAAAAATCCATACCAGACCCTAAGAGCTTGGCATGGACTGGGGGGGGGGGGGCATGAGGTTTTTACTTTTTTTGAACCTGCATTGCCAGGAGCAGGCAATACATTACAGCTGCGAACAAGTTTAAATTAAAATGCTTTCTTTAGAAATGTCATTATTGCTGCGGCATGTTCTATACATCGCATATATGCGTCACTTTACAGGCAGACTAAGCACTTTAAGCATTATTAAAATCACTGCTCCTTTAACCACTTCCTGCCTGGCCTATAGCAGAATGACGGCCGGGCGGTGGTTCAGTTATCCTGACTGGGCGTCATATGACGTCCAGCAGGATAACAGCTGCCGCGCACCCGTGGGGGAGCGCATCACGGCGATCAGTGGTGTGGTTTGTCAGTCTGACACACCGCTATACCGATCTCGGTAAAGAGCCTCTGACGGAGGCTCTTTACCACATGATCAGCCATGTCCAATCACGGCTGATCACGATGTAAACAGGAAGAGCTATTTATCAGCTTTTCCTCACTCGCGTCTGATATTGCCCACCCGTACTTCCTATCAGTACCACCCATAAGTACCCATCAGTGCCGCCTATCAGTGCCCATCAGTGCCGCTTATCAATGCCCATCAGTGCTGAATACCAGTGACACCTATCAGTGCCCATCAGTGCCACCTATCTTGCCCATCAGTGCCACCTATCAATGCCCATCATCAGTGCCCATCAGTGCCACCTCATCAGTGCCAACTCATTGGTGCCACTTCATCAGTGCCCATCAGTGCTACCTTATCAGTGCCCATTAGTGCAGCCTCATCAGTGTCCATCAGTGAAGGAGAAAACGTATTTATTTACAAAATTTTATAACAGAAACAAAGAAAAACTATTTTTTTTTCAAAATTTTCAGTCTTTTTTTATTTGTTTCGCAAAAAATAAAAATCCCAGCAGTGATCAAATACCACCAACAGCGCTGAAAGCTAAAAATTGGATTGGCCTGGAAGGGACAAAAGTGCCTGGTATTGAAGTGGTTAAAAACGATAATTTTAAAAACTTTTTTTTTTTACATTGATACGTGTCCCCGAGGGCAGTACCCCCTTTTTGGCGAGACTTTAATAGAGTTCACATGTTTTCTAGAACTTTTTGCCTCTTCGAGATGTTCTGGTGCGAACCTAACCAGGGGGTGTTCAGCCCATCCCTAGAAGTGATATATTTGTGCTGGTAGCTCCTTCTCAATGGCAGTGGTGTCTCCAGATTTCATATCTGAGGGGCACATGGGGGGACGGGAACAAAAGTAGAGGGTCAACTATAAAATGCAATTGTATATATATATATATATATATATACAGTCAGGTCCATAAATATTGGGACATCGACACAATTCAAATCTTTTTGGCTCCATACACCACCACAATGAATTTGAAATGAAACGAACAAGATGTGCTTTAACTGCAGACTTTCAGCTTTAATTTGAGGGTATTTACAAATCAGGTGAATGGTGTAGGAATTACAACAGTTTGTATATGTGCCTCTCACTTTTTAAGGGACCAAAAGTAATGGGACAGATTAACAATCATCCATCAAACTTTCACTTTTTAATACTTGGTTGCAAATCCTTTGCAGTCAATTACAGCCTGAAGTCTGGAATGCATAGTCATCACCAGACGTTGGGTTTCATCCCTGGTGATGCTCTGCCAGGGCTCTACTGCAACCATCTTCAGTTCCTTCATGTTCTTGGGGCATTTTCCCTTCAGTTTTGTCTTCAGCAAGTGAAATGCATGCTCAATCGGATTCAGGTCAGGTGATTGACTTGGCCATTGCATAACATTCCACTTCTTTCCCTTAAAAAACTCTTTGGTTGCTTCTGCAGTAAGCTTTGGGTCATTGTCCATCTGCACTGTGAAGCACCGTCCAATGAGTTCTGAAGCATTTTGCTGAATATGAGCAGATAATATTGCCCGAAACACTTCAGAATTCATCCTGCTGCTTTTGTCAGCATTCACATCATCACTAAATACTAGAGAACCAGTTCCATTGGCAGCCATACATGCCCACCCCATGACACTACCACCACCATGCTTCACTGATGAGGTGAAGCATGGTGGTAGTAGTGTCCTTTCCTTCTCCATACTCTTCTCTTCCAGAACTGTGAAGGCTTTTTTAGATGTTGTTTGGCAAACTCTAATCTGGCCTTTCTGTTTTTGAGGCTCACCAATGGTTTACATCTTGTGGTGAACCCTCTGTATTCACTCTGGTGAAGTCTTCTCTTGATTGTTGACTTTGACACACATACACCTACCTCCTAGAGTGTTCTTGATCTGGCTAACTGTTGTGAAGGGTGTTTTCTTCACCAGGGAAAGAATTCTTCGGGCATCCACCACAGTTGTTTTCTGTGGTCTTCTGGGTCTTTCAGTGTTGCTGAGCTCACCGGTGCATTCTTTCTTTTTAAGGATGTTCCAAACAGTTGATTTGGCCACACCTAATGTTTTTGCTATCTCTCTGATGGGTTTGTTTTGTTTTTTCAGCCTAATGATGGCTTGCTTCACTGATAGTGACAGCTCTTTGGACCTCATATTGAGAGTTGACAGCAACAGATTCCAAATGCAAATAGCACACTTGAAATGAACTCTGGACCTTTTATCTGCTCCTTGTAAATGGGATAATGAGTGAATAACACGCACCTGGCCATGGAACAGCTGAGCAGCCAATTGTCTCATTACTTTTGGTCCTTTAAAAAGTGGGAGGCACATATACAAACTGTTGTAATTCAGTGCTGCCAATTAACCGACAGCTGAGCACCCTGAGCTCTGAGAAGGGAGGGCTGAGCTCAGCCCTGACAGTACCCCCTTCTCAACGACCCCTCCCCCTTGGAGGGCCACCAGGTTTGAGGGGAAAACGTCTATGGAAAGCACGGAGGAGGACAGCGGCATGTACGTCTGAGGATGAGACCCAAGAGTGTTCCTCCGGACTGTACCCTTTCCAATAAACCAGGTGCTGTATGTGCCCACAGAACCTACAGGAGTCAATTATGGATTGTACTTCATACTACTCATGGTTCTCAACCTGTACTGGGTGAGGACGTGGAATACATTAGAGATACGCATGTAGCGCTGGTAGATTTTTAATCTACCGCTGATAGGTAAATGTTGTGGGTTACTTGTTAGAGGAATTTGCCTCTGTTCCAGCTTGGCTGAGTTTCGTGTAGTTCCACACTGCACCGGTGGGTGTCATTGTCACCATGGGCTGGTGTTGGAAAGGCAATGTGTTGAAGCATATGAGTGCTCCTCTGTCCCGGAGACAACTCGGTAGAGGTAGTCCTCCGAGTTGCATTCTGAGAGAGGGTATTTATGGGACAGACGCCATGTTTAGGGGTTCATTTTCAGCCACCTGCTGGCCCTCCTAGCCGACAGGTATGCGTTAAGAGTACCATCTCGTGGTCCTCCGTTCCAGAGGCCCACGTCGCTGCGGCATGTGGGTGGGCCCAGAAGCCTATCTGGGGCCTACCACAGCATCAGAGGAATGGTCCTGAGCTGTCTATCCTGAGTAAAGAGGCTGGACAACCGAGGAGATCCCAGGGGAGGACCCATCATGGAAGGATCATGCAGAGTGCTGGTCTGGAGAGGGGCCTGGTGACTCGGTTGGAGGACGTATCCTGAAGTAATCTTACTGCATAGTACTGCCGGGTCGGCTTAAAGGTTCAAGTGCTGTCTCTGACATTCATTGCAAACCAATGCATCCTGTGGCAGAGGATCATACGGGTTTTATTCCAAACAAGTCTGTGGCAGAGACTTTTGTTCGTGCTGCGTACTGGCTGGTAGGCAAGTGAGAGAGGCCTATCCAGGTGGGCAAAGATTGAATTCCACAAGGGGAGTGCATTCAACTACAAGTGTTCAATTCCAAAGAATGTTCTAAAGAATACTAAGGAAAGGTATTTGAGCTTCCCTGCAACTTTCCTTCTGCCTCTTTCCTGCTACTTCCTTTATTACTTGTTCATTAAAGCATTGGAAAACATACTTAAGTGCTTGGTGCTTATATCATCCAGAGGTAAACTCAACGGGACCCTAGACCCGGTGCCGCTGAAACAGAGGTATCGAGAGTAAAGGTAACAGCCCGCTTTAAACCAGCAGCTCCACCGAGAGTTAGTGCTACACGCATATTAGAAGGAACGTCTAAAGCGTAAGCCACTGGGTTAATCCTGCGGAGAATACGGAAAGGTCCAATAAACCAAGGTGCCAATTTCAGTGTGGGAACACAAAGTCAGAGGTTTGCATGATGACAGCCAGACCCTCTCCCCAACTTGGTAGGAAAGCGCAGGTAGGGGTCTGCGGTCAGCATGGAGACTGTACCTTTCATTGGCACGTCGCAAGGACTTTTGGACCTGAGTTGTGTGTAATTCTGTGCAAGGGAAAGTACAAGCAGATAGAAACTTAAAAAAGGAAACTGCTGCCTCTACAGAAATACTACCACCTGAGTGGAGTACTGATGAATTAATTTGGGAAGGATATAGGTGTGGTACTGTTCCACTTAAAGAAACTTGTATATGTATTGTTAAAGTGCTTGAAGTAAATAAAGTGCTGAAAAACCTATATAAAGCCAATGTGTGAATATAATTGAAATAGCTGGTGCTAATGTCTTACACCCTCTGCAGAGTTCAACACTTAGAGTATGTATGTCTTCAAGGTTGGTGGTGAGAAATTCCCAGTAGACAAATGTGTGAATATATTTAGTGACTTAATTCTGTATTTAAAGTGACTAGTGCTAGTGTGTTACACCCTCTGCAGGGTACAGCACCAAAGAGTATAAATGCCTTCAAAATTGGTAATGATGTGTACTCCTAGTATGTAATTATCCAATATACCAATGTGTGAATAAGTGTAACGTCTTTAATTATTATGCTAATGTGTTACACTCTCTGCAGAGTACAACCCCAAACGGGTGTATATGCCTTTAGTAATAAAAAAATGCCCATTCAAACAGAATATATAGGAATTAGCTGTACCTATTATATAGAGTAACTGATACTAGTGTGTTACACCCTCTGCAGGGTGCACTCTATAGTGTGTGGCTACCTTCAGAAATAAAGATAGCATATGCTAATAAAGTATATGATAATTATAACCTCTATACACACCAATATCCTGCAAACCATAAAAAAAGAAAAAATATATATAACTCATCAAAAAATAAAAAACAATATTGTTCCCATAAAATGCAATAACAAAAGCAAACAAAGTGACTTGTGCTCATAAAAAAGTGTCCAGTGCTTCACAGAAAAGTTCTTTGTTATCTTCTTAATTAGGTGATAATGGTGTTGGTGGTCTTATCCGTGCTCTTATAGGATTGTGGTTAAGACATCTAATTATTTTTATATCAAAAAAATTGGGGACCCATTAATAGTCTCTATTGGTGAGGATCCAACAGATAAAGATGTTAGGCCTCTATAAAGAAAGGAATATATAAAAAATATATGTATAAAAATAAAAATTGGGAAAATGAAAGTGGTAGCTAATCTACGTTTAAGAAGATGCGACTCAGAAATTTGTCAGGAAACAGTTTAAATTGACATCAATATTCATTCCTGCTGGTAGGAGGGTTTCTAATTGGAAAATCCATTTCGTTTCATTTTGTGAAATCTTAATTCTTTTGTTTTCTCCTCGCCAATGTCCTTTAATTTTATCTATAGCATAAAAGGTCATGCATGTTGGATCTCTTCCATGATAGTCTCCGAAGTGCCTCGAGACGCTGTGTTTATTAAAACCGTTTTTGATGTTACTAATATGCTCTCGGATTCTGACACATAGCTGCATTGTTGTTCTCCCCACATATTGTTTGTGGCATGGGCATTCTATGATATAGGTGACATGAGTACTGTAGAAAGTTAATAGTTCTTTAATGTTGTATTCTCTTCCATTTGCTGTGGAAGTAAAACTTGTTTTTTTCTTATTGGTTTTCTTACTAACCCTACATGGTAAGCATTTCCCACACTTGTAAAATCCTTTTACATTTTTGAATATTTTGATCTGTTTTGGTGGATCTCGGGAGGTGTAGCAAGATGTATGCCCCAGATGACGTCTTAAATGATGAAACGCGAAGGTCGGAGTTACAGAAACGGTCAGGGCCGTGGATAGGACTACACGCAGCGACTGTGTTTCCACTACATGCTTGTGTTTCTGAACTAAATGTGAGTATATCTCATGTTTTAATTCAAATAAATAATTTATAAAACAGAATTATGCTATGAGCACCCTTCTCTTCTTCACATGGTAAATGGGCAGAACGCCAATAGCTAAGCACAGATTGAGTATCCCGAGAGTGCTACACAGTGGCCTATACTGTGGCTGCGCAGTACCCCTGGGGGGTAAGGATATTTGGTGAGTGCATTCATTATAAGAGCACAGATAAGACCACCAACACCATTATCACCTAATTAAGAAGATAACAAAGAACTTTTCTGTGAAGCACTGGACACTTTTTTATGAGCACAAGTCACTTTGTTTGCTTTAGTTATTGCATTTTATGGGAACAATATTGTTTTTTATTTTTTGTATTTATTTTTTTTTCAATTGTTTTTTATTGAAATTACTGAGTTTAAAGAGCAAGTAGTACAACAATAAGAGAAATGACAGTAATCTCAAGACACGAGTAATTATTCTTTCAACATTAACGTATATAAAGAATACAGTATAAAGTGGGGGGAGGGAAAGGGAAAGGGAGGGCATCTATCTATTGTCTGACCTTCACATGAGCAGGGGAACTTAGATGAGGGTGATGTGTAATACCATAAAGGGATAGTTTATCTATTACCTTTAAACCAGTCAGTCCATATTTTCCATTAATCGTCAAACTTTTTCTTATTGCCACATCTACTAGCCAGTAGGGATTCATAGGCATAATGGGTTTGAGTGGCTATAAGTACCTCAGACACGTTTGGTGCTTTATCTGTTTTCCAGTGTTTTGCTATTAATGTTCTGGCGGCCAAAAGAATATGAGTAATCACTACTCTGAAATCAGGGGGGAAGATTTCAATACCTATATTTAGTATTGCTAAACTTGGGTTAAGGCGTGTTAGAACCCCAGTAATGCTTGATATTGAGCAGAAGATGGAGTTCCAAAAACTAGTCAAATGTTTACAGGCCCAGAACATGTGGAGCAGATTTCCTATTGCTCCACAGTTTCTCCAGCACAGTAGGGAGTTGTGTTGTCCAAATTTGGATATTCTGTAGGGTGTAAGATACCACCTAAGGGCTATTTTTGGGATAGCTCCCAATGGTTAACGCACCTGGAGGCTTTGTAGAGCGATCAAAGTGCATATTGCCACTGTGAGTCTGTAATGGTTATACCTAGATCGGATACCCATTTCCCATAGGGATGGGATTTGATGAAGTCTAGTTTTTGTTGGAAGAGAATATAAAACAAAGAGATACCCTTGAGGGGGGTTGGGTTAGTGGTGTAAAACCGTCATGCCTCTTTTGAGAGATAAATGTGGTGTGATATGATGGATCTAAGAAGGTGGGAGATTTGATTGTATTTATAGCAATCGGTAGGTGGTAGGTTGAATTGTTTCTGGAGTGAGGCAAAGGGTATGAGGGAATTGGTATGATATAAGTCAGAAATCAGCTTGATTCCTTTGACCTGCCAGTCGGTGATGGAGAGATTTGGAATGGCACAAGTAAGAATTGTTATGGGTAAAGGAACATTGGAATCGGTAGTTTACGGAGATCTCTCCAAGCCGTCAATGAGGCTTGGATAGTGAGTGGTAATCCGTGCATGGAAAACGGTCTCCGTACGTCTAGGAGTAGGAGAGACTGTAGAGTTTTAGTAGGGCTTAAAGCCTGCTCGATGCCGCACCAGAGAGTATCTGGTGTTGAGTCTAACCAGCCTTTAAGTTGCGTAAGGATAGATGGCTGGAAAAAATCCCGGATATCAACTAGGCCCATAACTCCTGCTAATCTGTGTTTGACCAGGAGGGCCTTAGAGCACCTTGGTGGTTTAGAACCCCAAATTTATTTAGTGATCAGGGCATTTAAATATGTAAGATGTGTACTATGTATTGGGGCGGGAAATGTGCTAAATACATATAATATTTGAGGCAGGAGCAACATTTTAAATCAGGCTAAGAGGACAGACCATGACAATTCTATATTAGCTAGTCTCTTTGCTTCTCTGGAGAGTTTTTCAATCAGTGGTACGTAGTTGGCTTCTGCTAATTTTTGTAGGTTCGTCGTCAGTTTAATGCCTATGTATGATATATTAGAATTCAAGAGTAAAGGAAAGCCGCCTGTAGTTGGGTTCTTAAAGGGGGTGGAACCCCCAGTTCTAGGATGAGTGATTTTGTAAAATTGACTTTATAGAAGGAAATTCTACTAAACTCATTGAGGGTGTCGTGTGCGTGTTGTAGTCATACAGTTGCTGATGTTAGGAACAGAATAATATCGTCTGCAAATTGGTTTATATCGCGAGGCCTCACCTGCAGGGGAAATTCTGTAATATTAGGGTGGGTTCTGATTCTCTCTGCCAGTGGCTCTATAAGAAGGTTGAAGATCGAGGGGGATAGGGGACACCCCTGCCTCGTACCATTGGATATGGTGAAGGTGGTTGATAAGAGGTTAGATGTATAGACTTGTGCACAGGGGGATGAATAAAGGGCCAGTATGGCAGAGAGAATGGGTCCAGTAAAGCCAAACTTTTGCAAAGTATGCCTCATATAGCCCCAATGTATCCTGTCGAATGCCTTCTCTGTATCCAGAGAGAGGAGCAGAGAAGGCATTTTGCATTTTGCATAATATCAATGACTCTCCTAGTGGTGTCAGAAGCGAAGGCAGATTGATCATGCTTTATAAGGGAGGGGAGAATAGAGAGTAGTCTATAGGCTAAAATCTTTGCATAAAATTTTTGCATATAATTTAACATCAGTATTGAGTAAAGAAATTGGTCTAAAGTTGTACGGAGACGTGGGTTCTTTACCTGGCTTGGGAATAGTAACCACATAGGCCTTAAGCATCTCAGGGGGAAACAAGGCAGAGGACATTGCAGCTGCATAGACCGACTGTAAAGTTGGAGCTAAATTAGTTTGAAGGGTTTTGTAGTAATCATTTGGTAGTCCATCAGGACCTGGGGACTTGCCCAATGGGAGTGTCATTATCGCTTTTTTGATCTCAGGTTCCGTTACGGGTGTGTTGAGAGAAATAAGTTGCGTCTGTGATAGAGAGGGGAGTTTAATTCTTGTCAAGAAGGCTTGAATGCTCTCATCAGTTGGTTGCAGGTGTTAGGATCTTTATCAAGATTATATAGGGAGGAGTAATATTCAGCAAAGGAGTTGGCTATTTTTTTGGGGTTTAATATTTTTTTATTTTCTAAAGGGTGTAGTAGGTATTGGATTTTTGATTTGGTTCTAGCTGTTTTGAGTGTTAGGGCTGGGCTCAGCCCTTCCTTCTCTGAGCTGGCTGCTCAGCTGTCGGCTAATTGCCAGCTCCCATCTCTCTCCACAGTTACCCAGCTGTTGATGATCTTGCTTGTCAGTCCTGCCTACTTAAGCTGTCCAGTCCAGAGGAGCTCTGCCTTCGCCTTGGTCACATCACAAGAAACTATCTCCTACTTTCATGTTTAAAGACTGGTTTTGCTGACATCCCTTCTGGCTCCAGATCCTGCTTGATGTTCCACTACTTTGATCCCTGACTTCTGCTTGGCTGACTATACGTTCCAGTTACTGAACTTTGGCTATGTTTTGACTATGTTTGTTCTTTTTACTTTTATTATTAAACAAGTGTGATTTACGGTAACTTTACTTCTGTCTCGGTCTGATTTCATGGTTTCTGACAGTAGGCGAAGGCCATGAATTCAGAAGATACAGCCAATCCACTTGTTGGTAATATTTTTTCCAGATTGGATGAGCAAGATCACCGCATGGATCAGTTTGCTATAGTGTTACAAGCGCTCCTGAGTCACACGGCTCACCTGGAATCTCCCACTGTGGCTGCTCCGGTACAACCTGAATTGCAGGCTGTCCCTGCTGCTGCACCAGTCTCTGTGCAGGCTCCCGCCTCAAGTATTACCTCTATAAGAGGTATGTCTGGTTCCGCTCTGCTTCCCCAGTGATTTGGGGGCAATCCAGTTCAATTCAGAGAGTTTCTCAAACAGTTTGAGATATACTTTGAGAGGCTTTTCCCACGGACAGAAGCAAAGTAGGTTTCATGATATCTTTGCTTTCTGAGAGAGCCTTGGCTTGGGCAAACCCTCTATGGGAGAGGCAAAAGCCTGTTGTCTTGAGTTACGCAGAGTTTGTGGCCTCCTTTAAAAGGGTATTTGATGTTCCCGCATGCTCCGCTTGTGCTGCCAAATGCCTCATGTCCATCAAACAGAGTAAGAGAACTGTTGCCGACTACGCCATTGAATTCTGTACTCTGGCAGCAGAGGTCGCCCGGAACAATGAGGAACTCGTGGCTGCTTTTTCTCATGGTCTCTCGGATTCCATCAAGGATAGATAGCAGCCCCAGATATACCCACTGAGCTGGAGAAGTTGATCACGTTTGCCATCCTTAATTGACTCCAGACTCATAGAAAGACTCTCTTTTAAGGAGCACTTGTGGAAGCTTTCTGTACATTTGCATCCGAGCTTTGCAGTCCCACCTGTGCCTCCCTCACCTTCCATGCCTCTTGGTACCGAGTCGTTCAGTGAAGATGAACCCATGCACTTGGGCTTCACGCGTCTCTCTGCAGATGAGAGAACCATTAGGAGGGGGGAGAGATTATGCCTTTATTGTGGCCAGACAGGTCACTTTTTAAAATCTTGTCCTACCCATCCAGGGAACGCCAGAACCTGAGGTCCTGTCATGGACAGACCTTAGGTGGCGTGGTTTTCGTCCTCAGTTATCCAGAAGGATAAGCCCCTGGTTTTGGTCACCCTTTTTTGGGCTGAGTTGTCCATCGAGAAACAGGCTCTAATCAACACTAGGGCTGCAGGCCTGTACATTGATGCTGCCTTTGTATCGAAGCACTCAATTTCGCTGCAGCTGCTTGACACTCCACTTGCCATTGAAGCTCTTGATGGGAGACCTCTATAGCCTGCCCATGTGACTCATGAGATGGTTCCGTTGTCCACGGCCGTAGGGGCTCTTCACCATGAGATTATCCAGTTCCAAGTTATTTCCCCACCTAGGTTTCCGCTGGTTATTGGTTATCTTTGGTTACAGAGGCACAACCCCTCTTTTGATTGGCTCCATGCTGAAGTTCTCTCCTGGTCACCACAATGCAGTGAGACATGCTTCCAGAAGGTAGCCAAGGTCCTGTGCACCTCTTCACTCTCCTCCCTGCTGGGGGAGTACCGCGATTTTAGCGATGTCTTTGACAAAGGTCAAGCTGGTAGTTTGCCTCCACACCAGCCTTATGATTGCGCAATTGACCTTCAACCTGGTGCCATACCCGCTCGTGGCCATATTTACCCTTTGTTGGTCTTTGAGGATAAAGCCATGGAGGAGTATGTTGCAGACGCACTTTCGCAAGGTTTCATCCGCAAATCCTTGTCTCCTGCTGGAGCTGGTTTCTTCTTTGTGAAGAAGAAGAGTGGTGAACTGAGACCTTGTATTGATTATAGGGGTCTCAATGGTTTCACTATCGAGAATGCCTATGTGATTCCATTGATTACAGAGTTATTTGACTGCCTCAAGGGAGCAACGGTTTTCATGAAGCTTGATTTGAGAGTGGCATACAATTTCATGAGGATTAAGGAGGGCGACAAGTGGAAAACTGCATTTAATACCAGAACAAGCCATTATGAGTACCTCGTAATGCCTTTTGCCGAGATTTGTTGCAGTTATGTGTGGTGGTTTATTTCAATGATATCCTCATATTTTCCAAGTCCCTGGAGAGCCACCACACAGATGTCTGTCGTGTGCTTTAGAAACTAAAAGAGAACAATCTCTATTGTAAACTAGAGAAGTGCAAGTTCCATCTTGAACAGGTTCATTTACTGGGCTATGTGATTTCCACTGCTGGTTTTTCAATGGACCCAGGGAAACTTTCGACAGTCCTACAGTGGCCCTGACCCATGGGTTTACATCCTCTGCAGCGTTTCCTGTGCTTTGCCAACTATTATCGGAAGTTTATTCATAACTTCTCGTCTCTGGTCAAGCCCCTGACTGATATGACCAGAAAAGACGGTAACCCACAGAGTTGTTCTCCGGAGTCCATTAAGGAGAATCTCAAGGCTGCCTTTGTTTCAGCTCCTGTGTTGGCACGTCCTGATCTTACGTTACCTTTTAACTTGATGCTTCTGAGACTGGTGTTGGCACCCTTCTGTCTCCACATCCTACCTCTGAGAGCGCTATGCGTCCTTGTCGCTACTTTTCCAAGAAATTGTCACCTGCAGAGTGCAGTTACAAGATTGGTGACAGAGAGCTGTTGGCGATCATTTTAGCCCTGAAAGAATGGAGACAACTCCTCGAAGGTACCACTGTGCCGGTTCTCATTCTTACTAACCATAAGAATCTCACATTCTTGTCTAAGGCTAAACGTCTCTCTCCCAGAAGGGCACAATGGGCTCTTTTCTTTTGAAGTTTCAATTACATTGTCTCATTCTTATCCGGTACTAAGAATGTAAGGGCTGACGCCTTGTCACAACAATTTTCCTGCACTTCCAAGTTGGAGTCGGTTCCAGTTTCTGTGATTCCTCCTGATCGTAATCTGGCTACGGTTCACACCAGGCTCACTTCTCCTTTGGGTGACAAAATTCTTGCACTCAGGTCAATGCTCCTTCTGAGAAACCTTGTGACCGCTGCTTTGTCCCAGAGAGTCTCTGTACTGCCATGCTCCAGACTTACCATTCTCCCAAGGCAGCTGGCCACCCTGGGAAGAATTGACTCATTTGGGCCATTTCCCAACAATTCTGGTGGCCTAGTCTACGTGCTGCAATAACCGCCTTTGTAGCTGCCTGTTCCCTGTGTGCTCAGAGTAAGACTCCACAACACCTTCTGGTGGGCCTCCTACAACCCATACCCAATGGAGAGAGGCCCTGGACCCACCTGTCTATGGATTTCATTGTGGAGTTACCCAACTCCCAAGGCAACACTGTTATCCTTATGGTGGTTGACCGGTTCTCAAAGATGTGTCATTGTATTCCACTTAAGAAGTTGCCCACTTCTAAGGAACGGGCTTCCATATTTCCTCGGGGGATCTTTCGCTTACATCGGCTACCCAAGGTGATTGTCTTGGACAAGGGTAGTCAGTTTGTGTCCCGGTTCAGGTGAGCCTTTTTTGCACTGTTGGGAATTCAGCTTGCTTTCTCCTTTGCATATCACCCACAGTCTAATGGGGCTGCAGAATGAGCCAATCAGTCCTTGGAGCAATTCCTACGTTGCTATATTTCTGACCATCATAACAACTGGTCAGACCTATTACCTTGTTTGCTCACAACAGTGCCTTGAATTCTGCTTCACGATTGTCCCGGTTTATGGCGAATTATGGTTTCCAACCTTCCATGTTGCCTGACTCGTTTGTTTCGCAGAGTATTCCTGCATTAGAGGAGCATCTCCATGGTCTTCGTTCCACTTGGGCACAAGTCCAGGAGGCTTTGCGTCATGATAATGATAGGTACAGACTCCATGCTGACCGCAAATGCCTGCCTGCGCCTTTCTACCAGGTTGGGGACAGGGTCTGGCAACCTCCGACTTTGTGTTCCCTCACTGAAGTTTGCACCTCCGTTTATATTGGGCCTTTCCGTTTCCTTTGCAGGATTAACCCAGTGGCTTACGCATTAGACCTTCCTTCTAATATGCATATTTCAAATGTATTTCATGTCTCCTTATTAAAACCTTTGGTCTGCAACCGCTTTACCACCTCTGTGCCATGTCCTCACCCTGTACAGGTTGAGAACCATGAGGAGTATGATGTACAGTCCATTGTTGACTCCCGTAGGTATACAGTACCTGGTGCATTGGAAAGGGTACGGTCCGAAGGAACGCTCTTGGGTCTTATCCTCAGACGTACATGCCCCTGTCCTCCTCCGTGATTTCCATAGATGTTTTCCCCTCAAGCCTGGTGGTCCTCCGAGGGGGAGGGGTCGTTTAGGAGGAGGTACTGTCAGGGCTGGGCTCAGCCCTTCCTTATCTGAGCTGGCCGCTCAGCTGTTGGCTAATTGCCAGCTCCCTTCTCTCTCCACAGTTACCCAGCTGTTGATGACCCTGCTCATCAGTCCTGCATACTTAAGCCATCCAGTCCAGAGGAGCTCTGCCTTCACCTTGGTCACATCACAAGAAACTATCTCTTGTGTTCCTGTTTAAAGACTGGCTTTACTGATATCCCTTCCGGCTCCAGATCCTACTTGCTGTTCCACTAGTTTGATCATTGACTTTTGCTTGGCTGACTTTTCGTTCCAGTTACTGAACTTTGGCTATGTTTTGACTACGTTTGTTCTTTTTACTTTTATTATTATTATAATAACTATATATCTGTACTTCTATCTCGGTCTGATTTCATGGTTTCTGACATTGAGCTTCTGGGCTAGAAATTTTCCCGTACAATTACCATAGGAATAGTGGGACAGTTTCAATGATTGAATGTGTTTGTCATATTGTTCGATGAGTAGGAGCCTGAGATGAGTGATGTTGGGAAAGTTTTTGGGCCATGTGTACATTTGAGTTGTTTTTGTTTAGGGTCTCTAGCATTTTAATGTCATTAAGCGGTTGGTTCAGCTTTTGTGTCCACTGCCTTTTTTCCCGTGCACAGATTTGTAAAATGATCCCTCTAATAAAAGCCTTGTGTTCTCACCACAACACTGCAGGGTCAGATACTGAGTTGGTACTCAGTAGCAAAAAACTTGGATAAGTTGTTTTCAATGTTGGTAGCATGTGGAGGCATTTGAAAAATACAGGAATTAGCCCGCCACACATAGGCAGAACTTGGAGTGTGCCCCTCCACCACCGTGATAGACACAGGTGCATGGTCAGACCACGTGAGGTCAAACCTCCTGTATGGTGGAGGAGGACACTGCCTGTAGAAGTATTTTGTCCACAAGTATCAAATTGATTCTAGAGTATGAGTTGTGTCTAGAAGAATGGAAAGTACAGTCTCGTTCTTTCAAATGCTGGCACCTCCATGCCTCATAGATGTCTTCCGAGTGTAGCAGAGGTTGAAGCATAGTAGGTGGGCGCCCCCATACGGAACTCAGCGTCACTAATGTGGCGTCTGTAAGCCGTCACGTGGTTTCTCCATTGGCGCTCTACCTTATGGAGGACTCGGAAAACATGACCAGCTGTTGTTGTTCGGATGATGACCCAATCCCTCATAAATGCGCAGCGTGACGCTGGGGGGCCATACATGCACGCTCGAGGGGGTGTTCTTACCCCATTTACAGAGGACTGCTGGGTTGAAACTTTCTGTATCCCTCTGATGATTGTTCTCCAATTTCTGACATTATCGACATCAAGGTGAACAGACTTGGAGAGGCTGGTATTCACTATTCCCTCTCTTTCACATACATCCATACACCATAGTCACTGTAACGTACCTGGGATGTGAGCCTGACATGTGGAGGGAGACCTCCCGTACCACCCTGGCTCGGAGACCACTGGAGTGAGAACAGTGGCGGTAAGAGCACAGTGAGGTAAAGGTGCCTGAGTCCTTACTGCTTGAAGTGGTCTCTTTGCGTGGAAGCTGGAGTGATGGTTGCAGCTCAGCAGATGCAGGTTAGCAGCAGAGTGGATGCAGGTCAGCAGGTGCAGGTTTGCAGAGTAGCGGATGCAGGTCAGCAGATGCAGGTTTGCAGAGCAGTGGATGCAGGTTAGCAGATGCAAGTTTGCAGAGTAGCGGATGTAGGTCAGCAGATGCAGGTTTGCAGAGCAGCAGATGCAGGTTAGCAGATGCAGGTTTGCAGAGCAGCGGGTGCAGGTCAGCAGATGCAGGTTTGCAGAGTAGCGGGTGCAGGTCAGCGGATGCAGGTTTACAGAGCAGCGGAGTCAGACGAGCCGGGTCATACACATCAGGGAATACAGCAGGAACGGCAGGCAGAGAATAGTCAGGGTCCAGGCTGGGTCTTGGCAACAGGCAATCAGGCAGGTAACAGAGCTGGGTCAAACTAGCCAAGGTCAGGATTGGAGACATAAGCAGGGTCAGGAAGCCCGGTCAAACACAGGAACAGTACTGGTACAATCAGGAACACAGGGAACGGAAGCAGATCAAACCACAAGGGGCAGCGCCATTGAGCATCTTTTAAAGGCTATTGGGTGCCAAAGCGCATCTAACACGCGGGCATGCGCACATTCGTGCGTGCGGTCCGCATAGGCGCCTGCCTTCTGGAACGGAACGAATGTTCGTGACAGTGCCCCCACCTTAAGGGCAACCTCCGGGTGCCCAAGAGAACTCTTTTCTGGGGGTGATTACGGAAAAAGGCCTGGATTAATTCTTGAGCGTGAATGTTCCGTTGGGGTTCCCAGGAATTTTCTTCCAGACCGTAACCCTTCCATTTGATCAAGAATTGTAGCTGATTCCTTCTTCTTCGGCAGTCTAAGACGGCCTCTACTTTAAACTCCTCATGTCCGTCAATGATCACAGGTTCAGGTGGTCTTGATCCTCTGTCTGGAAAGGGATCAGGCACTGTAGGTTTCAATAATGAGACATGAAATACCGGGTGGATTTTCAAAGACTCCAGCAAGGCAAGTTCATAGGAAACGTCATTTAATTTCCGTTTTACTGGGAATGGACCATTGAATTTGGGTGCCAATTTCCTTGTGGGACAGGCCATCTTAAGATTGGTGGTGGATAACCATACTTGATCGCCCTGTTGCAGACATAACTCCCCCCTCCTCTTTTTGTCAAACATCTTCTTATTGGTTGCCTGTGCCGTGGTCATGGCTTCCTGTAATATCTTGCTATTACCAGTCAGGAAATCGACAGCACTCTGGACCGCCGGGACTGTTGAATCCGGGATGAGATCAGGTAGAAAGGTTGGATGGTACCCGTAATTGGCAAAGAATGGAGACTGACCTGTAGCCGAATGACTGGCATTATTAAAGGCAAATTCTGCCAGGGGTAGTAATGATACCCAGTCATCTTGAACAAAGGAGGTGAAGCATCGAAAATATTGCTCGAGCGTCTGATTCATCCTCTCAGTTTGCCCATTGGTCTGAGGGTGATAGGACGAGGACATGGACAGTTCAATCTTCAGAGCCCTGCATAAAGCCCTCCAGAAATGAGGTGAACTGCACCCCTCTGTCCGAAACAATGTCCGCAAGAACCCCGTGTAGCCTTACTATCTCTCTAATGAAGACTTGGGCAGTTTCCATGGCAGAGGGTGTGTTTTTTAGTGGAACAAAGTGGGCCATCTTAGATAAACGGTCAACCACGTCAAAAATAGCTGAATAACCTTCTGATGGAGGAAGTTCCACTACGAAATCCATGGCAATCATTTTCCAAGGACGGTCGGGGACTAGTAAAGGTCTGAGCAGACCCCAGGCCTTGCTTCTAGTGGTCTTGCTATGGATACAGGTAGCACAAGAGCTTATATATTCCCTGCAGTTCTTCTCAAGATCCGGCCACCAAAACGTACGTTGGACTAGTTCCAGAGTCTTATGCATCCCGAAATGGCCTGCCAGAGGATGATCATGACACAAATTCAGCACTATGACTCGGACCTCTTCAGGCACAAAGATCTTATTGTTTCTCCACAATAGACAATCCTTGAGTAGCAGAGTAACTCCAGGAGGGCCAGATACACCTGCAGAGGCTTGCTTCAAGCTGGACATGAGGTCAGTTTGCAAAAGTAAAAAGTTACCTTCCGATAGAATGGTGTCTGGAGCTGGTACTTTCTTCGGATCATCAAACATACGGGAAAGAGCGTCTGGTTTGGTGTTCTTGGAGCCAGGCCGGTAAGTTATGTGAAATGAGAACCTAGAGAAAAATAATGCCCATGGTGCCTGGCGAGGTCTCAGACGTTTGGCAGCTCTCAGATACTCTAGGTTCTTGTGATCTGTATAAATGAGTATGGGGTGCGCTGCTCCTTCCAACAAATACCTCCACTCCTCAAGGGCCGATTTAATGGCTAGTAGTTCCCTGTCCCCAACGTCATAGTTCTTTTCAGATGGGGTGAGCTTCCGGGAGAAGAAAGCTATGGGGTGCATCAAGTCCTTGAGACCCTGGCGTTGGGAGATGACAGCTCCAACCGCAGTCTCTGAGGCATCTACTTCAAGTAGGTAAGGAAGCGCAGGATCAGGATGACTCAGAATAGTAGCCAATGTGAAAAGTCCTTTTAAGTCTGTGAAGGTGGCCTGTGCCTCGGGAGTTCAATGGAACCGAACATTCTGCTTGGTCAGCTGCGTGATTGGGGAGATAATAGCAGAGAAGCTCTTGATGAATCTCCGATAGAAGTTTGCAAAGCCAACAAAGCGCTGCACCCCTTTTTTGTCTGAAGGTGCAGGCCAATCCAGAATGGCTGAAACCTTCTGGGGATCCATTTTGAATCCCTCTGTTGATATCACGAGGCCGAGGAACTGGATACTCTGTCGCTCAAACTAGCATTTTTCTGGTTTTGCGTATAGTCCATGTTGACGAAGGCGACAGAGTACATTCTTGACATGTTCTCGATGCTGCTCAAGGGAAGAAGAAAAAATCAAAATATCGTCTAGATAGACAACTACATAAATGTCCGACAGTCTCTAAAAACATCATTAATCAGGTGCTGAAATGTGGCTGGGGCGTTACATAACCCAAAAGGCATTACTAAATATTCGTAATGGCCGAACCTAGTACAAAAGGCAGTCTTCCACTCATCAACTGCACGAATGCGGACCAAGTTGTAAGCCCCCCGCAGGTCTAATTTGGTAAACACAGAAGAGGTTCTAAGTCTTTGAAAGAGTTCAGGTACCAGGGGCAAAGGGTATGGTTCTTAATCGTGATCTTATTCAGCTCCCGATAGTTCACACAGGGTCGGAGAGAGTGGCCTTTCTTTTCCACAAAAAAGATTCCTGCTCCTGCTGGAGAGGTGGAAGGGCGGATGAATCCCCTCTTAAGATTCTCATCAACGTATTTCTTCAGTACCCCTAGTTCTCGTTCAGATAAAAGAAAGATACGTCCGAAAGGGATCTCAGCACCAGGAAGAAGCTTGATTGGACAGTCGTATGGACGATGAGGTGGAGGAACTTCGGCCCCACGTTTACTGAAAACGTCCAAGAACTCATGGTATTGTTTGGCAACAGCAGAGCATGTTTCAGGATCTGGATTCAGGCATAGCAAAGGACCAGAGGTGCTGGGGCATGATGGCACGCAATGGTGCAGGCAGTAAGGTGACTGGAACTTAACACTTCCAGTTCCCCAGTTGATCTGGGGATTGTGTGCCTGAAGCCAAGGTAAGCCAAGAATGACTGGAAACAAAGGAGAGGAAATGGCATTCAGGCTCAAAAGTTCCTTATGATCCACAGGGGTGACTACAGGCAAAAGAGGGGTTTCCTGGTTCACTACTCCAGATCTGATGCAGGACCCGTCTGCCAGGAAGATGGAGAGTCCCTGGGCCTTGGGCTGAAGGGGAATGCGTTGTTGGGTTGCAAAGTCTAAATCGATAAAACAACTGCATGCCCCTGAGTCGATTATCGCCGCCACTGGTATAGTTCTTTCCGGCAATTGGAATGAGATTGGCATGGCCAGGTGAGTGGCACTGGCAGTGGAAGGTGCATGATTAGAAGAAGAGGTGGCCAGGAACTTGCGCATCTTAGCAGGACAAGAGGAGATGTAGTGACCAGCTTCTCCACAGTATAGGCACAGATAATTCTGCTGTCGACGAAGTCGTTCTTGGGCAGACAGGGAATGTTTCATCAGTTCAGGCTGCTTTGGTTTGATGGAGTGCATGGAAGTTGGCATACGGAATAGCATCCAAGCTGGACGGAGCTGCTGGGTAGACCTCTCTGCTCTGCATTCCAGAAGTCGTCGGTCTATCTGGATGGATAGCATAATTAAAGTCTCTAGAGCATCAGGAACATCAACCCGGGCCAATTCGTCCTTTAAACTCTCAGACAAACCAAGACGAAACTGGTGTCGGAGAGCAGTCTCATTCCACTGAGTGTCCGCGCTCCAGCGTCTGAAATCGTTTACATAGTCCTCTACCGCTCGGCGGCCTTGCTGGAGCGCGTGGAGGGCAGCCTCGGCAGTGGAAGTCCGCTGGGGGTCGTCATAAAGTCGGGCCATAGCATCAAGGAAGGATGACAAAGAGTTCAGATCCTTATGGCAGACTTCAAGTAAGTGGTGGGCCCAGGCCTGGGGTTCCCCTTGCAACAAGGTGATAACAAAGCCTACTTTGGTAATTTCGGATGAGAAAGTCCTTGGCAGTAATGAGAAATAAAGTTTGCATGCGTTGCGAAACGGAATTGGTTACGATTTCCAGAGAACATCTCAGGGACAGGTACCCTAGGCTCGGGAGATGGGTCTGCCGAGATGGTCAAATCTTGTGTCCGCTTTTCCATTCAGACGAGGCTGTTTTGCAGGGTCTGCATGACCTGAGTGAGGGCTGTGAGAGTTTGACAGACAAAGTCCATAGGCGAGGTTCCTCCTGCAGGCTCAGACATGGCGGTTTGATACTGTAATGTACCTGGGATGTGAGCCTGACGTGTGGAGGGAGACCTCCCATACCACCCTGGCTCGGAGACCACTGGAGTGAGAACAGTGGCGGTAAGAGCACAGTGAGGTAAAGGTGCCTGAGTCCTTACTGCTTGAAGTGGTCTCCTTGCGTGGAAGCTGGAGTAATGGTTGCAGCTCAGCAGATGCAGGTTAGCAGCAGAGTGGATGCAGGTCAGCAGGTGCAGATTGCAGAGCAGCGGATGCAGGTCAGCAGATGCAGGTTTGCAGGGCAGCGGATGCAGGTTAGCAGATGCAGGTTTGCAGAGTAGCGGATGCTGGTCAGCAGATGCAAGTTTGCAGAGTAGCGGATGCAGGTCAGCAGATGCAGGTTTGCAGAGTAGCAGATGCAGGTCAGCAGATGCAGGTTTGCAGAGCAGTGGATGCAGGTTAGCAGATGCAAGTTTGCAGAGTAGCGGATGTAGGTCAGCAGATGCAGGTTTGCAGAGCAGCAGATGCAGGTTAGCAGATGCAGGTTTGCAGAGCAGCGGGTGCAGGTCAGCAGATGCAGGTTTGCAGAGTAGCGGGTGCAGGTCAGCGGATGCAGGTTTACAGAGCAGCGGAGTCAGACGAGCCGGGTCATACACATCAGGGAATACAGCAGGAACGGCAGGCAGAGAATAGTCAGGGTCCAGGCTGGGTCTTGGCAACAGGCAATCAGGCAGGTAACAGAGCTGGGTCAAACTAGCCAAGGTCAGGATTGGAGATATAAGCAGGGTCAGGAAGCCGGGTCAAACACAGGAACAGAGTACTGGTACAATCAGGAACACAGGGAACGGAAGCAGATCAAACCGCAAGAGGCAGCACCATTGAGCATCTTTTAAAGGCTATTGGGCGCCAAAGCGCGTCTAACGCATGCGCACATTCGTGCGTGCGGTCCGTGACTCGCGCATGCGCATAGGTGCCCGCCTTTTGGAACGGAACGAACGTTCGTGACAGTCACTTTATTCCAGTGGACTTATTCCCACACTGCTTCCATACTCACTTTACCACTCACACTCTTTTTTGGTTTTGGTTTATTTGGTGCTCTGCAATCAGGGTCACTTTTACACTGTGCACTTTAGGTTGTCCTTTCCTTTCTTTCTTGTTCACTCCTATTCATCAATTTCATATTTTTTCTCATGGATACTCTAACATTTATGTACATTTTCATTTCACCCCACTAACACTTTATACACCTGGCACATCAGCACATCACCGGTTTATTTATCATCATTTTTTCTTTCACACTTCACTGACCATCTCTCCTTTGGGTGGACATACAATTACTAGCCTAATTATGTACATTTGTAATTATTTATTGATATAATACATTTAATTTATACTCTTGTAATATAATTATATACAATACCCATAGATGAATTACTATGCATTTTATTTAAGATATACAAAATTTGATATATTAGTTTTGAATTCACATGGGATTCAATATATTAAAAAACTATACCCTGTAATATAATTGCATATAATACATATACATAAATTACTTTATATTATATTTGCTTCACAGAACTTCCCGGATGGTCAATTGACCACTGGCGACCTCTTCATGGATACTTTATTTCCCCGTTCTGGTCCTCAACCTGCAACCCAGTGTGCATTGATATGGCCCACTCAGCTTCCGTGGTGGACACTTTTGGGATGGCCTGTTGGTTGTTGGCACCTAGTGCTCATGTTGGCAGCCGGTTTTGTGAGTAACTCCAATCAATTTTTGAGCCTTGCCCTTGTTTGAGCCAAATTCTTGACTTCATGACTATATTTAATACAGTGGTACTTATGCTCTAATGTGCCTGTACTGCTCAAGTTCTCTACCTTTCACCATGACTTCTGCCCTTACTGCTTCTTCACTGCTTTATGTATATCTTCTATCTAAATGCAAGTGACATTGCTATGTTTGTTTTTGTTTTGTTGTGCCATTTGTGATATTTCACTGCTCTTGTCCAATCAGGACGCTGTGGCTGATCACTGTCATTTGTTGCTAGGAGCGCCTGTTTGGCTGAGAGATTAGAGGCACTTGATTTTATGGCCAGTCAGGTTGCAAAGCCTGACGGCCGTCATCATCTGCTGGGCGAGCCTGATTGGTTAGATCCTTAGGGCACTTGTATTTATATCAATTGTAATGTCGTGTAGCCACGCCCTCTGTAGAAGTCCTTGATGATGAAACCGGTCAGGGTGTGGCCTACACGACGATCCGGAAGTGACGCTTGCACTCCACTGTCTGCTACCATCCACCAGCAAGATAGTGTGGTGTCTGCAGGGAAACACATCCCATCCTGGACGGCTAAACTTGGTGACAGCGCCTTCTGGGCTTACTTACTTTTTTCAATATGTTACAATGTACGTAGTTAGGATTAAAGGGAACACTGCTGTATAGGGGATTTTTACATGAATAAACAGGATTACGCTATGTTGGTGTCACTCTTGTGTCTTATGATATATATATGGAGCCCCTTTACCAGTGAATCCTGCTGATGATGAGGACTGACTATTGAAGTGGATGCTGAATACCCATTCAATGCTCTTTTAATAGTGGCTTCTGGTGAGTTTGACCCCCCCTGGGGGAGTGTGCATCACGTGGTGGAACATGCTTTCTTTCTGGTGAAAGGTGCACGCTTGGACATCAGTGATTTTACACCTATAAAAACCTTGAACTGTTTTCATCATTACCTTCTACATAGAGACTCTTATTTTTGTTCTAGCCACTTACTGTGACAATTTTTGTGGCTTTTATTTTAGCACTGTTTTTAGTATTTTATGATTCAGTGTTTGATTGCTGGACTTTTTTACTACTCATTTATGCCATTTCTTCCTTTTTAAACAGGTGCTTGATACTTTTGAATATTTATCTATTTATTTATTGTTGCACATAGAATTGTGGGATTTAATATTCTTGAGTGTTTATTTATTTATTTCTTTATCTTTTACTGCATATAGAACCGTAGGATTGATCTGGCGCTGAGCGAGTGTGTTATAGGCCTCATTTTACACACCTTATCCACATACTCATATGTTACTTATAGATGGATGGTTGGCACTTTCTCCTGATGAGTGATGGTTCATGGAACGCATTGAGCATGCTGTGCGGCTACCCTATTGATTGACTTACAATATTCAATATCATGTACTTCATTATTTCTGCCTTGATTGCTGTATGTTTTATTACTGTAATTATGCTGAATCAACTGTTACAATGTAAGGCTTTGACCATTTTGCAACATGGTTACAACTGTAAATAGACGCTGTAATAAAGTGTTCTTCCAAATGTGCATTAACCTTTGATATATGGATCAATGTATTCATATTTAGGTCATGTTCACTGCATCAATCTTTGGTAGTGCCCCTCATTTAAAAGTCCCAAAACTTTCCCTCATTTTTGGCGATGCCACAGGGATGGAGGCGCATGTCTATGTGCGCCTCATTCAAAGTCCCAAACCTTCTCTTGTCTAGTAGGTGGGCATTTGACCCTGGAGGTGGCGTCTATCATATAATCCGCTGTTATGTTGAGACACATATTACCAGAGATCCTTTTTGGATGGTAGCAATTTTGCGGTATAATCTTTAAAGGAAGCGGATTTGGTGGGAGTTAGGTGCATACAAGTTAACAATGATGAAAGGTTTACTGTTAAGTCTCCCACAAGTATGAGATGTCTCCCTGCTGTGTCATTGTGGGTTTCCTTAATGCCGCGTACACACGAGCGGACTTTACGGCGGACTTTGCCCGGCGGACTGGATTTCGTCGGACAATTCGATGTGTGTGGGCTCCAGCGGACTTTGTTTTCTCAAAAGTTGGACGGACTTAGATTTGAAACTTGTTTCAAATTTATCCGTTGAAATCGAGTCCGGTCGAAAAGTCCGCCGTCTGTATGCTAGTTCGACGGACAAAAAAGCCACGCTAGGGCAGCTATTGGCTACTGGCTATGAACTTCCTTGTTTTAGTCCGGTCGTACGTCATCACGTACGAATTCAACGGACTTTGGTGGATTGTGTGTAGGCAAGTCCGTTCATTCAGAAAGTCCGTCGGAAAGTACGTCGAAAAGTCCGCCGGGCAAAGTCCGCCGTAAAGTCCGCTCGTGTGTACGCGGCATTAGGCTGAAGGCCACGGAGTCCTAAAGCTGAGGCCAAAAAGGTGTGAAGGAATTTTTTGTGTTGGAAGTATCCTGGATGCAGAGGACATTGGCCTGGAGTTTAAGTGCTTCTCTCTTGACTGAGGCTCTTTTGGCCGGGTGGTTGAGGCCATTTACATTGAAGGAAACTATCTTAAGAGCCATATGTGCGGGGTAGGTGTGGGTGCTGAGAGTATCTTAGTCGTGGTGATGCGGGGCCTCTTGCAGTGGGTCCTTGGTAGTAGACAGAGTAGAGTAGAATGTTCATTCCCGTTTTGGTGATAGTAAGGCAGTTCATATGTAGGTCAAACTGGTAGTAGGGGAGAGAGAGTGGAGTAGGAAGAAAGAAAAAAGTCAAACCATAAAAAAAAGATAGTTCAATAAAAAGCATATTAAAACTTGACACTGAGGGCAGAACAGCTGCCCATAACTCGGGAGGGGAAGATTGCATACTGAGTACTCTAGAGTATGTCAGGAACCTTGACGTATGTAGATGAATTTGAGCCTTATGCATGGGTCATTATGAGTTGTGCTTTTTGTTGCTTTTCTTTCTCAACACCGTTTGCCAGTCATACTGGGTGTGGAGCCTCGCTGAAGAAGAAGGACCTTCAGTTGTTTGGTCAGGAAGTATGTCTAAGGAACGTAGTAGTGATAGCCCATCCTCCGCACATGTAATCACAGTGGTGTTACCATTAGGGATGGGGAACGGTTAGGCCCGAGCATAAGTTCGGGCCGAACTTTGGTTGTTCGGATGTTCTGTGAACACCGAACAATATGCGGTGTCCAGGGCAAATTCGAACACCATTAAAGTCTATGGGACATTAACATGAAAAATCAAAACTGTTCATTTTAAAGGCTTATATGGAAGTTATAGTCATAAAAAGTGTTTGGGGACCCGAGTCCTACCCCAGGGGACATGTATCAATGCAAAAAAAGTTGAAAAAATGTCCGTTTTTTCGGGAGGAGTGATTTTAATAATGCTTAAAGTGAAACAATAAAAGTGAAATATTACTTTAAGTTTCGTACTTTTGGGGGGTGTCTATAGTATGGCTGTAAAGTGTTGCATTTTTCCCATGTTTAGAAGAGTCCCTGCACATAATGACATTTCTAAAGGTAAAAAAGTCACTTGCGGCTATAATGAATTGTCGGTCCCCACAATACACATAAAAGTCAATGAGAAAACGATATGGGATCCCCCCAGTCTATTACCAGGCCCTTTGGGTCTGGTATGAATATTAAGGGGAACCCCGAACCAAAATTAAAAAAAAATTGCATGGGGTCCCCCCAAATTCCTTACCAGGCCCTTCAGGTCTGGTATGGATATTAAGGAGAACCCTGAGCCATTTTTTTTAAATGGCGTAGGGGTCCCCCTCTGAATCCATACCAAACCTGAAGGGTCTGGTATGGATTTTAAGGGAACCCCACACCAAGATTTAAAAAAATGGCATGGGGGTCCCCCCAAAAATCCATACCAGACCCTTATCTGAGCACGCAACCTGGCAGGCCGCAGGAAATGAGGGGGGATGAGAGAGCACCCCCCTCCTGAACCATACCAGGCCACATGCCATCAACATGAAGAGGGTGATTTTTGGTAGCCCCCAAAGCACCTTGTCCCCATGTTGATGGGGACAAGGGCCTCATCCCCACAACCCCAACATTAGTATAGGGGGATTCCACCCAAATGTTCCACACTTTATGAAATTTCTTGGTACAGCCTCTAGACAAGTATGTAGTTTTATATAATAGAAGGGCTGAATTAATCAAACGTTTCTAGAAGTTAATCGATGGAGCAGAGGGGGATTTCCTCCGTAGGACAACGGTTTTACAAGCATAGTAAAGTAGTATCCCTAAGCGGGTTCTAACCATCTGGCTATGAGCCAGAGGAGTTACAAGGCCCAGCAGACAAACATCCACCATCAGTGGGAGTTGGATTGTAGTAACTGCCAGGATAGTTGCAGCAACCTCAGTCCAAAAGGTCTCAACCAGGGAACATCCCAAAAAAATATGAATAACATCTGCTGCTGGTGAAGCACACCTCCAGCAGGAGTCTGGTATCGATGGGTATATTTTGTGCAAGCGCATGGGCGTAAAATAGACTCTATGCATGATTTTAAACTGGACTAATCTGTCCTTGGCCGAAACCAACTGGGAGAAGGAACACTCACACATTTCTTCCCACTCCTCCGAATCTAGTGTCGGGAAGTCTGTCTCCCACTTGGCTTTTAGAGTGTCTAGGCCCATGTGTACATTGGGTAATAAAACTTGATATATGGTGGACCAAGGCTTGGGTAGAGATTAATCCCTGAGTACATCCTCCAAACTTGAAGTATAAAATGCCACCTGTGAATTCTCGAATTGGGTGTTGAAGGCATGTCTAAGTTGCAGAAACCTAAACAAATGTGAGTTAGGAAGGTCATAGTTCAGTTTTAGCTCTTCAAAAGATTGTAATTGGCCCCCTGTACATATTTGACCCACATATTTAATACCTTTGAGTGCCCACACACTGGGATCAGGTATTGACATACATTTTGGTAATCTCAGATTGTACCAAAGATGATTAGGTGGTGAAATATCTCCAGGGGGTATAGGACATATGGAACTAGCTGCTAGCTATGCTTTCACAACAGCCTTCATGGCCGCTGTATGAGGAAAAGGTGCGCCTGGCCCATGGTAAATTAGGTTTCTTAACGCTTCATAGGAGCCCAAGCAGGCCGCCTCCAGAACCACCGCTGTGTTGGAGAAATCTAAGATTAGCCAATTGTGTGAATGTGACAACAAGGCAGCTAGGAAATATTTATGAATATCAGGACAAGCTAGACCTCCTTCTCCCCAGGGTCTCTGTAGTACCGTCAATTTAAATCTTGGCTGACCTGGGCCACAAAAAAAGGGGGTCAATATAGTTTTTATTAGATAAAACTTTTTTTGGGTATTCACACAGGGGTATGTCAAAAGTTTCATCTTAAATACATTAATTCACCCAATGAGAGATAAAGGGAGATGAGCCCAAGCCTTCAATCTAGCCCTCGTGATTTGTATCAATGGGGTTAGATTCAATGCACAGTAATCAAAAGAGAATGATGAAATATAAATACCAAGATATTTAATATTTGTCAGTCCATAATAATGGGAGGTTGGTGTTGGCTGTAGTGTCAGTTGGCAGTATGTGAGATTTGTCCCAGTTAACTTTAAGACCGGAGCAGTTAGTGAAACCAGAAAGAACCCGCAGGGCCTCCCGGAGAGAGGGACCAGGATCATTTAAAAATAGAACAAGCATACATTGCTAGTTTTTCATGGATGGCACCAAGTTGGATGCCCTTAACCCGGTCAGCCTGTCTGAGGGCCAAGGCAAGCAGCTCCATCACCAAGGCAAAAAGAGCCCAGCAAGACCCCTGTCTCATACCTCTCCCGACTGAAAAGGAGAGTGAGAGAGCACCGCCCAATTTGATCTGTGCTGTCTGACATTTATATAAAATTTCAATTCACCTGCGGAATTGGACCCCAAAACTCAATACTTCTAAGACTGTGGACATGTAAGGCCAGGCCACCAAATCGAATGCCTTTTCAATGTCTAACATCACCAGGGCCCTAGTGGAGGTCTCAGAAAGGGGTAACTGTAAATGGGTAAAGACCCTGTGCAGGTTAATATCCGTCAACTTCCCTGCTACGAAACCAGTCTGGACGATATTGGCTAGAGAAGGGAAGATCATCTGCAACCTGGTTGTCATTAGAGATTTTGAGATCCTAATTTAGCAAAGAAATTGTCCTAAAAGAGGCACACTGAGATTTGTCCTTGCCAGGTTTAGGAATAAGGACAATATGTGCTTGATACATAGAGGGAGGTAAGGACATTCGCTCTTTGCAATCAGTGAAAACCTGCAGTAGTTTGGGCGCTACTAGAGCTGTATACATTCAATACCATTCCCCCGGAAGACCACCCGGGCCAGGTGTTTTACTACTGGGAAAAAAGCAAATTGCCGCTTCAATTTTCTCAATAGTAAAATCTTTGTCCATAAACTCAAGATTTTCTTGTGAGAGAGTGGGTCCAGGAGGGGGGGGACGCTCTCTCATCCCCCCCTCTTTTCCTACAGCCTGCCAGGTTGCGTGCTCAGATAAGGGTCTGGTATGGATTTTTGGGGGGACCCCACGTCATTTTATTTTTAATTTTGGCGCGGGGTTCCCCTTAATATCCATACCAGACCTGAAGGGCCTGGTATGGAATTTAGGGGCACCCCCCCACGTCATTTTATTTTCAAATTTTGGTTCGGGGTTCCCCTGTGGGGAATTCCCATGCCGTTTTTATCAATGAACTTTTATGTGTATTGTCGGACCGGCTATTCAATAATAGCTGCAAGTAGTTTTAAATTACTTTTTTTCCTTTGAAATGTCATTTTGCTGTCAGACTGTTCTAAACACGGGAAACATGCGCCCCTTTACAGGCATACTATAGACACCCCCCAGGAACGAAATTTAAAGGAATATTACACTTTTATTGTTTCACTTTAAGCATTATTAAAATCACTGCTCCTGAAAAAACGTCCGTTTTTAAAACTTTTTTTTGCATTGATCCATGTCCCCTGGGGCAGGACCCAGGTCCCCAAACACTTTTTATGACAATACCATGCATATAAGCCTTTAAAATTAGCACTTTTGATTTCTCCCATAGACTTTTAAAAGGTGTTCCGCGGCTTTCGAATTTGCCGCGAACACCCCAAATTGTTCGCTTTTCGGTGAACTGGCGAACAGCTGATGTTCGATTCGAACATGAGTTTGACTCAAACTCGAAGCTTATCCCTAATAAGGAAGGTCCAGAGCACACCAGAGAGACAGAGGCAGGAGAATGGCAGCAGTCACTAGGCCCCAGGAGACCACAGCCAGCTCAGAAGTTCAGTATCTGCTAAACAGCACCCCAACCCACGGCAGGGAGGATGAGGAGGTAGATGAGAACAAGAAGCCCACACTCCCAGGCCCAGGCCAGATTAGTCACGGAACTCTCCAGGAGGACAGAGGCCTAGGAAATGGTGGCAGTCACCAGGCCCTGCTAGGCCACGGCTGCCATGGACAGTCCCAAATGCCCTGGCAGGCCTCCAAACTGTGTCAGGAAGGTGGATGGGCAGGCAGGCTACAAGGATGACAGCTCCGCACTTTGCAGCCCAGGCCGGGCGGGGAAAAGCTCACTCCAGCGGGACCCAGGCTGGCAAGATGGCAGCGGCGGCCACAAGTGGGTGGAGGCTATGCCAGCTGAGATGTACCCATGGATGGGCAGAATCGCCACACTATCCTGGCCAAAAACAGAATAGGGGACAGAGAGAGACAGAATGGCAGGGTATCAGCTCTCACCAGGCAGGCAGGTCCATGGATAGCACAGGATTACATTTAGGATTCACAGAGCTGCCCTCAGACATGTCCGCCACTGCTCACATCAGGACACGCCCCCCAGATAAGCATTCTTAATCGTGAAACGATGTAGACCCCTATAATCAATACAAGATCTCAGTTCACCACTCTTCTTCTTCACAAAGAACAAGCCAGCATTAGCAGGAGACGAGGATTTGTGGATGAATCCTCGAGAAAGTGCATCTGCAACATACTCCTCCATGGATTTGTCCTCCGAGACAGACAAAGGGTAAACCCGGCCACGAAAGGGTATGGCACCAGGTTGAAGGTCACTTGCGCAATCATACAACCAGTGTGGAAGAGAGTGAAGAGGTGCACAAGACTTTAGCCACTCTCTGAACACATGTCTTACTGCATTAAGGCGACCAGGAAAGAACCTCAGCACGAAGCTAATCAAAATAGGGGTTGTGCCTCTGTAACCAAGGATAACCAATAACCACTGGGAAATGAAGAGAGGAAATGACTTGGAATTGGATTGTCTCATGGTGAAGAGCCCCTATGGCCATGGTCAACAGAGCAGTCTCATGAGTCACATGGGCGGGCTGTAGAGGTCTCCCATCTATAGCCTCAATAGCAAGTGGAGTGGCACGAAGCTGCAGTGGAATTGAGTGCTTAGACACAAAGGCACTATCTATAAACAGGAATGCAGCCCCAGGGTCGATTAGAGCCTATATCTCGATAGACGACTCAGACCAAAAAAGCATAACCGGAACCAGGGGCTTATCCCTCTGGATAACTGGGGAAGTAACAACACCACCTAAGGTCTGTTCCCTACAGGACCTCAGGTGCAAACCTTTCCCTGGACGAGTAGGACAAGACTTCAAAAAGTGTACTGCCTGGCCACAATTAAAGCACAATCTCTCCCTCCACCTAAAGGCCCTCTCATTCGCAGAGAGACGTATGAAACCCAACCGCATGGGTTCTACCTCTGGCAAATTCAGTACCAGGAGTTATGGGTGGTGAGGGAGGCAAGGGTGGGACTACAAAGCTCAGAGCCAAACATACAGGAGGCTTCCTCAAGCGCTCCTTAAAGGAAGGTCTCTCACAGAGTCTGGAGTCAATGAGAATGGCAAACATGATCAACTTCTCCAGCTCAGAGGGTATGTCTCGAGCAGCTATCTCATCTTTAAAGTTATCCGAGAGCCCATGAAAAAAAGGAGCCACGAGGGCCTCATTGTTTCAAGCAACCTCTGCTGCCAGAGTACGGAATTCAATATCGTAATCAGCAACAGTTCTCATACTTTGTTTGATGGACATGAAGATCTTGGCAGCAGAAGTTGAGCATGTGGGAATGTCAAATACCCTTTTAAAGGAAGCCACAAACTCTGGGCAACTCAGGACAACAGGTTTTTGTATCTCCCATAGAGGGTATTCCCAGGCCAAAGCTCTCTCAGAAAGCAAAGATATCACAAAGCCTACTTTGCTTCTGTTCATGGGAAACGTCTGGGGCAGTATCTCAAAGTATATCTCAATCTGGTTGAGAAACCCGCTGGATTGAACTGGATTGCCCGTGAATCGCTGGGGAAGCGGAGAGGAACCAGACATACCTCTTACAGAGGTAATACTCAAGGTGGGTGCCTGCACAGAGACCAGAGCAGCAGCAGGGATGGCCTGCGACACAGGTTGTACCAGAGCAGCCACAGTGGGAGGGTCCAGGTGAGCAGCGCGAGTAAGAAGCATTTGTAACGCTATGGCAAACTGATCCATGCGGTGAACCTTCTCATCCAACTTGGAAAAAATATTACCAGCAAGTGGATTACCTGCATCTTCTGAATTCATGGCCTTTGCCTACTGTCAGGAACCATGAATCAGACGGAGACAAAAAATGCAGTAAAGATCACACCATTTAATATAGTGGTAAAGTGGTACAAATAGTAAACATAGTCAAAACATAGCCAAGGTTCGATAACCAAATTGAGTAGTTAGAACAAGCCAGGAAATCAGGGAGCCAGAGATCAGCATAGTCAAAGCAGCAGATAGGATCAGGAACCAGAAGGGATGTCAGCCAGGCAAGTCTTCAACAGGAACACAGCAGAGAGTCTCTAGATATGTTGAGCAAGGCGAATCCACGCAGCTTAAATAGCCAGCAGGGCTTGTTAATGAGCAGGATATGATCACCAGGTGAGTCACTGAGGAATGATCAGTGCTGGCAATTAACCGACAGCTGAGCTCTGGGATGGGAGGGCTGAGAAGGGAGGGCTGAGCCCAGCCCTGACAGCAATATTGGGTACACCCATGCCACTGTTCTGTCTATGTCTCATCATTATAATAAGGGAGCATCTAGGTGGTTTATGATCCCAAATGTAGTGGTCAAAAAGTATTTGCATGGCTGAGAGGAAGGTGGTGTGAAGCGGTATAATGAAAGCTTGGAAGAGGTAAAGCAATTTAGGGAGCAATAACATCTTTTGGAGGCCCACACAAAAAGGAAGTGGTTGAGTAGAAGGGACTTGAGGTGTTGTGGGATATTCAACCCTAAAATCTGAGATTTGTTGGCATTTAACTTATAATAAGAAGCTGCACTAAATTGAGAGAGGACTTCTTGAAGCTCTGGGAGAGAAGTCCTAGAGTTAGATACTATGAGCGGGAAATCAACCACAAATAGGCTGATCTTATAATCATGGGCAGACAGGGAGATACCTTTAATGCAGGGGTTTTGACCTAATTCACTTTGCCAGTGGTTCCATAAGCAGTGTAAAAATGATAGGCAAAAGGGGACACACCTGCCTTTTACCATTAGAGATTTGAATTGTTTCGGATAGTATATCTGAAGTGAGTACATTCCCTGAGAGAGATTCATATAGGAATAAAATAGCAGACTGCAGCCACCTAGTGATCCTAAAATTACAGAGAACCTCTTTAAGGAACCCCCAGAGGACTCTGTCAAACGCCTTCTCCATGTCCAAAAAGATGAGCAGAGAAAGTGTTTGTAAGAGTTCAGCTTGTGTAGTGAGGTTTACTAGCCTTCTACTTCCCTCCAGGGCCTGGTGACATGGCACAAATTCCACTAGATCAGGGTTGATTACAAACTGTAGTCTGAGGGAAAGCAATTTAGCATGAACTTTAACATCTGTGTTAATAAGAGATGTCAGTGTGTAATTTGTAGTAATAGCAGAATCCTTGTTAGGTTTGGGAATCATCACAATTACAGCACAAAACAGGAGGTAGAGAGCCAGAGGAAGCTGCTAGGTTGAAAACTGACAACATATGTGGAGCAACTAGATCCGTTTTTGTTTCTATAATATTCGTTGATGAAACCATCTGCACCAGGGGTCTTATGGCTAGGCAATGATTTGATAGCAGAGTAGATCTCCTGGAGGGCAAAGGGCTGGTAAATAAGAGTCAGCTGGTCCTTCAAGAGGGTAGGTAAATTATCCTTCAAGAGGGTAGGAAATCTGTGATGGTTGAAAAAGTAGGTTAAGGCATTAATCGGATCTCAAGTCATATAATGGTTTATAATAGAAACTAAAGGTGTTTATTGGATTTATCAGCTTACTCTGTGTCACAGAGTGAGTAATAAAAGGGATTTTCTGTTTAAGTTTCTTCGCTTTAACTTTGTTAGCTAACCAAGTGCCCACTATATTATTAAGACCATGCATATTGCCTTTGAGGTAATTTAGGTGGTTTTCATATTTATACAGGAGTAAATGTCTCAATTGTTGGCTAGCTTGAGAAATAGCTAGAGTAAGTTGGGGAGCAGGGCAAGATTTGTTAGTTTTCTTGATCGCTATAGAGCAAAACAAGTCTTCAATCTGCTGCATCCTCTGTATCTTGACAGTAAAGGCTAATTTAATCAAAAGACCTAGCATATAAGCCTTATACTGTATGTTAATAAAGATGCTAGTCTATCCAGTTCAACCTGTGTAGGTGTGTGTGTATCAATGTCGATAATCATTTCCCATATCCCTGTATGTTGTGTTCACTAAGATGCACGTCCAAGAGTCTTTTAAAACTATCAATACTCCCCACTGACACCACCAATTGAAAAACCCCTTACACAACTTAAGGTTGAACCACTTCTCCTGCAGTCTCATTGTGTGGCCCCATGTTTTCTTAAACTCCCTGAGACTCAAAATTATTCTTCCTATGCTGGGATCACCATTAAGGTATTTGTATACCGTTATCATATCTCCTCTCAAGCATATCTTCTCCAGAGAGAATAAGTCCAGTGCTTGCTGTCGTTTCCCATAACTGAGGTCCTCCAGTCTGCCTATAAATTTTGTAGCTCTTCTCTGGACTCTTTTCAGCTTCAGTACATCCTTCCTGAGGACTGGTGACAAGAACTGGATGGAATACTCCAGATGTGGCAGAGTTTTGTAAAGTGGCAGGATTATCATTTTATCTCTGGAGTAAATTCCCTTTTTTATGCATGGTAATAGTCTATTGACTTTGCTTGCTGCAGTTTGACATTGCCTGCTATTGCTCAGTGTATCTTCTACCAGGACCCCCAGGTTTTTCTCCATCCTTGATTCCCCCTGAGGTTCTTCCCCTAGTGAGTAGTTTGCATTTATATTTTAACCCCCAAGTGCATCACTTTACATTTTTCAACATTAAACCTCATTTGCAATGTAAATAAATAAACAACATCTACCCGTGCCACATCCCAAATGTCTAGTATTGGAAGTGTTTTCAGGAAACATATCTGCTTTGAATTGGACTTTACTGCTGCCCACATGAGACAGTCACTTATTTAATAAAAGATATCAAAACATTACTATGCAATGTATTAAAAGTCACGTATACTGCATTAGTGCCTAATTAAAAACATCATTTTTACATTGATACATAAATCATTCAGGATACTTCTATACACAACACCTCTTGTTTAACATCTATACTTCACAGTTAAAAAATGTGAAGGTGTATGCATATTCATGCGCTGGTCAACACGCTTCGCCAAATTACGTAGCTTTCTCATAACAAGATCACAAAGTATTAAATGCTGCTGAATATACAAAGATCCAAATCAGTTTGTCATATATATCACCACATTTTTAGCATAAAATTTTAATATATATGAAACATCTATCACTGAATCACTCACATATAGTATGGCAGAAGGTCAATCGCATTACATGAATGTCTGGGGGGCGGACACAGGGACCAAAGCTCCTCAAATTGTTTTGTCTTTCTGGTGCTCAAAGTGTATACAGTTGGGACAATAATTATTTGATACCCTGGAGATTTTGTAAGTTTTCCCACTTACTGTACAAAGAAATGAAGAGTCTATAATTTGTATCATATGTGTATTTTAAATGATGGGGACAGAATATCAACCAAAGATTCCGAAAAAAACACATGATACAAATGTTATCAACTGAGTTTCAGTTCAGTGAGTAAAAAAAGTATTTGATCAAGCAAAACATGATTTAGGTATTGCTGGAGAAACCCTTGTTGGCAAGCACAGAGGTAAGATGTTTCTTGTTACTAGGTTTGCACACATCTCAGGAGGGATTTTGGTCCACTCTTCTTTACAGATCTTTTCTAAATCCTTAAGATTTCTTGGCTGTCACTTGGCAACTCAAAGTTTCAGCAGGAAGTGGCAGCAGAGGAGGAGCCTATCTTTATCTTCCATGAGGTATACAATACTGGTTACCTACACTCTATCCGGAACTAAAGAGACACGCTTGGGACCTAAATAGCAGACACCCTGGTGGACCAGCATTATAATAGAACACTACAGATATACACATTACCCCTGCAGGGGTGATGGGATTCGGAAGATCGCTAACTTATCTGTGCTGCCAGCCAGGAGTGGCTGGAACACAAGACTGAAAATATTACAAATCCTTTGGCAGAGCTTGATGTCCCAAATCCCGCAAGTGTGGACAACTCCATCATCACACCAAGGCCCCTGATGTCCCATCCCAGTGCCAAATTCTTGGTCTCTCGGTGGTGGCCTGGAGTAACAGTCCAAACAGCTTACTCTGACCCTCTGTAGTGGGGGGTCATGAGTTTCTGGTAAGCGGCCAGTCTCTCTATATGTGGTGGTGGACCAAGCACTTTGTCTTTATCCAGCAGGACTTCAATTGATTTCTTGTAATCACCTGGGTGATTCATCTATATTGTCTACATATGGACTTTTTAATTTTCCACTGTTGCATATGAATAATGCATTTTTGATGGACTATTTACTTTCCAGTTATTAATTTACATTTGCAGTTTATTATATTTTACATGTTCTATACACATAATTTTTCACTTATTCACTAACAAGGAGGATTGTTGGTCATTTGTATGGTCACCAGTCCCCTCCTTAGTGCGATTCCATTTTTCCAATTTGATTTCATTGTGTTTGTGTTGCATACAGGAATTCGCAGCTAATATTTTTGATTGTCTACACACTTCACCTATGCGCAGTTTCTTTTCCCCCTTTTTTTGAACTCAAAGTTTAAGCTCTCTCCATAAATTTTCTATAGGATTAAAGTCTGAAGACTGGCTAGGCCACTCCAGGATCTTGATATGCTTTTTCTTGAGCCACTCCTTTGTTGGCTTGGAGGTATGTTTTGGGTCATTGTCATGCTGGAAGAACCATCCACGACCCATCTTCAGAGTTCTGGCTAAGGGAAGAAGGTTCTCATCCAAGATTTTACAATACATGACCCTTCAATGCGGCAAAGTTCGCCTGTACCTTTGGCAGAGAAACAGCCCCAAAGCATAATGTCTCCACCTCTTGACTGTAGGGATGGTGTCTTTAGGGTCGTAGTCAGCATCTAATTATCTAATAAGCAGGTCTGTTTCCTGCAAAACACTTCCAGTGATTTGCCATGTAGTTGTCTACCCCATTATTTTATTCAGGTCTTCCTGTAAAGTTTCTATATCCCCATGTGAAGCTATTGCCCTAAATATTTTTGTATCATCAGCAAAAACTGAGATTGAGCTATTTATACCAACCTCTATATAATTTATAAATAAATTAAACAGAATTGGTCCCAGGACAGAGCCTTGGGGTACCCCACTTACTACTCCAGACCAGTCTGAGTACATGTATATACATTCACCAAAGTTTATAATGAGTGATTGAGTTCACAAATGATGACAAAGCGACCTTGAGGGTCAGAAATGTCTTTAATGTGTCTACAGACAATAGAGTCTTTAATAGCAATGTGGACGTCACAAGACTTTTCGGGACCATTAACCATATATACCTGTAGTTGAGGGAAGTGTTTAAATTGCAAATGTGGGCATTTAGAAGAAGCAAAACGCATCTCTTGGGCAAAGAGAATGTCTCCTCTAAGAGATTGAGCCTCTTTCATGCAGGTGGTACATTTAAAAAGGCCGTTGAGGCCCCTGACGCTCAGTGATATAAATTTCAAAGGCATTATAACCAAAAGTTATGCATGATGGTAGTGGATGCTACATTGCTCCGCATTTCCAAACAGAGCAAGAGAATATGACTGCTTCGGTGGATACTCATAAGCAGTGAGGCATCATACAAGACGAGTTGAAATATGGGCTTGAGGTGCCACAGTAGAAGTTTCATAACTTGTAGCAAAATCAAAGTAGTAAATTTAGGACATTATAAACAGGAACATAGAACAAAAGAGAAAAAAAAAACACACTAAGAAAAAACCTGGGAGTAGAATCAAAAGAATATAAGATACAAGGAGATTTTGTGAAAAAAAGTGAGAGCGAGCTCTGAGCCTTCCTATATATCTGGAATAGGGAATTACAGGGGGAAACGGAAGTACGAGGTCTACGGTAGAGTGGATCAAATTCCATTTAGTTTCCAAACATGCTGGAGACTGTAGATGTGCAGGTTGGGCATTCATAGCAATCATTTGCCACTGTTTGAAAAGTTGTAGATGCTGTAGATGGGGAACTTTTTACCATTCCATGTCACAAGCAACTTTGTGGGTTAGCCCCATTGGTATGGGATTTTGTTGTTACTTTGGTTAAAGGAATTTGGTTAAAGGAGAGAGCTTTTTTCTGTTCAGTGCCGTTTGCTTAGAAATATCAGCACACAGGGATATACCCAAAAACTCATCAGGTAGCACAGGGTTCTGCTTGGTTGCTGCCATTATATGATACTTCAAATGGAAAAAGTGGATAGAGGCCAGAGTGTCCCTATGGGAAATGTCAGGCAATGTCAGGGAGGAACTTAGGCTCGGGGATCCTATGGTCTCTGTCAATGCAAGAGAAGAGATGAAGGCTTTCATAAGTCGTTAAATGAAGGCAGTAAAGTCAGATGGAGAAACAGACTCAGGTATTCCTCTAAACTTGATATTATTCTCCCAGGTCAGCGATTTTAGCCTGCAATTTTTGAATTTCTGTGTCCTGATCTGTATGGGTTTGTCATTGTGTGCCATATAGAGATCCGCCATTTTGTTTTCAATGTGCTGTATTTTTTCAGAATGGGTCTGTACTGTGTCAGTAAAGATCTGAAATCATTAAACAAGATACGCCTCTGTGAGAGCAGCATATTTTTGATGATATGCTCTGATATATCCTGTTCCTAAGGAAAGTTCCTAAGGAGGATCAGGACTGCATCTCCTGCCTGCTATCATGTATGTCAGCATGGCTCTGAGAAGCAGCGTGTGTGTCTTCCTCTCTTTGTCTTCATTTAGCTGGGCTGTGTGTGGTATGAGTGAAGGTGGGTGAAACTTCAAAATGTTAGAGTTATAACAGGGAAAGAGGAGATGGTAAATCACCCAGTGTAGACAGAGGTTCCCAAGACAACTATCTAAGTCAGGAATTTCCCTCACATCACTGTAGTGATTTATTTTCATTTACTGTCGTATCTCCAGGAGAGGTAATCTGTCAGGCAATCTGTTAGTTTGAGATGAGAACAAAATTTTGGCCATATAAAGTGTGCTAATGACATTCAGGAACAAGCTTCCTGGTTTGTGTTTCATAATGCAAGCTACGTCGAGGCTTGGTATCCTTTGCACATGCTCAGATCGTAATTCGTTCTTTGGACGAAAACGAGGCTTGAATAGAGAGGAAGCATTATAACAGGAGCCATGTCGAGGCTTGGTATCCTTTGCACATGCTCAGATTGTAATGGAAACTCAGATGAAAATGAGGCTTGAATGTAAGGAAGTACTATAAATGGCGATGGTTCACTGCGTCGCCCGTGCCCCTTTGAAGACGTGACCTATCACGAAACATGTAGGGCGTGGCTACGCAGTGTACGCCAGATCGCCATAGAGCCCCATGTAACCTAGCACGGGCGTCTCTGTTGTTTTTATATTTTGCCGGCTTTTATGTTTTGGATGTTTTAAAGATGCCTAGTTGTCTGAGGCAATAAAGTTCCCCTTTTTTACATACTATACCATTGGAGTTTTTTTCTTTCTCCCCTTCTTTACTTACGAGTCCAAACGAGGGAGTGTTTACATCAATGCGGAAGTGTCGGAACCATCTCCAGCTGTGTGGTGAGCTGACATCTACTGTCCCTGCAGAGGGCTAAATCTGCATGCTTCTAAGACCTTGCTACAAAGGAGGTCCAACGTGTCTGGTAAGGATACACCTATTGTCAACCTTCGGATCCACTGGTGGTTGGAGGTCCCTTCACGTCCCCTTATTCCTTTATACACACTAAGGAATACAATTCATGAACTTTGGATATGCGTTTTTTTCCTGCGACTCAGGATGCAATTTTGAACTTTTTCACTTATGACTTTGCACTTGGGTGGAATAACCTTTGTTTGTTTGTTTTTTCCTTTTTTACACACCAGTTTATAACTTTATTGTTGGTTTATATGTATGCAATGGTCAATATTAGTATTTGACTTACATGTCGCTGTTTGCTCTGTAGCATAGCGACTTTCTAATTCACTCACAATTAACTTTGATGGTGTTTTTTATTTATATATACATATTTATACACACTAAGGAATGCAATTCATGAACTTTGGATATGCGTTTTTCCTGCGACTCAGGATGCAATTTTGAACTTTATGACTTTGCACTTGGGTGGAATAACCTTTTGTTTTTTCTTTTTTGCACACCAGTTTATAACTTCATTGTTGGTTAATATGTATGCAATGGTCAATATTAGTATTTGACTTACATGTCGCTGTTTGCTCTGTAGCATAGCGACTTTCTAATTCACTCACAATTAACTTTGAGGGTGTTTTTTATTTTTTTGTTTTATCTACTTATGATAATCATGTAGTAATATCAATTTAAATATCTAATGTAAGCGCACAATTTTTTTCTTTGTATGTAATTTTTCACCTCATTGATATTTGTGGTTTTGTTGCAGCTGCAGTGATATTAATTTTTTGCTTGATAGCGCAGGTTTTCTCTTTCTTTTTTTATCCATATAGAGATCCGCCATTTTGTTTTCAATGTGCTGTATTTTTTCAGAATGGGTCTGTACTGTGTCAGTAAAGATCTGAAATCATTAAACAAGATACGCCTCTGTGAGAGCAGCATATTTTTGATGATATGCTCTGATATATCCTGTTCCTAAGGAAAGTTCCTAAGGAGGATCAGGACTGCATCTCCTGCCTGCTATCATGTATGTCAGCATGGCTCTGAGAAGCAGCGTGTGTGTCTTCCTCTCTTTGTCTTCATTTAGCTGGGCTGTGTGTGGTATGAGTGAAGGTGGGTGAAACTTCAAAATGTTATGCCGCGTACACATGGTCGGACTTTCTAGAAAGCTAGGTCCGACGTACTTGCCGCCAGACTTCCGGCGGACTACCGCCGGACTTTCTGAACGGCCGGACTTGCCTACACACGGCCGGACTTTCCGGAATCCGGTCTTCCCGACGGACTTCCGCCGGACTTTCAGAACGAACGGACTTTCCCACACACGGACAAGTCCGTTCATTTTGAACGTGACTTTGGTACGACGGGACTAGAAAAGGAATTCAATCTCGCCGCTTTTTTTGGCGAGATTGAAACCTTGCGAGCCCCGTCGCAGGCCCTTAGGTCTGGTATGGATTATAAAGGGGAACCCCTACACCGAAAAAACGGCGTGGGGTCCCCCTAAAATCCATACCAGACCCCGATCCGAGCACGCAGCCTGGCCGGTCAGGAAAGGGGGTGGGGACGAGCGAGCGCCCCCCCCTCCTGAGCCGTACCAGGCCGCATGCCCTCAACATGGGGGGTGGGTGCTTTGGGGGAGGGGGGCGCCCTGCGGCCCCCCCCCAAGCACCTTGTCCCCATGTTGATGAGGACAAGGGCCTCTTCCCGACAACCCTGGCCGTTGGTTGTCGGGGTCTGCGGGCGGGGGCTTATCGGAATCTGGGAGCCCCCTTTAATAAGGGGGCCCCCAGATCCCGGCCCCCCACCCTATGTAAATGAGTATGGGGTACATGGTACCCCTACCCATTTACCTAGGTAAAAAGTGTCAGTAATAAAACACAACACAGGTTTTTAAAATAATTTATTAAACAGCTCCGGGGGGGGGGGTCTTCTTCCGTCTTCGGGGGTCCCTCCGGTTCATCTTCTCCCGGCGTCCGGTTGGTTCTTCTCCGCTCTCCGGCCTCTTCTCCCGGTGTCGCAGGTCTTCGGCCGGCCCCTCCGCTGTCTTCATGTAGCTCTATTGCGAGCGGAGGTCCGGACTTCTGGGCTTCTTGGCTTCTTGGCTTCTCTTCTCTTCTCTTCCCCCAGATGTTGACACGACGCTCTCTCCGGCTGGACTGGTCTCTGAGGGCTGCGTTGTGACTTATATAGGCGGAGACCCCGCCCCCATTTGATGTCACAGTCCCTGGGCATGCTGGGACTGTGACGTTTTAGGGGGCGTGGTCGACCTCCTGTCCTGCCTCCAGTATTTCCCTCCATTGTGTATCCGTCAACTTACCCACGTCCTTCTCCCACCCCTCCCTGCAGCCGAGGTGCTCTGATCTAACAATTGCTACCTTGCACAGTTGCACATATATTCCAGAGACAAAACCCTTCGCCTTCCCGTGCTTAATCACCTTCTGCAGTAGTGCAGCATCAGTCCAGGCTGGGGGACTTACCCTAAACTGTGCCTCCAAAGCCGCTCTCATTTGTAAGTATCTGAAGAATGTTTGTCTTGGAATACTATATTCCTTTTGGAGGTCCTCAAAGGTTTTCAGTACTCTCCCTCTATACAACTGGGATAGTCTATTTATACCCCACCTCGCCCATTCCTTAAATTCCCCCATGGCCACTATCTCCTGTAGGTTCCTGTTATGCCAGAGGGGAGCATATTCTGTAAACCCAACATATCCCATTAATAACTTTGTTGCCTTCCAAACCTTTGTCACCAACTTAGTTGTGGGACCTCTACCGAGTAACGAGTCTGCCTCCAATGCTTCCACTATGGTTTTATGGGGTGCCTCCAGAGTTAACAAACCACTACCCGTATTTTCCCCCCCTATATGCTGCAACTGTGCTGCCAGAAAATAGCACCTCGGATGCGGGAGGGCTATCCCCCCCTCTCTAACTGGCAACTGTAGGTTCTGAAGGCTAATCCTGGCCTTCCCCTTTCTCCACAACAACTCCCTAAAAAGTGAGTCAATCTTCTGGAACCACTTTTTATTCACCCACATCGGTGAGTTGTGTAACAAATACAGCAGTTGAGGCAACCAAACCATCTTGATCAGGTTGCCCCTTCCTGCTACAGATAGGGGCAACCGGCTCCAAATATCTATTTTGCACCTAAATTTACCCAACAGTGGCTCTAGGTTGTCTACGATAAACTGGTTGGGGTCTTTTGACATGTTTATGCCCAGGTAGCGGATCGTTGAGACTACTTTTAAATGTGGAATTTCTGACAAGACCGGACCACTAAGGTTATCTAATGGCAGTAGTGCAGACTTCCTCCAATTCACCACCAGTCCTGACACAATGCCAAACCTCTCCATTATGTCCATTACCTGCCTGAGAGAGCCACCTGTATCTCCAAGAAACAGTAGGACATCGTCGGCATACAGGGCAATCCTCTCCTCTCCTACTTTCCTTACAAAGCCTACAATCATTGGGCTAGACCTAACATGAATTGCTAATGGCTCCATAGCGAGGGCGAACAACAGGGGGGACAGGGGACATCCCTGTCTCGTCCCCCTCTCCAGGCATATTTTCCCTGAGAATTCCTTATTTACCCTGACCTTCGCACTTGGGCCCCCATACAGTATTTTAATCCACCTTCTAAAGACAGGACCCAAGCCAAACTCCTCCAGCACCCGCCAGAGATAGGGCCATTCCAAGCTGTCAAAGGCCTTGGTTATATCCAGAGATACCACTGCCCTTGATCCCATGTTCTCTGTCGGGGTCTGGAAATTCATATATGCCCTCCTGATGTTCATACTCGTGGTCCTATGGGAGATAAATCCCGTTTGATCCACGTGAACCAGTTTATGCACAATTTTATTAAGTCTAGCAGCCAATACCCTTGCCAGGATTTTGGCGTCTGTACACAACAGAGAGATAGGCCTGTATGCCGACGGTTCCAGTGGGTCACCCCCTTCTTTATGAAGCAGAATAATGTTTGTTTCGGTCATGGAGACAGGCAAACACCCTCCCTGCAGAGCCCAATTCAGTGTTTTCAGCAACTCAGGTAGAAGAATCTTCCCATAGCGCTTATAGGTCTCCACCGGGAGGCCGTCCGGCCCTGGAGATTTTTGATTTGCCATTCCATTTACAGCTTGTTGTAGTTCAGCTAAGGTAATTGGCGCATCCATGCACTCCCTATCTACTTCAGAAACTTTGGGGACCTGTATATCCTTAAAGAAATTTTCCATATCCTCCTCCCCCGCGAGCCCATGTGACCTGTATAAATTTGCGTAATACCTCTCAAATGTGTCTGTGATTTCTGAGCTCTGAGAGGATATCTCGCCACTTGGAGTCCTGATTGCCGGGATCGCCGAGGAGGAGGAGTTGGTTTTTACCAAATAGGCCAACATACGTCCCACAATTTCTCCCTCCCCAAAAGTCCGTTGTTTCTGGAAGAGTTGCCTATTTTCACCCCTCTTTAGGACTGCTGTTCTATAGGCCTCCTGTTTCTCCTCCCACAGTTTCTGCCTCTCTGGTGTAGGGCTATCTATAAATTGCTTCTCTGCCATCTCCAGTTCCCTCCTAATTCCCTCCTCCCACTCCCTTGCCCTCCTCTTGACTCCTGCCACCCCCTGGATCAAAATACCCCTAAGGAATGCCTTCAATGTGTCCCATTGTACACCTACTGACGTTGAGCCTTCATTAAATTTTAGAAACTCTTCTAGTTTTGTTATTATCCTCTCTGGGTCCCCCATTAATTCCAACCAATACGGACTTAGCTTCCAGAGCCCTCTAGCCTCCCCAACCCCTATACTTACTAAGGCCACCATCAGGGAATGATCCGAGACCCCTCTCGGATAGTATATTACATCCTTTATTATTGGCGCTGCCTCTGCATTCCCCAGGGTCATATCAATTCTGGAGAGGGTGGAGTGGGAGGGAGAGAAGCAGGAGTATTGCCTAACTCCAGGGTTTCGGACCCTCCACATATCCAACAGACCTGCCTCCTCCAGAAAATGACCCAGCCGGCCCCCTGCTACACTAGTTGCTTGGACTCTCGGTGGAAATCTATCCAGCTCTTTGTTCAACACCTCATTAAAATCCCCTAGTACTATCACCGGGGTATCTGTTTTATCCAACATAAACTCCATTAAACTATACAGCACTTCCAATTTAAAAGGAGGGGGGATATAAATGTTAGCAATAACAAACATCCTGTTTTCAATAGAACAGTATAAGAAAACATAGCGGCCCAAACTATCTATCCTGGTCTGCCTACAGGAGAACGTCACGCTTCTTGCTACCAATATACTCACCCCCCTAGAGTAGGAGGAGTACACCGAATGGTATTGAGCCTGGAACCTTCTACTTGGAAGACATTTCATTGTGTCCTTTGTGAAGTGAGTCTCCTGCAGGCAGACCAAGCCTACCCCCCTTATTTCTAGCAGTGAAAAAATGGAGGCCCTCTTGTTTGAATTCCCCATCCCCCGTACATTCCAGGAGCCTATTTTGAGGATTTTAGACTGCATCAAACGGACAACAAGCAGGTATTAGCCCTAGAGAACCTACGACAGTGGGCACCTTCAGCTTGGTATATTGAGTTGTACTAAAAAATAACACCTCCTTACCCATTATAAAAAACAAAAAGCAAAGGTAAGTGGGCAAGTACATAAAAAAAAAAAAAAAAGAAGGAAAAAGTGTTCCCTTGATTACCCTCTGTGCATCATTACTATTATATCCCTTTTTAGTAAACATTTTTAGTGACCCCCTTTCCTTTTTCCCCGTGTTCCTCTTCGTAGTGTTTGTATTTACCACACAAGTACTTAATCCTACATCCCCCCTCCCCCCCTTCCCCCTAACTACCCCCAAAATTACTAAGTGCATTTTAATTCCAAAAATAAATTGCAACCCCCTTCCTCTCCACCACCCACCCCCCCCTCTCCCTCCCCCCCCAATCCCACCCAACCCTTCCTCCCTCCCTCCCCTTCCCCCCTCCCTCCCCCACCTTACCAGGTTTGCCCCTGGGGCTTTATTCGTGACCAGCTCATATATTCCCTTCACAGTATTCTTTCCTAACATTCCCTCCCCTCCCTCCACCGGAAATATCCACATGTGCCAATTACTACGTGCAGTGCCCTTCTCCTCCCCCATTCCTACTCTATCATACCCCCTCATTCTTCCTCTCTATACCAAGTTCAATTGTTCCCCATAGTCCAGGTTTTCTTATCTTCTTATTGAACGTCCTGACTCTCTGGGCTCCGCTCTTTGAGGTTCAATCTTTGTTTGTTTTCTTCATACCAGCGTGTTGCCCCCGCCGGGGAATCGAAAACGAGGACCTCCCCAATTGCCTCAACCCGTAGCCTAGCAGGGTACAGTAAGGCATACTTGACTTCAAATTTTTGAAGGGTGCGTTTGATCTCCACAAACCCTTCCCTGCGTCTCTGCAGCTCTGGCGAAAAGTCCGCGAAAAATGAAACCCTTGTTCCGTTATAAAGAATAAGTCCCTTCTCTCTGGCTTTGCGTAGTAGGGTTAACTTGTCGCAATGATTCAAGAATTTCATTAGTAAGGACCTAGGGCGCCCTCCTGGAAGTGGAGCCCTGAAGGGGACCCGATGGGCTCTCTCAATCGCAAACTGTGCGGTAAAGGCATCTCTTCCAAATATTTCTATGAGCCATCCTTCCAAAAAAGCAATGGGACTGTGCCCCTCACATCTCTCTGGGAGACCTACTATTCTTATGTTATCCCTTCTCAGGCGATTTTCCATTTCATCCATTTTTTCATTAATTCTACCCAATTGCTGCTTCATGATTTTAACATCTTGCTGTAGGGGAAAAACATCATCCTCCACTTGACTCACTCTTCCCTCTAGGCCCGTTATTCTATCTACTGCTTTTTGCAACTCCTGCTTTATTAATAACAGTTCATCTTTAACCTCTTTAATTTGGCAGCTTAACCCCTCCACTGATGCTTTACAGGAGTTAACTGCTTGCAATACTTCCCTCAGGGTAGGTTCTACCTCCGTGGCAGGGACGGTAGTTGGCAATGATAACTGAACTTTTTCCCCTGCCCCTGTACCTTTATTGACATTCGGGTTTTTATGCCCTGCTCCAACTGCAGATATTGATGCCTGTCCTTGGCTTTTCCTGTCCCCAGTGGTCTTAGGTTGTGGAAGTTGCCCCTTTTTAGTGGGGGTCTGATCAGGGGTATGGGCAAACCTCTCCAACTTTGCTGCTGCTGCTGCCGCCTGGTTCCCCTTCTCCTTTGCTGACCGTAATGACTGGGGACCCAGATTCTCCATGTTGACTGGCTCCTCCCCCCTCCTTCTGGACATTACCTTTATTACCTTTATTTCTTTTATGTACCCAGAAAGTCAATACCATCAGGAGAAGCAAGCTAAGGAAAGATAAAAAGCCAGGGAGCAGGAGAGGAAGTTAGCCGGGCTTATACAAACAGGTACTGTCCCTTTAATGCAGGGGTCTAAGCACAACCCTGCAATCAGCCGAAATGCTTATTCAACAGGCTAAGTATTTTTTTGTGCTGGCCAGCTGTATTACATATGCCCGCTCACTCCTCCGTCCCCTTGCTGTAGGGTCATCACAAAACTGTCCTTTTGTTCTTTGTCCAAGCACAGGCACAGGCACAGTGAGCTATAGTAAGCTGACAGGGTTAAACCCTCTTTCCACAACCCGCTCACCTGCTCCGGTCCCCACAGTCCCAGGACCCAGCGTCCAGCTCCTTTACCAGCCTCCACAGCCACCACAGAGTATCCCAGACAGACCGGCCTAAGGTTCACCTCTGGTCTTCTGTTCCACCCGTCCGCCTCACCTCGCCGCTCCGTAGCGACACACTGAAAGCCGCTCCACCGACTCCCAGGCGCGCAGGCGCAGTAACTACCGCGGCTCCAGTAACGGCTCCAGTAACAGCACCGCGATGCGGCTAGTGTGTTCTGACAGCCGGCTTCTCCATCTAAGGGCACTTCCTCGCCTGCCCGCTCCGCATCGGTACTTCAAGATCCAGGCACTTGTGAAAAATAGCTGACCAGATACTCCAGCCCTCCAACATCAGCAGGTAACCGGCAAGGTGGAGAGGCTCTCAGCACACCACACGTTCTGCTCCACGCTCCATCCGCATCCACACCCTCATCCGGTCACGCCCCCTATCTCGACACTGTCTCTCTGTCTCTGTCTTTCAACGCCGGAACACACTACCGTGAAGAGCTTTCTGGTTGGAAAGGGATTAGCCTTCATTTATGAAAGGAGGACCTGAAGTGCAGATAAGGATATATTTAAGCACTGTTTGATTCCTGATTAAATAGCGGTGTCCAACTTGGGAGGTGAGGGTATACCCAGCTGGGTACGGTGGTGATATTTGGGCACTTTTTGAGAGAATCTAAGGTTTCAAGGCATGGCAAAGATTGTATCACATATGCTGTAATATGGATATATAGTTGCTGGAAGTTCTCTTTGTATTTGTGATATATTTACTGTTCTGGACACTGAATTGTTTGTGTTCATTTATTATCCTTGTGGTCTGCATTTCTGAGAGTGCTTTACTATTTTTTTTAGATTTATACAATCTCTGTACAATTTCCTTTAGATTTACCAAAACTATATCATAGTAGGATGCACCTATGTATCTTATCACTCTGTATCCAATCGGGCAGGCCCTTGCACAACATTTGTGATGGTAAATCTAAAGGAGATTATACAATCAACATGTATAGTGTATGGTGAGCTTTAAAGACTTCCAGGGACATATTTCTCCTGTTTTAAGTACTACAGCTCTGCTCCGCAAAGATTATTATTTGATCATTCAGCTACTGTACACTCTGCCAAATGAACAATTTATGCAAAATGAAGGTAAGGTTCAAAACAATTGATGGCTGTGTATAGAGGCAGAACAGTGCTCACTGAAAATGTCTGTATTGGAAAAGTATGAAACTGCAGATGGAGGTGGAAGCAATCTTCTGTAGAGAGAAAGCAGGTGCTGGGTGTGGTAATGAGGTCAGCTGCTGAACTACTTCCTTAGTTACCCCACAGTTTTCCTGTCCCAAACTCCAAAAAACAAGACGGGTAATGGAGGAGTTTTCTATAGAAGACTAGAGGCTGAGATAGCTTGTCCTAGAATATAGAGAGAGAGATTTCTTTTCTGCTACAGAGGTACATTAAAGGTATATTGGTACATAAGGAAGCTGAAATGTAGAAAAAAAGATGAACTTAGCCTTTAATCTAGGTTTTGAGGTCTGGCCACAACTGTTTTTGGCATGCGCACATATTTTCTAATATACAATCATACTGTAGTAGGAACATTTATTGTACTGATAATGTAAAGCATAAATCTCATGTGGCAGGAGCCTTGCTCAGGCAGGGTATTAACAGCACAGAATGCATTCTGATATAGACGGAGCTTTTCCTACCTTGGTAGAAAGTAAACAACAAAGGCTTCATTAAACTATCCCTTTCTATGTCTTAATTTAATCAGAACACAATTTGGTATGGAATCCAAGCATATTTCATGAAAATAAAATGTTTGGATTACTGCATTTTCTTCTTTGTTTTGACCATTGTATTGGATATGTGAGGAACTGCATTGTAGTGCCACCAGGAAAGCACTAGTTGGAAAACTTACGTTAAAGGGGGACGAAGAGGTTGCACTAGTAATGAGCACAAATAACATTGCTTAAAAAAAAGCTTTTTCTCACATTTTTGGTTTATTTTTTGAGTTTCTAAGCAATTTTAACTGCATCTGGAAGTTGCCAAACTCTCATTTTTTTATCCCCCCACTCCAGCCCCCAACCTTTACATATCTCCCTCTCTCTGCCCACTCAATATTACTCCACTTACCACCTCCTGCTCATTCTAAGCCCACACAGTATCACCACGTCCATTCCACCAAAGCATCTGCCCTCCTATAAATCCCACTCCCACCTTACCACCCTCACCCCCCTACTACTCCTAATGTCTGGGGACATCGCACCAAACCCTGGCCCTCCCACACCCAATTTCCAACGCCAAGATTGGCTATCTACCTCCTCCAACAGTAGTCTTAACTTTAACCTTCTCATCCCAATTCCCCTGATTCCACAAGTCAGCCCCCTCTTTCATGTGTCCTCTGGAATGCCTGCTCAGTCTTCAACAAACTAGTTTCTGTCAATTACCTTTTCCTCTCCAAATCCCTTGATCTATGTGTTATAACCAAAACATGGCTCCAGGAATTTGACACTACCTCTCCAGCTGTCCTGTCCCATAGTGGCCTTCTCTGGAATCACTCCACCAGACCCAGTGGACAAAAAGGAGATGGTGTCGGACTTCTCCTCTCCCCACAATGCACCTTCCAGGTACTTCCCACACCTCCCTCTCTTTCCCCCTGCTCTTTCGAAATGCACTGCATTCGTCTTTTCTCTTCAGCTTGTCTGAGGGTTGCAGTCATTTATCGGCCTCCTGGACCAGTGTCACGCTTTCTGCATGACTTCTCTGCCTGGCTACCCTATTTTCTCTCATCCGAAGTGCCTGCCCTCATCCTAGGTGACTTTAACATTCCAATCAATGTTAATAATGCTACCACTTCTAAACTACTCAACCTAACCTCCTCTTTTAACCTAACACAATGGACACAAACCACCACTCACTCCAATGGCAACACTCTCGACCTTGTATTCTCCCATCGTTGCACTCCCTGCAATCTCTCTAACACACCCTTTCCTCTCTCTGATCACAACCTTATCCATTTCACACTCTCTTTGTCTCTTACATCCCATGCTGCCAACCCACAAACCACTACCCGCAGGAACCTTCGCAACCTCAACCCTTCCCTTCTTCACTCTGCTACTGGTGGCCTGTATGATAAAATGGCACCCCTGTCCTGCCCAGACCTAACCACTTCCATCTACAACACCACATTGTCATCCTCCCTAGATGTACTTGCTCCTCCTTCTACACACAAAACCAGACCCCATCTGCCACAACCCTGGCAAACAGACGACACCAGAAGTCTCAAAAGACAGAGCCGTGCTCTTGAGCGAGCATGGCGTAAATCTAAATCCCTGCAAGACTTTACCCTCTACAAATCTGCCCTTCTCAAATACAACTCCTGCCTCCACACTGCTAAACAAACCTATTGCAACACTCTCATCAAAACCCTCTCATCCAAACCTCATCAACTCTTTTCTACCCTTAATTCCTTACTTCACCCCCCACTGCCCCCACCCACCAACTTGCTTACCGCTCAACAGATTGCCAACCACTTCAATAGCAAAATCAGCACAATTCGCAAGGAGATATCCAGCATTCAAATTCCTCCCCTACCTAACATATCATGTCCAACACCACACTCAATACTCTCTTCCTTTTGCCCAGTTACCACAGATGAAGTTGATAAACTCCTCTCCATGGCCCACCTCACTACCTGTCCCCTGGACCCTGTCCCCTCTCAATTACTGCGACCACCTTCCCATTCTATCCTCAACTCCCTAACCCACATCTTCAACCTCTCCCTCTCCTCCAGCACCTTTCTTTCCCCACTCAAACATGCACTGGTTGCCCCCATACTCAAAAAACCCTCACTAGACCCCACCTGTTTGAATAACTTAAGACCCATCTCGCTGCTCCCGTTTGCCTCCAAGCTCATTGAACGCCTTGTTCATGACCAAATGAGTAGCTACCTCACGGACAAAAACCTTCTCAACCCCCTATAGTCTGGCTTCCGCCCACAACATTTGTCATGGATCTGCCACCTAAGGGTTAACTTAGTCCAGGTTGATTTCAGTGATTGGCAACAGGCTGCCTTATTTAAACACCTCAGCAGCTCTGTGTCCTTGCTGTTTGATCTGCAGCTCTGTGTATGTTTTGCCTGAAGATCTGATATCTGCTCCTGTTTGACCCGACTTGTTTTGAGACTGTTCCTGTTATCTGCCTGCATCTGACCCTTGGCTTGTTTGACGATTCCTTCTGCCTGCTCCTCTTGTACCTTTGTTGCCAGCCTGATTATTGACCCGGCCTGCCTGACATTCCAAGACTCTCCTCCAGTCTGCTATACTTACCTACTGCAGCCATCCAGCTTCAGTCCCAGTCTGCTTACCTGTCTGCTGATCCATCCAGTCTGCTCGCCTGTCTGCTGATCCATCCAGTCTGCTCACCTGCCAGCTGATCCATCCAGTCTGCTTACCTGTTTGCTAATCCATCCAGTTTGCTCACCTGTCTGCTGATCCATCCAGTCTGATCACCTGTCTGCTGATCCATCCAGCCTGCTGGTCCTGTCTGCTGTGTCGGCCATCTGACCCATCTGCTGTTGATCCTGTCAGGCACTCATACCATTCTGCACTCCTGTGCCACCTGTCTGCTCTACCAGGGGCCGCAATTCAGATACGTAAGGGAGGCCTTCCTTTGCACACAAGCTGTTAAAGATCTACAAGAGGGATATACTCGGCTGGAAGAAGGAGTTCAAATTCTGTTATCTCCCACCAACCCTCAAAACGCTACCTCAGCTGGTATCTCATCCGCACCATCAGTAGTGATGTTACCACCAGAACCAAGGGTACCCACGCACGAAAGATTTACGGGAGAACGTAGCAAATACAGAGCCTTTCATAATGCTTGTGAACTCTATTTTGCCCTACAACCCTGCACCTTTTCTCTGGAAGCAACTAAAGTGGGTTTCATTATCTCCCTGTTGACCGGTGAACCCCAAGTCTGGGCACATCGCCTTCTGGAACAAAAGGCTGAATCGTTAAACAACCTCACCACATTCTTTGTCGCTATGTCACAACTTTATGAGGACCCCCAGCAGACTGCCACTGCTGAGGCCGCATTACATGCACTTCAGCAAGGCTGGAGAGTGGCAGAGGACTACGTGGCTGAGTTCAGGCGTTGGAGTTCTGATACTAATTGGAACGATGCGGCCCTTCGTTGCCAATTTTGGATGGGACTCTGTATGTACTGTGGGGGACCCGGGAATTATGTGAGGTCTTGTCCAAAGATGCGTTAGTGCCTTTCAATCTCTTCAATGCATGCTCCTGTCTTACCGAACCAAGCCTCTCACTTTGCTCTCCCCATCATGTTACAGCTCCCAGGAAAGAGTATCCAGGTATCCGTCATAATTGATTCCGGAGCCTGCAGCTGTTTCATAGACTTGACGTTTGCAGCCAAACACCTCGTTCCACTCCAACCAAAGACCCGGAGACTAGCCATACATCTTGCTGATGGTTTTGTCATTAAATCGGGTCTGGTCACACAGGAGACTGTCCCTTTGCTGGCTATCATTGCTTCCCATCACCAAGAGTTTTTACGCCTGGATGCCATTTCATCACCTCTGTTCCCATCATCTTAGGTATGCCCTGGCTGCAGGCCCATAATCCCCACATCAACTGGGCCACTGGAGAAATCAAATTTCCTTCAAGTTATTGCCAGCAACATTGCCTGCAAGAGGCCTCAGTCAACCCTTCACCCTTACTCTGCCTTGACACAGATCCTGAATTACGCCAATCAATCCCATTGGCATACCACGATTTTCTGGACGTGTTCAGTAAGAAGGGTGCAGAGACCCTTCCTCCCCATAGATCCTACGACTGCCCTATTGAACTGTTACCAGGGGCTGAGGTCCCCTACGGAAGGATTTTCCCTTTAAACGAGCTTAGTTGGTAATGCTGAAGGACTATATTGATGACAACCTTAAGAAAGGATTTATTCGCCCATCTATGTCTCCGGCTAGCGCAGGCATCTTCTTTGTTGAAAAAAAGGACCATTCACTACGCCCCTGCGTAGACTATCGAGAATTGAACAAGATTACTGTCAAAAACCGTTACCCACTGCCTCTTGTGCCCGAACTGTTTCAGAGACTGGGAACCGCAGTCATCTTCACTAAACTGGATCTCCGGGGAGTATAAAACCTAATCCATATTCGAGAAGCAGATGAGTGGAAGGCGGCTTTTCGTACCCGATTCGGGCACTTCGAATACCTAGTCATGCCTTTTGGGTTATGCAACGTGTCAGCCACCTTTCAGCACTTTGTCAATGACATTTTTCGTGACTATCTGGACTTGTACGTTATTGTGTACCTGGATGACATCCTGATTTTCTCCTCCACAGTAGATGACCACCGTAGGCATGTCCGAAATGTACTAACCCGACTCCGGCAGCATGGCCTCTACGCCAAACCGGAAAAGTGCGAATATGAACTTCAGTGTATCCAGTTCTTAGGTCTGATAATCTCTGTTGAAGGCATCAAGATGGACCCCCAGAAAGTCACCGCCATCTTAGATTGGCCAGCTCCTGTGGACAAGAAGGGGGTTCAGCGCTTCATTGGGTTTGCCAACTTCTACCGGAAGTTTATTAGGGGGTTCTCTGCTATTATTGCCCCCATTACCTAACTAACTAAACAAGGAACCCGATTCCTCTGGTCTCCCAAAGCGCAATCTGCATTTGAAGCCCTCAAAAAACTGTTCACTTCAGCCTCCATCTTGAAGCATCCTGACCCTGCTCTACCATTTGTTCTTGAAGTTGACGCCTCGGAAGTTGCAGTAGGGGCTGTGCTGTCTCAATGGCAAGGAGCTAAAGCCCTACTTTACCCAGTTGCTTCCTTTTCCCGCAAATTATCTACAGCGGAAAGAAATTATGATGTGGGAGACCGTGAGCTTTTGGCCATCAGGGCCGCATTAGAAGAATAGCGTTACTTACTTGAAGATGCAGCACATCCCATTCTGGTCTATACGGACCACAAGAATTTAGAATATCTGAGAACAGCAAAGAGATTAAAACCATGGCAGGCAAGGTGGGCACTTTTTTTCTCTAGATTCTCATTCCATATAACGTACAGGCCAGGGTCAAAGAATACAAAACCAGATGCACTATCACGTATGTTCAACGACTCTGAGAGGTCCACACTTACAGACACCATCCTTCCCTCAGGAAACTTTCTCATACTACAGGAGAATCTGCTATCCTGAATCAAACAGGCTTCTACTGAGGTTGCTTCATCTTCTCAAACCAGCTTACAGGCACAGGATGGCCTACTGTGGCATGAAGGTAAAATTGTTGTACCTAAGGACTTAAGGGTGGCAGTATTGGAGCTCTGTCATGACCACAAGCTGGCTGGGCACTTCGGCTTGAAGACGGCCGAACTGGTACAACGCACATTCTGGTGGCCTCAGGTGGTAGATGACTGTAAGAGTTATGTGGAGTCTTGTACTACTTGCTCCCGAAGCAAGAACAGCAAGGTAAAAGCCTGGGGTTTAGTGAAGCCATTGCACATTCCAGAGAGACCCTGGAAAATGATCTCAATGGACTTCATTGTGGAACCATCTTCGTGGTGGTGGACAGGCTGTCCAAAATGGCCCATTTTTTGCCCATGAAAGGAACACCCTCAGCTGTGGAAACTGCAAAAATATTCATCAAAGAAATTGTAAGGCTCCCTGGAGTCCCAGCCAACATTGTGTCTGACTGGGGTGTCCAGTTCACCTCCAAGTTTTGGAAAGCTCTGTGTGGGTCCCTTGAGATTGAATTGGCCTTCTCCTCCGCATACCACCCTCAGATGAACGGGCAAACAGAAAGAACCAATCAGACCCTGGAGCAGTACCTCTGTTGCTTTTCTTCGTTCTCACAAGATGACTGAGTCACTTTACTCCCCATTCCCGAGTTTGCTTATAATAACTCTTCCCATTCTGCCATCAAACAAGCTCCATTTTTTGCTAATTACGGCTATCACCAGTCCTTCCTGCCTAGTACCTAATACCTGAATGCTCAATCCCTGCAGTCTCTGAAACGATAGATTTCTTCTCTAAAAGCAACAAACTATTACAAGAGACCATGACCAAAACACAAGAGTACAATAAAAAGATCTTTGACAGGAAAAAATGAGGAGAACTAATTCTAGAACCCGGCAACCAGGTATGGTTGTCTACAGTGAACTTGAAAATGGCTTGCCCCTCAAGAAAATTGGGCCCTAAGTTTATGGACCCCTTCCCTGTAAAGAGAAAGATCAATGACGTAGCTTATGAGCTGGAATTACTCGATCCACTTAAAGTTCACCCCGTCTTCCATGTGACTCTTTTGAAACCTGCTGTTCCAAATCCCTTCCCTGAACGAAGTACTGGTCCACCGGAGCCTGTAATAGTTAATGGAGAGGAGGAATTTGAGGTGGAGGCAATCTTGGATTGTAGAAGGAGGTACAATCAGGTTCAGTATCTAATTAAATGGAAGGGGTATGAGCCGAAAAATAACTCTTGGGAGCCTGAAAGCAATATTCATGCTAAAGAACTAATGCAATCCTTCAAGAGATTCCATGATGTGAAGTTGGCCCAATTGGGCATCCGGAGGCTACCCTTTAGAAGGGGACAATGTCATGGATCTGCCACCTAAGGGTTAACTTAGTCCAGGCTGATTTCAGTGATTGGCAACAGGCTGCCTTATTTAAACACCTCAGCAGCTCTGTGTCCTTGCTGTTTGATCTGCAGCTCTGTGTATGTGTTTCCTGAAGATCTGATACCTGCTCCTGTTTGACCCGGCTTGTTTTGAGACTGTTCCTGTTATCCGCCTGCATCTGACCCTTGGCTTGTTTGACGATTCCTTCTGCCTGCTCCTCTTGTACCTTTGTTGCCAGCCTGATTATTGACCCGGCCTGCCTGACATTCCAAGACTCTCCTCCAGTCTGCTATACTTACCTACTGCAGCCATCCAGCTTCAGTCCCAGTCTGCTTACCTGTCGGCTGATCCATCCAGTCTGCTCACCTGTCTGCTGATTCATCCAGTCTGCTCACTTGCCTGCTGATCCATCAAGTCTGCTTACCTGTCTGCTGATCCATCCAGTTTGCTCACCTGTCTGCTGATCCATCCAGTCTGCTCACCTGTCTGCTGATCCATCTAGCCTGCTGGTCCTGTCTGCTGTGCCGGCCATCTGACCCATCTGCTGTTGATCCTGCCAGGCACTCATACCTTTCTGCACTCCCGTGCCACCTGTCTGCTCAACCAGGGGCCGCGAGTCAGATACGTAAGGGAGGCCTTCCTCTGCACTGTCAGGCTCATCAGTCAGGTACATGAGAACTTTGACAACATTCTACTGAAACTGCCCTACTAAAACTCACCAATGACCTAATAACTGCTAAAACCAAAGGCCACTACTCCATACTCATACTTTTAGACCTCTCTGCTGCCTTTGACACAATTCACCACCTGCTCCTCCTCAGCAAATTACACTCCCTTGGCCTCCGTGATACTGCATTATCCTGGTTCTCCTCCTACCTATCTCAGCGCACTTTCAGTGTCACTTACAACTCCATCTCCTCCGCTCCCCTTCCTCTTTCTGTTGGGGTACCCCAAGGCTCCGTCCTTGGGCCTCTCCTATTCTCACTCTATACCTCTTCCCTGGGCCAGTTGATAACCTCCCATGGCTTCCAATACCACCTCTATGCCGATGACACACAGATCTATTTCTCCACTCCTCAACTCACCCCCTCGATCTCCTCACGGATCTCAAACTTACTGAATGACATATCGGTATGGATGTCACACCACTTCCTCAAACTTAATCTTTCTAAAACTGGGCTTGTTATATTTCCTCCTTCACGGTCCCCCCCTTGTGACTTCACCATTAATAGCAACAACACAACCATTGGTCGCTCCACACATGCCAGGGTCCTGGGTGTAATCCTTGACTCTGACCTCTCCTTCAGCCCCCATATCCAATCACTGGCTAAATTCTGCCGCCTTAACCTCCGCAACATCTCCAGAATTCGACCATTCCTGACTAATGACACCACAAAGCAACGTATTCACTCCTTGATTATTTACCACCTTGACTACTGCAACTCTCTCCTTAATGGCCTACCCTTAAGCAGGCTATCCCCCCTTCCGTCTATTATGAATGCTGCTACTAGACTAATACACCTCACTAATCGATCCGTGACTGCCGCCCCTCTCTGCCAATCTCTTCACTGGCTTCCCCCACCCCACCGTGTAAAATTCAAAATGCTAACCATAACATACAAGGCCATTCACAACATCGCCCCCATCTACATCACCAACCTCATCTGCAGATATCGCCCAAATCATCCCTTCCGCTCCTCCCAGGACCTTCTGCTCTCTAGCTCCCTTGTTACCTCTTCCCATGCTCGCCTTCAGGACTTCTCCAGAGCCTCTCCCATCCTCTGGAACTCCCTGCCCCAGTATGTCCGATCAGCCCACCACCCCCTCCCTTTAGAATGTAAGCTTTATGAGCAGGGCCCTCCTATACCTTTTGTATTGAACTGTACTGTAATTGTCTTGTCCCCACTATACATTGTAAAGTGATGCGTAAACTGTTGGCGCTATATAAATCGTGTATAATAATAATAATAAAAATAATAATCTTGAGGTGATGACTGTCACACCAACCAAATAGGACACTTGAAAATGTAAAAAAACAAGCATTTGATTATTGTGGTATATACGGTATATATATATATATATATAGTTGTCCGATCGTTCTGAACGCGGTGACGTAAAACACGTACATCTAGACAATTAACGGGGCAGTAACCAATAGCTTTCATCTCTTAATTTATTCTGAGCATGCGTGGCACTTTGTGTGTCGGATTTGTGTACACACGATCGGAATTTCCGACAACGGATTTTGTTGTCCGAAAATTTTATAGCAAGCTCTCAAACTTTGTGTGTTGGAAATTCCTATGGAAAATGTGTGATGGAGCCCACACACGGTCGGAATTTCTGACAACAAGGTCCTATCACACATTTTTCATCGGAAAATCCTATCGTGTGTACAGGGCATAATACTGTCCAGTTATTTTTTTTTTTTTTTGTGGTTGCTTGGGGTTGCTTTAGGCCTCATACACACTAGAAAACCCAAAAATGCCAGATATGAAAGCTAGAAGCTTGCACTAAAAACATTTTTATTGAAAATTCATTTGTTTATGTGCGTTAGCATCTTAAGGGTTTTTTTACTCCTAAATTACGGTACCACAATGCATTAGTTGCAGTCACCATTTTGACTGAGAGAGAGCACTGTGAGAGCTATTTTTATTTTTTACTGCAATCATCATGGATTCCCTTACTGACATGATTCATGAAATAGCGATGCTACTTATGTTGCAGAGGCTACTATTTCTCAGAATATAGCTGCAACACAGGACAATCCGTTGTTGTCACTACTGGACACATCCTTTGCTTTTACACCCTATTTCTTCTGGATATTTTGTAAACATGTATGGTAAGATGAAAAAATATCCTGAAAATGTTTAAATTTTACAAGAATATCTATTGTGACCTTTCATGAACGTTCTGGAACATCTATGACCAAGGCTTGCCCACATGGACGCCCAACTGAGGAGGAGTGTATCAGCTGAAGAACATTTTTTTTAAACTGCAAGCTTTTATTTATTAAATGTTTTTCTTTAAAATTGTGTAATAAATATATTCTGTATGTGTGTGTATATATATATATATATATATATATATATATATATATATATATATATATATATATATATATATATATATATATATATATATAAATTTAATTGTATTCATTTTGAATTTTGTATTTGTTTATGGATATTATTTTTTTTAATTGGGTACAAAGTTTTGCCTCCCTACACCATTATTTTCTAATGGGAGTTAGCATCATAGCAAGGGTCGCAAGGGAAACTTTTGTTTGGTGCTGTGGAAGGAATTGAAAGATATTGTGATGCCACAAATAACAGACGAAGCGTGAATTGGGATTGCAGAAGAGTTTTGGAGGAAAAAGCAAATTTCCCCAACCGTATTTTACAGAGTCTTTGTTAGATTGTCGACTGTATGAAAAAATTCTCAGGATTCCACCCAGAAGGCCTCTCCCATTCACCACTGAGCCAATTATGCCTTTTGTCATTGTGGTGGATGAGGTTTTTCACTTTGCAGAGAATATAATGCAGCCCTGCAGTGGCCATAGACTAAACCACCAGCAAAAAATATTAATTTAACGACTGAGCCATGCTCGTCGAGTAGTTTAATGTGCATTTGGAGTCTGCACTGCATAGTAGAGAGTTCTCCTTTCTGCAATTCAATTGGATGTGGAGAACGCCATAAAAGTAGTTCTGGCCTACTGTATACTACATAAATGTCTAATTCAGAATGAAAGAGGCTCCAGTGAACCAGCACCCCAAAACCCAGCTTAAAATGTACAGTTCAGGGATTTATGCTCCACTTCTCGAGTTATGCAAATTAGAAATCATTTTCAGATTATTTTTTTTCCCAGAGGGTGGAGTAGATTGGCAAGATAACAATATCTAGTTTCATGAATTTATGCTACTGCTTGTTTGTAGAAATTTTTAAATAATTTATTATAGTTTTAAAAATAATTGTTTTTTTTATTATAAACCAAAATTGCCTAGAACAATTGACTAATATAAAAAAAACAGCAATTGGCCACAACAGTTGTTATTTTGGCCAGTTTTTGTGGCCAATTCTAGTGGCCAAATGTTGTTTTTTACCTTGGCCAATTTTTGTGGCCAAAGTAACAAACAACATTTGGGCACAAAAGTTGGCCAGAAAAATCTGCCAAAGTACAACAATAGGCCACTGCATTTCCTGTGTATGACCTATGGCTAGTGTTTCATTTTTTGTGGCAAAAACAATTTTTATTAAACTGTGGTACTGCATTGCAGCCCAAACATTTTTGTTAAAACTTGTAAAAGAATATACAACAAAATATGTTTTCTTACTTGTAAAGTGCAAACTTTTTTTAAATAGCCACAACAATTGGCCAAAGTATTTAGTAAGAACTGGCCAAAGGATTATTAAACATAGTCATTAAAATGACACTGTTATTGGCCTCAGCAACTGACCAATTAATTTTAAAACAATAAAATTAAAACAAAAATGATAATATGTTAGTATACATTTTCATAAACAGGTTGTGATGTGGTGGATTGCTTCTGTGATGCTTCACCAGATCATGGCAGTATATGCAGAGGAGGATAACTTATGTCCGCTTTTTAATTCCTCCTTTCTAAGGTTGGTGAGAGGCTATAAGATAGAAGGAAAGCAGTGTAAATATTTCAAGGACTACTGAATCATCGGATGAGGGCCCTGAAGGTGCTACAGAGCTTTGGTTGGTTGATCCTCTTCAGCAAGAGCCAGCTAGTTCCCTCACAGAGGTTAGAGTATCTGGGTGTCTCATTCGACAGTGGTGGGGAAGATTTTCCTTCCGCAGAAGAAGATATCCCTCTTAATCTCGACGATCCAAGCTCTGAAGACGAGTCATTCTATATCAGAAAGTCATTGTATAAGTGTCTTGATGAACGCAGCAGTCCCACTAGGGATAAGCCCAATGTTTGAGTCGAACGTTAGTTAGTTCTCCGAACAGCAAACATTATGCGGTGTTGGCGGCAAATTTGAAAGGCATAGAACACCATTAAAGTCTATGGGACACTAACATGAAAAACCAAAAGTGCTCATTTTAAAGGCTTATATGCAAGTTATTGCCCAAAAAAACGGCATGGGGACCTGGTTCCTGCCCCAGGGGACATGTATCAATGCAAAATAAAAGCGGCCGTTTTTTTCAGGAGCAGTGATTTTAATAATACTTAAAGTGAAACAATAAAAATTAAATATTCCTTTAAATATCGTGCCTGGAGGTTGTCCTTAGTATGCCTGTAAAGTAACGCATCTTTCCTGTGTTTAGAACAATACCACAGCAAAATTACATTTCTAAAGGAAAAAATGTAATTTAAAACTGCTTGTGGCTGTAATGAATTGTCGGATCCCGGCAATATAGATAAAAATCATTGAAAAAAACGGCATGGGTCCCCCCCAGTCCATTACCAGGCCCTTTGGGTCTGGTATGAATATTAAGGGGAACCCCGCATCAAAATAAAAAAAATGCATGGGTCCCCCCAAAATCCATACCAGGCCCTTCAGGTCTGGTATGGATATTAAGGGGAAACCTGTGCCAAAATTTAAAAAAAAATGATGTAAGAGGGGGCGGGGTCACCTGTTTACATCACCAGGTGGCCCAGCCCTCAGCTATATAACAGCTGTCATCGTGAAGAGGCTTCAGTCGGCAGGAGCCTCCCATAGAGTTTGAGTTGTTGTGTTTTGGTTTTTTTGGTTCATCAGGCGGCATGATGGATGATGGGTTCACATTGTGGGACATTTTTTTTTTTTTTTTTTTTTTAATAAAGGATTTGCATTAAACTGTCTACTGTCATTTTTACTGTTTTTGACACTTTTTGTTGGTGAATGTGTAGGGGTACAATGTACCCGATACCCATTCACATGGGGGGATGGGATCTGGGGGTCCCCTTGTTAAAGGGGGCTTCCAGATTCCAATAAGCCCCCCACCCACAGACCCCCACAACCACTGAGCAAGGGTTGTGGGGACAAGGCCCTTGTCCCCATCAACATGGGGACAAGGTGTTTTTGGGGACCGCAAAGCATCCTCCCAACGTTGAGGGCATGTGGCCTTGTATGTTTCAGGAGGGGGGCTGCTTTCTTGTCCCCCCCTTTTCCTGTGGCCTGCCAGGTTGCAGGCTCGGATAAGGGTCTGGTATGAATTTTGGGCGGACCCCACGCCATTTTTTTTATTTTGGCGCAGGGTCCCCTTTAAAATCTATACCAGACCTGAAGGGTCTGGTATGGATTTTAGGGGACCCCTATGCCATTTTTTTTAAAAGAAATTGGCACAGGGTTCCCCTTAATGTCTATACCAGACCTGAAGGGCCTGGTATGGACTTTGAGGGGACCCCATGCATTTTTTTAAATGTTGGGTCGGAGTTCCCCTTAATATTCATACCAGACCCAAAGGACCTGGTAATAGACTGGGGGGGCCCAATCCATTTTTTTCAATGATTTTTATCTATATTGCTGGGATCCGACAATTCATTACAGCTGCGATCAGTTTTAGATGACTTTTTTCCTTTAGAAATGTAATTTTGCTGTGGTATTGTTCTAAACACGGGAAAGATGTGCTCCTTTACAGGCATACTAAGGACACCCCCCAGGCAGGCACATTATTTAAAGGAACATTTCAGTTTTATTGTTTCACTTTAAGCATTATTAAAATCACTGCTCCTGAAAAAACGTCAGTTTTTATAACTTTCTTTTGCATTGATACATGTCCCCTGGTGCAGGACCCGGTCCCCATACACTTTTTATGTCAATAAATTGCATATAAACCTTTAAAATGAGCACTTTTGATTTTTCATGTTTGTGTCCCATAGACTTTAACGGTGTTCGCTTGTTCGTACAAATTTTTTGCCTGTTCACATGTTCTGGTGCGAAATGAACCAGGGGGTGTTCGGCTCATCCCTAATCCCCACAGTTGCCTGGGCTCGATGGCATCTCAAACACCTTCAGTTTGCTTTACTCCAGCAGTGGGACAAGAGCTCTCTATGTCAGCAGATAGTGCTTTCCTGTTTTTTTGTCAAGCATGCTTTGACATGGTGGACTAAACGGGGCAACATAAGGCAAGGCGTTCTGATTTTAGTCACAGAAGTGACCACACTTACTTCCAATGCAAGCCTAAGAGGTTGGAGAGCTCACTGTCAGGACCAGGTTGCTCAAGGAAGATGAAAGGGAGCGATTCCTCATTTGTCTAGAGTTGATGGCAGGAGGCATTACTGACCTTTGCTCCACTGCTTTACTGCCGACATGTGAGGATTCAAGCAGACAGAAGGACAGAAGTAGCATGTGTTGATTTAGGGAGGAACAAGGAACCTTCTGCAGATTGTGGCACACTTCTTTTGGTGGGCAGAGTGCAATATGCTGTCCCTGTCAGTCTCTTACCTTCCCTGGTGGACAATACAGGAGCAGACACTTTAAGCACACACTTTCTGAATCTAAACGAATGGAAGTTGAATTAGAAATGTCTCCTACAACTCTTTGCTTAGTGGGGCACCCCGGAAGTGGATTAAATGGCATCTCCTCTCAATGCTCAGCTGCCAGTGTTTTTCTCCTGGTTCTTTCATCTGGGAACCGGGGGTCAGGGATGCTCTGTCCTAGCGCTGGATTTTCTAGCGTGTATACGTATTTCCTCCAACGTCTCTAATCCTAAAGACGAACCGTCCACTGTTTCCACCGGTGGCACTTCCGAGGTCCAGAGATCTTTGGCTCTAGGATGGCATGCTTCACCCTAATATGGCAAGGCTCAATTTGATGGCCTGGTAATTTGTAAGAAGCAGGCTAGCCCAGATGGGCATAGCAGAAGAGGTACAGAGGACGTTGCTCAAATTTTGGATGATATCCTTAAATGCCATGTACTATAGAGTGTGGAAAAGCTCTTTGAGGTGGCAGAGATTTATTCGGTTCAATCCCGAGTCTCCCTCTCATAATTATGTTTTGGAGTGCTTGCAAGTGGCACTAGAAAAAGGGCTTAGCTACAGTATGGTCAGAGTCCAGCTGTCCACTGTTTCAGCTCTAACAGAAGTTCGTTGGGCAGAAGATACTTTGATGGCATGTTTATTCTGAGCAACCCTAAAGCAATATCAACAGCAAGATGGGTCTCCAGAAAAAGCCAAACTTTCTCAGCCTGGTCTCCATATTGTGAGCTGCTTTAGTACACTGTGGTTCTTAATCCAGTTTCTTCTTTTCTTGCAAAGGTTGCTTGGCATTTTCATAAAATTGGGAAGCGGTGCTTCCTTCATTGTCTGCAGTTTCGGGACAGGAAGATTGGCCAAGCGTGGATGTAATTTAAGTCATTTTTCACATATCTGCATAGAAGGGAGGAGGAGAGGCTGGCAGATAACTTTGTATTCTTACCAGTAGGTCCTAAAAATGGCCCCACCCAGAATCCTTTCCTCTTGGATAGGCCAAACCATCAGATGAACAAAGGTAGCTTCAGGTCTTTCCCCTGCAGAGGGGGTTCATGCGCATTCAAAAAGGGCGACATCAGCTTTGTTGGCAAGTCGCGCCAGGGTTCCAGTGGAAGTGGTGAGTAAGGCTGCCAACTGAAAGATTTATCAGCATTGCAAAATCATGGTGGATTCTCTGAGCTGGATAGTCGTTTGAATAAAAAGTTGGACACATTGGAGAAAGAAGTTTTTGCTGGCAAAAGGGACAAAATGACTAGAGATCATATTGACTATGAGAGTAGTGCCGCGTACAAACGACGTAAAATGTGCGATGGGAGCTTGTTGTCGGAAATTCCGACCATGTGTAGGCTCCATTGGTCAGTTTCCATCAGAATTTCCGATCTGGTTCTCAAATTTTCCAACAACAAAATCTGTTTACGTAAATTTGGATCGTGTGTACACAATTCCGACGCACAAGGTGCCACGCATGCTCAGAATCAAGCAGAAGAGCCGCACTGGCTATTGAACTTCATTTTTCTCGGCTTGCCGTAAGTGTTGTACGTCACCGCATTCTTGACGTTCGGAATTTCCGACAAGATTTGTGTGACCGTGTGTATGCAAGACAAGCTTGAGCCAACATCCGTCATGTGTACGGGGCATAACAATGTTTATAAGTGGAGAAAATCATCCTTTTTTTCTGGCCGCTCACGTAAAAATTCAATTAAGAAGCGGGTTAGTATTTCTGACCCTGATAATGAATCTGCTAATGATACTCCAGCAGTTACTGCATCAGACTCATCACTGGAGACTACTTATCGGCCGATCAGTGGTAATCGAGCTGTGTGTATACCAGCTTTAAACAGAAATACTTGTGGATTCAACAAAAAAAAAAGAAAACGGCAAGAAGACAAGGAGAGGAGGCAGAAAACACAAACAAAGCCAGCGTGAGGCAATATCAGCTTTGAGGTCTCCCCAATAACGGTCACCAATGTTCTTAATTTGTCCCAACGTTCTTTGAATGATGCTAAGGGTATGTTTATTGTAAAAGGGACTATATTTTTGTCCCACTAGACATTTTGATTTATTTGGCACCATTTTGGATGTTAATACATTTGTATGCTCTTTAACTTTGAAAAAAACATTATTTTGGTAAGCCTTAACATGATGAAGAGTCCACTAAGGATGTGTTTGATCCTTGCTCCATAGAGTGGACATGAAAAAATACAGTTTAAATTAAAATCAGATTTCTACCCTGTTGGCTCTCGGGGCAAGGATATGGATCTTTTCCAGAAATTTGTGGAGAATGACTTGACTCACTTGGCTCATAAATTCTTTAGTATTCCAGTCTCTGAAAACCTCACAGGTCCTGAGAAAATGGCACTTGGAGCCCTTAGTGAGGATGACAGCATCACTATTAGAAATGCAGATAAGGGGGGTTCAGTGGTAGTTCTTCAGAGATTCAGAGGTGTATAGGTCTGAAGCAATATATCAGTTATCTGATTTAGAGACCTATCTTAAACTTAAGGGTGACCCCACACAATCTTTCAATTATTAGATAGACAATATAAAAATATATAAATCTTACGAGCTACTCTAGAGCAACCTGAGACTGCAATCAGCGTCAGGTATAAAGTAACCTGAGGTTACAACCTAGGTGTGGTATAACAATTTCTGTGAAACAAAGTGCAAATTCACAGCTGCTAAGCATTGATCACAATCTCATAATCTGTGAAAACAAATATACAAAAAACAAAAAAATGAAAAATAAACAATGAAAATCAATATTGCTACAATATTGTTACAAGAAACTATGTAACAAGCACGCTCACAGTAAAAAAAATGTAGTATTATTCCTTAATAACAAGTGTCCAAAAAAAAGAGAGAGAGATTTTTTCTCACAATTTTCCTCAATCCACAGAAACAAAAGTGCAAATTGGGGTATTATACGTATTACTGTCCAAAAAGTGACTCTAGTGATGAAGGTGACTTCACACACGTGTCGTTCCCCCCCCCTGTGTAAATGCTCCCACCTCCAACAGTGTAGCCGCACACTTAAGTTTGGTCCACATAAGCAGTTGAACTACTCATGGGCTCTAAGTGAAACTGGCTCAGCAGGATCTCACCAGAAAATCCAGAGAAGTTGTCCTCAAACAAGAAAGAGGCTGGATAGTGCATTATCGCTGGTTTAAAAATTTATTTAGAAAACATAACATCAGGGTACTCACACATTTTAGGCAATTCCAGTGCACCAAACTATAAAAGCATTAAGCATAGGATTCCTCTCCAAACGACTTCCAAACTTGTATGTATCAGCGGCTTGTACAAACAAGCACGTATCCAAGCTCCTCCACCATCCTGGCCCCTCCCCTACATATGACGACACAGGGCTAATCACGTGTTTTCCTCAGGGGGATCTCCCAGGAAAGGAAAATTACAGTAATTATGGTAACAATTTTCCATATTTTGTGAACAATATGGCTACCAATGGTGATTAAATAGGAAAAACTGATGATTTTTTTATCCTTCCTTCTAATTATTTATATAGTAATATGTTTAATCCCTAGGGAATTGAGCAGTTTAGCATGGTGTGTCGTAAACAACAGTCAAATTTTTAAATAAAAAAAAACTTTTTTTTTCACCTCTTGTTATCCCTTGTAGCATTTCAGTGCTTCTGAGCTCTTGTATCCTCTTTGCAGACACTTAAGTGGAGATTTAGTAAAACTGGTGCACACAGAATCTGGTGCAGATGTGCATAGTAACCAAACAGCTTCTATGTGTTATTGTCAAAGCTTAATTAAACAAGAATTAATGAAAAGATGATTGGTTACTATGCACAGTTGCACCAGATTTTGTGTGCACCGGTTTTAGTAAATTTCCCCCACTCTGTTTAAACGTAAGCACTTCAAATGATGGTGGCATGGCATTTCTCAGGGTGGGAGTTCTGATGGTAACAACAGTGGACTATAACTGCATAGCGGGCAATGAAACACCCACATCTCCATTGCCAGTCCATGTGACAGGGTGACAATGTAGTTAGGAGGCAAGGTTAGAGCATTGTCACCCTATAACAGGTAGTGCTGAACAAAGATCTTCATGGCAGGATTTCCAAAAAATATTTTAAAGCTGCAGATTTAAAATGATTGAAAATTACTTTTTATATTATATTACCATTTTAAATCATATATGAGATGTAAGTGTTTACACATCTTGGCAAACAGATGACACTAGAAGTCTGAAAAAACACAGCCGTGCTCTTGAACGCCTGTGGTCAAAGACGAAGTCCCAGAAGGATTTCATCCAGTATAAATCTGCCTTCCAAAAATACAATTCCTGCCTCCTCACTGCCAAGCAGACCTACTTTATCTCTTTCATTAACACCTTTTCATCCCATCCATCTACTTCGTCCTCCACTGCCTCCAACTACCAACTCACTCACTGTCCAGGAGAAGGCCAATCACTTCAAAAAGAAGATTGATACAATTTGCGAGGCAATTTCTACTGTTCAGATACCTCCATGCTCTACACTTTATGCCCACAGGTACAATCATTACTTCCCTCTTTCATCCCCACCACTATAGACAAGCTTGCTAAACTACTTGTTAATGCCCATCTTATCACCTGCCCCCTGGATCCTGTTTCCTCTCAAATGCTACGTTCACCCTCCGGCTTTATTATACACTCTCTAACACACATCTTCAATCTCTCCCTCTCTTCTGGCATCTTCCCCAACTCTCTAAAACATGCACTTGTCAGCCCCATACTTAAAAAGCTCTCATTGGACCCATCCAATCTTAAAAACCTATGCCCCATCTCCTTGCTCCTCTTTTTATCCAAACTCCTGGAATGTCTGGTCTACAACTGTCTGAGCGACCACCTTGCTGATAATAGCCTTCTTGATCCCCTTCAGTCTAGATTTCGTCCCCAACACTCCACAGAAACTGCTATCCTAAAACTAACAAACAATCTACTAACAACCAAAACCAATGGACACTATTCTGTACTCCTACTCCTGAACCTCTCTGCTGCCTTTGATATGGTTGACCACCCCCTCATCCTCAAAAAACTCCACACCTTTGGTCTCCGCGACTATACTCTTCACTGGTTTTCTTCCTACTTATCCAACTGCACCTTTAGCGTTACTTACAATTCTACTTCCTCCTCACCTCTTTCTTTTCTTTGTTGGGGTCCCCCAAGGTTCTGTTCTTGGACCTCTCCTATTTTCAATCTACACCTCCTCCCCATGTCATCTGATAGCCTCCCATGGCTTCCAATACATCTCTACTCTGATGACACTCAAATCTATTTCTCTACCCCTCAGCTCACTCCTTTAGTCTCCTCACATATCACTAATTTACTATCCAATATATCAGTCTGGATGTCACACCACTTCCTCAAACTTAATCTATCCAAAACCAAACTTATAATTTTTCCTCCATGTACTTCTTCCCCTGATCTTTCTTTCAAAATCGATGGCACAACTATAAGCCCCTCTCTGCATGCCAAGGTTCTAGATGTAATTCTGGACACTGAACTCTCCTTTAAGCCCAACGTCCAATCACTGTCCAAATTTTGCCGCCTCAACCTCCGCAACATTTGCAAAATACACCCCTTTCTAACCAATGACACAACAAAGCTCTTAATTCACTCCCTGGTCATCTCTCACCTCGACTACTGCAACTCCCTCCTCATTGGCTTACCTCTACATAGTCTATCCCCCCTTCAATCCATCATGAATGCTACTGCCAGACTCATCCATCTTACCAATCGTTCTATGTCTGCTACTCCTCTCTGTCAATCCCTCCACTGGCTTCTGCTCACCCAACAAATTAAATTCAAAATACTAACAACTACCTACAAAGCCATCCACAACTCTGCCCCCAGCTACATCACTGACCTAGTCTCAAAATACCAACCTAATTGTTCTGTTTGTTCTTCTCAAGACCTCCTACTCTCTAGCTCCCTCATCACCTCCTCCCATGCTCGCCTCCAGGACTTTTCCAGAGTCTCTCCAATCCTATGAAACTCCTTACCCTAATCTTTCTGAATATCTCCTACTCTATTAGCTTTTAGACGATTCTTGAAAACCCGCCTCTTCAGAGAAGCCTATCCTACCCACACCTAACAACTTTATTTTCAATTTCTGCATGTGATCGTCCCCCACAGCTGTTACCTTTTGTTCCACTTGACCCTCTCTTCTAGACTGTAAGCTCCAATGAGTAGGACCCTCTGATCCCTCCTGTATTGAATTGTATTGTAACTGTACTGTTTGCCCCCATGTTGTAAAGCACTGGGCAAACTGTTGGCGCTATATAAACCTTGAATAATAATAATAATAATAATAATAATAATAATAATGGTAAGTCCAAAAAAAGATGTAAAAGGATCCTGCAAGTCACCAATAACCAGATGCTAAAATAAATAAATGACAAGGAAGCTGCTAGCATTAAACACGTCACATAAATCGTACAAGGATAAATAGACTAGATATATACGCTGCACTACCTGTAATTAGTGTAAAACACACTCTATCAGTGTAGAGATCAAAATGCATACATTACTATTAAATAAATGTTTCTTAAATGATCAATGAATGATGAGATATTTTAAAATATATACTGAACAACTTAAATAAATAACTGTGTCCGAACAGTGAATATTGCTACTAATTAAATAGATAAAAATATATATACAATACACAACTTAATCCAAGGTGCTCCTATACGAGGTACTGTTCAAAATACTTATAAAATACACAACTTAATCCAAAGTGCTCCTATGCGAGGTAGTGTTCACCTTTTTTCATGATCAATCCACATATTAATCTATGTACTTTGAACACTACCTCGCATAGGAGCACCCTGGATTAAGTTGTGTATTGTATATATATTTTTATCTATTTAATTAGTTGCAATATTCACTGTTCGGACACAGTTATTTATTTAAGCTATTCAGTATATATTTTAAAATATCTCACCATTCATTGATCATTTAAGAAACATTTATTTAATAGCAATGTATGCATTTTGATCTCTACACTGATAGAGTGTGTATTACACTAATTACAGGTAGCGCAGCGTATATATCTAAGGCCAAAAAAAGGTTTGATGTCAATAACCACAAAACTGCAAACATTTACTGAGAAATATAAAAAAAAATTGTACAAACAAATAACTAATAATAAACATTTTACAATAATTGTTGTTATCTGATTATTTAGGAAACCATTACATATATTTCAAAGGTATGCAAAATGATTGTCTATTATAAAATATAATAACTGGACTGAGGTGTTGCTTAATGGGTCTAGCCCATTAAATAGCAACAATATAATGATAGAGTTTTCAATCAAAACAAAAATGTACGTTTTATATGGAGTTGGTCATATCATGTTTATGTGTGTCCTGATAAGCCTAATGTGGCTCATTTGACTTTATTTATTACTGCATATTTAATCAAATCCTTTGCTAATATAAATTCTGTCTTCATTATGCTAAAGTTTGCATAAAAAAAGCAAATCCAGATGTAATTTGCATGATTAGGATGGCAGTTTCTGAACAGAATGTTGAGGTTTCAGTAACAGTTCAACGTATGCGACTTATGGATTGTTAAATCTTCATATTTATGTCAATGTAGTGACATATTTGTGGGCAGAGACAGGTTTATGAGTGCTGAAAAAAACAGAGAACACAGACACTAAATACTAATGACATAAATAGTTTATCACATTGGTGGAAATGGGAATGAATAATGAAGATGCCTATTTTATTCTTAAGTACACCAACTTCCCATTATGCTGCCTTGGTGACATAAATATTGAATTAAATGTTCTAAAGTTAAAAAACAAAAGACATATGATAGCAATATCACAGCTGCTAAGGAATTAATTTTTTGTTTGTTTGTTTTTTAAAAAAGGACTTCACTGCCAAATGTAATTGTTACCAAAAATGTCTTAAGAGACATATAGACATTCGATGATTGTCACAGAGTCCTGGTAAAAGGGAGAAGGTTCAGCAGTGATCAGAATGTTTAAAGAGTGTCTCTATTTTTTTAGTTTTAAATAGAATAGGGAAAGGTTAAAATTCCTGTCAGGTTTCTATCGCTTTGTCCCTCTCTATTTGCTCTGGTGACCATTGCCAGCATGAATAGAGGAAATCCAAAATGTTAGGCCATCACTGAAATAGGAGGTGTGATGAATTATTATTTTTTTATTATTAAAACATTTTATTTAGCTTTAGATCGGAACACCACTAAATTTTTACTACAGACAGGACACATAACGGAAGACAGACAGACGTTTATTTTTTTTCCAAATGGCCCTTAAATGCTAAGTTCATCTTTTTTCATGTAAATTCCAGCTCCCCTATGCACCAATATTGCATTCATGTAATTTTTTTGCAAAAATATTAAAACTTTCCATAAAATCTACAGACACGTACCTTACTGTCCTCCATCCATGATTCCAAACGTATCTATTGCTTCTGTCTTACATCCTTACAGACTGTAGGTTTTGACACATGAAGGAGTTGACCAGCTGATCTCATTAGCACACACGCTGCATCATCCATCCTCCTATTCCAGCTGCATGTTTTTTAAATGAAATGCAACCAATCAGTGATCAGCCTTCTCACTAAATACACAATATACAATTAGATTGCATAGTGTATGGCCAATCCTTATACAAGTACATAGAAGGGAGTGGACAGAAACACTCAGTTGTCAAGCCCTGTTCACACCTCTGTATAGTGGGAACTCGCATTCCCACACGTTTTGTTTTTTTTATTATTGAGGTGGGGAGGCGTTTTGGAGCATTTTCACTCATCACACATAGGGCAGCCCATCCACCTGAATGAGCTGCCCTACACGTAGCAATCGCCCCAAAGATGCTTCAGAACTTTTTTAGAGTGGAGCTTGGTGCATTTTTATAAGAAAAAAGAGGTCCTCCTAAATGGATTTTTCCGGCACTTGCACAAAATTAGAATATGTAGGAAAGTACAAAATAATATAAAGTGTAAAAAAATATTTTTATTTAATAAAGAAATACATTTGCTAAAAACATTGTGGATATCCTAAGTAGCAAAAACATATTACATAATTAGCATAGTTTACATAAAACAGTAAGCAATGATATGGTCTACAGAGAAACTCTTTTCAAGCCTGACGCGTTTCGGGGTACTTAATATTTTCTCAGTCCTTCTTCAGGGGCATAATTGAAAAGAGGGGTTCATCTAGATTGATTGAAAAAAGTAGTGCATAAATCAGTTGTTGTGAAGAACTACCTATGGATAACCATTTGAAGGTTAAATGATCAATGAATCACCTACCTGGAAGAGTTTCATTGGTTACTCTGAAAGAGGATTATAAAAGACCACGTAAAAAGGCAAGAGGTGTTAGAAGGGACGGTGAGCAGTTGTATTGTTGTGGGTATGGGTGCTGTTCTTGGGTGATTTTAATTAGATATTGATAAGCAACATGTATCCATGAGGAGGTACACAGAATCACCTACCCCGCCCGACCCGGATGCGCATAGGCCAAAGCGATATACTGGGGCCGAGAGAGGCGACCCTGGAAACAAAAAGTTAAGGTACCATAAGGATAAAAAAGATCCATTCTATATACCTTGAGAAAAATTAGGGGGCAGGCTAATATAAAGGATAATTAGATACATATAATAAAATGAAAATAAAAAATATATATAATATGAATATTCTGAATTTTTTATGTATAAACAATACTTTTATAGACTCATTGCAGAGGAAATATACATAATATATGCCAATGAGTATAAGTTTAAAAAAAAAAAGCTTGTCAAGCGTTTATGATTCAATATTCAGAACATTTAGTTGATATTAACTAAATTGGTGCAATGATACATTCTCCCATATATAACTGACATGCAAGAAAATGATAATAAAGGGGTAGGAAAAATATAGAAGGTGTGTAGGAAATGGATCTAGTGCTGGTTTAGCAGTATGTGCCAAACCTAGCTTGCAGGAGACACTGATATTGCAGTCTGGGGAGCAACAAAGAGGCAGCAGCAGGTAGGGATATATATTTTTAAATGCAATTGCATAGAAGGACGGAGAAGAGATATAGCCACATCCCCAAATCTAAAGGTTCAAAATAGTGAACAAATACCTTGAGTTAATCGTTTATAAATTCGGCTGACCACGCATCCCAGCATCCGGCATATGAAGCGCCTTATCTGGGTATGAGTGGGGCCGATTTATATAATGGACGGGCTCCAATCAGCTGGCGCGGTGATGGCGCTCAGCTGTGTTACGGAGCCCGTCAGCTGGGAAGCCTCGTAAAAACCCCCCGAGGCGAGGATGCGCTGTGCCGCCCCTACCGCGCATATACGAACGCGATGACGTTGGGGCGACGTCGCGCACACCCGTCCCACCGACACGGAAATGCCCATCCGGCGGACTGAGCATGTCCACCGGAGTGGCAATATGGATGCAATGGGCGTAGATGTAGATACGCCCTAGTACCTCCTATAACACCGCCCAGGTACAACTTCTGGGCGGCTTTCCATGCCGGGCAATCGCTCGGGCCACACGCACCCCGGGACGGGCAGAGAAAGGAGAACACAGTGGAAAGACAGAGTTACAATTATACATTATACTAACATGTTAGGAATGTTGTTGTTGCTACATAATTACCACATCCAAATAGGATAATTATATTTAGTGTAGTTTGATATTATAACAGAAATAAGGAACAGCAAGGAGAAATTCCAGACCCACAGGAATTAAATATAATTATAAGCTCACGAATACCTAATAAAAATGATCGCGTTAGAGTGGGCGGGGACTGGTATGCAACACAAAATAAGGGCTTAAGGATAGCATGCATAATATGATATGTTATCGATTGGCACTTCAGAAATTTACACATTTAGTTCGTTCTTGTCACAAACAAGTACACATAACAGTCGTTACATGCAATCATCTTAGTATACATAACCATATATTGGAGGAAAAAAGAGCAGACAAAGGATGAATAATCCAAATGAATATCAAAATACATAATGGTTCCTACTTTATATGATATGAGTTAAACACTGATAAGGAAACAACCCATCCTTGTGTAGAGTACATTAGTTAATAAATCAAGATGTACAACAATGACTAGCAAACAGTATTATTAGCGGATAGGTAGTTCCTATACAGGGAACACCCGGGATATATGTATAAGTCAATACGCGACCCCATATGGTTTGAGATGATAGAATTAATGATTAATATATGCTAGATGGTTTGAATATATATTGTACTAGTAATTCTATATGTCGAGGGAACTTGTAAGGGGGAGGTAGTCCTTACTACCGCAAACCCCATCAGTCCCAAACAAATAGGCCGGTAAATAGAGGCATATAATACCATTAATTGGATCTACCTATAGGGTTTAGAGTAGTTAGTCCTAATGAGGTCACGCATGTGACAAAACGCATATTACGGTGTATACATTAAATATAGCAGGAAAAACAACTAGCTTATATTACCATAAAAGTGAAAACAAAATGGTCCATACAGTGCATGTAGAGAGGAGAAGAGAGAAAAAAAGGGGGAACAAGTGACATCCAGCCCACCTCTGTTGTTAATTTAGAAAATATGGGAAGAGCAGGCACATTTGTTACTATCCATGATTTATTTTTCCATTCCACCGGAGTTAAAACCTTCAAGGAGTGGTTTAAAACAGACGGCCTCATTCAGGCCTGGGGGCAGAGTGGCCTTCAATAGGTAGATCCATTTTAATTCTCTCTGGAGTAGAATTTTATTCCAGTCGCCTTCTCTGGGGCTGGGGTGTATTCGGTCCAAAATTAGAAATTTAATACTGGGAAACCTGTCTCCATGTACTAAAGATACATGACGACCCTGGGGGAGATCAGGGTCGGACGTTTTCATGGATACAATGCTCTTCTCCAGAATTCTAACTTATTCTTTCCTATATAAAAGCAACCACAGTTGCACTGGAGTAGATAAACCACTCCAGTGGTTCTGCAGTTTGCGAAATGTTTTGGGTAGAATATTTTCCCATTAGGGAGGGTGGGATTTGTTTGGGTCAGCATATATCCACAATAATGACAAGAGCCACATGCAAATGTGCCCTTGTACTTGCAATGTGTTCTCGTCGATTTAAACTCACTACTTACGATCTTATCACCAATGGATATAGCTCTCTTAAATGTAAAGTACGGTTTATTTGGCACCAGGTGGCCCAGGGCCGGGTCAGGGGCCAGCAAGTGCCAATATTTTTCGACTATTTTTCTAGTTTGGTGATATTGCTGATTATACGTTGTGATAATCCTTACTTGATTTGTATCTTTTTGTTGTTTAGTCGTTTGAAGGAGCGTTTGCCTAGGTTTATTCATTACTTTTTTGAAGGCCTTTTTTAAGGATCTACGAGAGTATCCTCGTGCTAATAGTCTGTCCCGTAAAGCAGCTGCTTCTTTTAGAAAAGTTTCATTGTCTGTACAGTTGCGCTTAATCCTGATGTATTGCGAATAGGGTATGGAATCAATTAGGGGTTGGGGATGAAAACTAGCAGCATGCAGTATGGTGTTACCTGCAGTGATTTTTCTGAATAGCTTGCTGGAAAGTTTGCCTTGTTCATCTTTATAAATCTCTATGTCCAAAAAGGTTATCTGATTTTTGTTGAAAGACATGGTAAATGTTAAATTAAACTCGTTTTTGTTCATTCTTGATAACTGCTCGAGTACATCCGGGGGGCCGTCCCAGACGACAAAAATGACGTCTATGTAACAGTACCACCCCAAAATATGATTGGTGTATTGGGTTAGGTACTCTTCAGAGAGGAGGGCCTTCTCCCACTCCCCTAGGTACAGGTTGGCATACGATGGGGCACAACAGGTCCCCATCACTACCCCCTGCACCTGGAGGTAGTGGGAGCCATTAAAGGTGAAAACATTATGGGTAAGGATGTACTCGAGCAGTGCAACTATGAATTCGTTATATGTGGGGTCTAAGCTCGAGTTCTGTTGAAGTATGTGTCTGATTGCTGCCACTCCACGTTCATGTGGAATTGAACTGTAGAGCGTTTCTACGTCAATTGTGGCTAGGAGAGCTTGATCTGGCACATATAGTTGGTCCAGGATTTGTAAGAGATGACTTGTATCCCTTATATAGGATGTTAAAGAAGTCACAAATGGCCTCAGATATTCCTCAATCAACTTACTTGCGTTATCACTTATTGAGCCAACGCCTGAGATAATTGGCCTACCAGGTGGATCTGTCAGGTTTTTATGCACTTTAGGAAGTGCATAAAATGTAGGGGTCTTGGGAAAGTTGTTTCTGATGAAGGTCCAGGTAGATTTATTAATTGTATTGTTCAGAAATGCAGAGTCTACTAACATGTAAAATTCTTTATTGTATTTTTCAACAATAGATGCCGGCATACCATGGTACCAGTCCATATTATTGAGGATTTTTTTGCAAATATTGATGTTCTGGTCGTTGTCCAGAACAACTATATTTCCTCCCTTGTCGGATGGCTTTATAGTGATTTTATTATTGGTGGCTAAGGAATTTAATGCCTGTAATTCTCCTGAATTTAGATTGGAGGGTCCTTTCTTTTGTATCTTAAGTTTGTCTAGATCATTATTGACAAGTTTTAAAAAGGCTGCTGCGTTTGGGCATGTACTGGGTGGTGGACAAAGGTCAGATTTTTTCTCTAGGATGTGCTTGGTCATCCACATCTGATTCTTCTATTGATTGGAGGATTCGGGGGAGGTCTATTTGATCAATTAGATCAGCTGTATCGCTTTCCTCCAACAAGGCGATAAGCTGATCTAGAGCTTGATTTTCTTGAGGGGTATAGTTAGTTCTGATATCCTGTTTTTGGTAAAGTTTTTTTAGAATTATTTTGTGAATAAATAGCTGAAGATCTTTGTAGAGCTCAAATTTGTCTAACTTGTAGTTGGGACAAAAATGTAATCCTTTCTTTCGAATTGACCTTTCATTTTCTGATAAGGGGTAAGAGGATAAGTTTATGATGCTCAAATCAGTGTCCAGATGTGTGGGTGTGGTGGGATGGACATTTATAGTGTCATTTGTGTGTAGGTATTGAGGTTGGGTGGAGGTGGTTTGAGACCAGCCAATACTTGGTCTAAAAAAGATGAGTCATTACCACTTGGCTCATGTGCGTTTGTGGTGTCCTGATAGGTGGGGGGTAAGTGTGCCTGTGTTGCATGATGAGACATAGGCCCATTTGTGGGTTTGTCAAAAAGTGCAGGGTTGGGGTGTGGCAGATTCGATGTCTTATCTGGAATTTGTTTTTTAGATTTATGGTCCTGAGTGGAATCGCCTTGGAATTGGCGTTTGGTGCCAAGTGTGGGTTTCACTTTAGAAGTGGTAGGAAGGGAAGTGTGAGACGAGGATTTGTTAGGAAAGGAATTAGAGGATATATTGGTATTCCTATTAGTCTTGTTGTTTTGATTCCATTTATATGCCTTTCCAGCTTCAAATGCATTTTTGTCTCTATGAAATTTGTAATTTTTTTTGGTGAGAATATTTTTGTTAAAAGATTCAAGAAGAGTTTTAAGTTTTTTCTCTTTATTTGTGACTGATTGATGTGTCCTAAATTTTTGAAGCTGATCACAGATCAGCTTCTGTGTACCTCCTCGTGGATACATGTTGCTTATCAATATCTAATTAAAATCACCCAAGAACAGCACCCATACCCACAACAATACAACTGTCCACCGTCCCTTCTAACACCTCTTGCCTTTTTACGTGGTCTTTTAAAATCTCTTTCAGAGTAACCAATGAAACTCTTCCAGGTAGGTGATCAATTGATCATTTAACCTTCAAATGGTTATCCATTGGTAGTTCTTCATAACAACTGATTTATGTACTACTTTTTTCAATCAATCTAGATGAACCCCTCTTTTCAATTATGTCCCTGAAGAAGGACTGAGAAAATATTAAGTACCCCGAAACGCGTCGGGCTTGAAAAGAGTTTCTCTGTAGACCATATCATTACTTACTGTTTTATGTAAACTATGCTAATTATGTAATATGTTTTTGCTACTTAGGATATCCACAATGTTTTTAGCAAATGTATTTCTTTATTAAATAAAAATATTCTTTTACACTTTATATTATTTTGTACTTTCCTACATATTCTACTTTTGTGCAAGTGCCGGGAAAATCCATTTAGGGGAACCTCTTTTTTCTACTATTGATGATTTATTGGATGTGGCACGGCTTTTCCCTTTTACCTAGGAGAGTTGGTCGCTCTTTTGCTTTTGGTGCGTTTTTTACTGCAATTTTTGGTGCAGCGCATTTCTGAAATGCAAGGAAATGCACATGTGAATGGAGCCTCGTTGTTCTTGTGTTAACTAGGGACGAGCCCGATGTTCGAGTCGAACGTAAGTTTGACTCGAACATCGGGTGTTCGCCTGTTCGCTGAACAGCGAACAATATGCGGTGTTCACTGCAAATTCAAAAGCTGCCAGAACACCATTAAAGTCTAGGGGACACTAACATGAAAAATCAAAAGTGCTAATTTTAAAGGCTTATATGCAAGTTATTATAATAAAAAGTGTTTGGGGACCCAGGTCCTGCCCCAGGGGACATGTATCAATGCAAATTTTTAAAAAAACGCTGTTTTTTCGGGAGCAGTGATTTTTTTTAATGCTTAAAGTGAAACAATAAAAATGAAATATCCTTTTAAATATTATTCCTGGGGGGTGGCTATAGTATGCCTGTAAAATGGCACAGTTTTCCTGTGTTTAGAACAGTACCAGAGCAAAATTACATTTCTAAAGGAAAAATTGTCATTTAAAACTGATCGCGGCTATAATGAATTGTCAGGTCTTGGCAATATAGATAAAACTCATTAAAAAAAAGAGCATGGGATCCTCCCCCCAGTCCATTACCAGGCCCTTTGGGTCTGGTATGGATATTAAGGGGAACCCTGAACCAAAATGTAAAAAAAAAAATTGTGTGGGGTCCCCCTAAAATCCATACCAGGCCCTTCGCGTCTGATATGGAAATTAAAGGGAACCCTGCGCCAAATTAAAAAAATGGCATCCCCCCTCCTGAACCATACCAAGCTACATGCCCTCAACATCAGGAGGGTGCTTTGGGGTAGCCCCCCAGAGCACCTTGTCCCAATGTTGATAAAGACAAGGGCATCATCCCCACAACCCTTGCCCAGTGGTTGTGGAGGTCTGTGGGAAGGGGACTTATCGGAATCAAGAAGCCCCCTTTAACAAGGGGACCCCCAGATCCCGGCCTCCCCCCTGTGTGAATTGGTTACGTCACTGGGTGGCCCCGCCTTCAGTTATATAAGAGCTGTCACAGAGAAGACGCATCGGTCAGTGGGGGCCTCCCATGGAGGCAGATCAGTTGTGGTTTTTTTTTTCTTTTTTGGTCCATCGGGCGGCATGAACTTACATCGTGGGACATTTTTTTTTTTTTTAATAAAGGACTTGTCCTAAGCGGTGTCTTGTCTTTTTTACCATTTTGACACTTTTTTGTGACATGGTAGGGGTACAGTGTACCCAGTTACCAATTCACACAGGGGGGAGGCCAGGATCTGGGGGTCCCCTTGTTAAAGGGGGCTTCCAGATTCCGATAAAGACCCCCACCTGCAGACCCCCACAACCACTGGGCAAGGGTTGTGGGGATGAGGCCCTTGTCCCCATTAACAAAGTGCTTTGGAGGGCTACCCCAAAGCACCCTTCCCATGTTGAGGGCATGTGGCCTGGTACGGTTCAGGAGGGGGTCGCGCTCTCTTGTCCCCCCTCTTTTCCTGTGGCATGCCAGGTTGTGTGCTCGGATAAGGGTCTGGCATGGATTTTGGGGGATCCCTACGCCATTTTTTAAAAAATTTGGAGCAGGGTTCCCTTAATTTCCTTATCAGACCCGAAGGGCCTGATATGGATTTTAGGGGGACCCCCACACAATTTTTTTTAAATTTTGGTTCTCCTTAATATTCATACCTGGTAATGGACTGGAGGGGGGGATCCCATGCTCTTTTTTTCAATGAGTTTTATCTATATTGCCGAGACCCGGCAATACATTACAGCCGCAATCAGTTTTAAATGACAATTTTTCTTTTAGAAATGTCATTTTGCTGTGGTACTGTTCTAAACATGGGAAAAATGCACGTGTGAATGGAGCAGACATTGCAGACATACTATAGACACCCCGCAGGCATGATATTTAAAGGAATATTCCATTTTTATTGTTTCACTTGAGGCATTAAAAAAAATCACTGCTCCTGAAAAAAAGGCTGTTTAAAAAAAAAATTTGCATTGATACATAACCTCACATATAGATAAGTTGGCTTTTTATGCCAGTTCACACACCAGGTGTAGTATCACTACACTTTATTGCCCGGTTTAATTTATTTGACGTTGGATCTATCTATCTATCTATCTATCTATCTATCTATCTATCTATCTATCTATCTATCTATCTATCTATCTATCTATCTATCTATCTATCTATCTATCTATCTATCTATATATATATATATATATATAGATGTATATAGATATATAGCTATATCTATATATATACCTTTTTTAGCCGGTTTTTGTGATACTGTATATGAATTTATGTATTTATTTTAACTATTTTAATGTATATTGTTCTATATTCTTCATATATGTACATATATATATATATATATATATATATATATATATATATATATATATATATATATATATATATATATATATATATGTGTGTATATATATATATATATATATATATATATATATATATATATATATATATTTTTTTTTTTTTTTTTTTTTAATATATTCCCCTTATAACTCTTATAATATTCCTATGATCAATTCTAGGATTATATACCATTATTTTACTATTTCCCACTTTTTATGGAAGACTGATAAGAATATTGTTTTCATCCATAATAATTACTTCCTAAATGATGTGACATATTGATATTTTCCAAGATTGTATTTTAAGTGTATTTTAGTTTTTACCCTGTTCATTATATCTGTTCTGATGTTATTTATGGTGACTTCCGATTCATGTAAATTATTATGGTCCGATGTCCATGTAGTGATATAGCGTGACGTTTCCTATGGACATTTCCCTATCCCCTCCCCTTTGCTCTATATATACCAGATTCTCTGGTTGGCCAGCTAGATCTAATGAAACAGTGGAGACTGTGAAAGGCGTCATCTGATTAGCCAACGATATACGCCACTTCCGTTCCTCGTAGCTTGCGGTCAACGCTGAAATGTACTTCCAGTTCCGGGTTACGGTTGCCGTTCTTCCACAGACAACTTCAGCTTACTAGCATTTTTTGTGTCCCAGACTTCCACGGAGGCTCCACCTCCCACATACATTGTGGCCAAGCCAGCCTGTTACTACCTGGACAGCAGCTCGAACCACAGAGTGACCCTGACCCCTGGATCCTTCATCCATGTGGCTGATAACACTTTTACTATTGTGCGTAGCCATTTGGCTTGTCTTGTCTTATTAAATGAACACTTTAATACTGCACTGAGTCTGGTGCACCTTGTCCTTGTCCCATTTTATCTTTTAGAGTTGTGCTTCCACTCTCAGGGTTGCAGCTGCCAGTGTAATTGGAACTGGAACTATTTTTATTTGAATTGACATTCATATTTTCTCTCATTTATCCATATTTCTATGTATAGCTGGTTTTTGCACCATCATCCTCTTTTTTCTACTGACATGCCTGTGAAGCTTTTTTGATGTGCTGCACAACCACTGCTTGTATAACCATTTTAGAACTTATTTACCATGATCAATATAGTTGCTTGCCACCCCTTAGGTTGACCTTGGATCATATGTTTCCTGTATTAGGAAATCACCTGTTTATCTATTAGAGATGGATATTATCGATCAGATAGAAAAATACAAGTATGATGTGCTTGATGAGTTTTACACCATGTTCCCACCCAATTATTTTTGCCCCAAAACTCATTCTCGCGCATGGTCTGATACTAAGTTCAAGGACGCATGCACGAGGATGAGACATTTAGAAGACCTCACTAATGCTGCCAATCACCAGTGGTGGGATCGTTTTTTCCTAAAACAATATTTTCAGTTTAAGATCTCCCCCCGAGGACTCCGGGTCCTCTAGGGGTGTTCCTTTCTGGATACAGACTTGCGCACAGAGTGGGAGGAAGTTGCAGAGTTTTGTACCCAGAAATGGATCAAAATTATTATCAGTCATAGAGACCAATGCTATTGTATCCTCCGTCAAAAGATTGAGAGTCACATCACTAGCTTACATTTAGCTCATCCCCTTTTGCCCGCAGAATGGCTTAAAACATTTAAAATTAATACCAAAAAAAGTGAAGATTCCATGATCCAAAACAAATTGGGTAAATTTCGTAGAGATTTAGAAGACTGTACCCATAAAAGAGTCTCCAACTGGAAAAAAAAAAGAGATTCTACCCACTCCTCCCCTCCCCCACTTATCCCTTTGTCTTCTCTTTCAGATCCTATTATTCACCCTGATACTGCCACACTTGATCACCCTACCTCCTGTTCTTTAGCTTCTGCCCCAGTTAACACTGTCCCAATATCTTCTAGAACATTATCCATTCAGCCTAAGGATTATGCTTAAGAAACCCACAAGCATTGAGCGAGCGAGTAAAAGGAAAGGGTTGGGACTTTAAATGAAGCCAATGGTTTGCAAGCTGACACATGAACGGTGGGTCAATAAACTTTATTAATTGTTAAATACAAACAATGGTATCCAACAATGTATGGTTAACACTAGGTAAAATGTCATCGGATGCGTAATAGCACTGATAACCAAGGATCAGCATAAAAATTACTAACATCAAATGTAACAGCAGATAAAGTAGATAATAACATTGGTACAAACATCATTGCTAGGTAAAAACAAGAGACCACCGGTGTCAGAGTAGGTAAACAATTAATGATGAGGTAGAGCCTGCCTGATTTCTGGCCTCAAAATCCTGTTAGAGAAGCAATAACGTGTATATACTCGAATAGGTAGATAAAAAGGAACGGTAGCTTGACGCGTTTGGTGGTTCACGACCACTCATCAGGAGCGGACACGTCATGTTTCTGAAATTTATAATATTTGAATGAGTAAAAAAGTTAGAGTGGGTACAGGAGGGCAGATAATCCCCCAGAAAATAAGGAATATTCACAGAAAGCATAGGTTGGTGGTGAGTGGCAGACCGTCCGAAGACACTGCAAGCGGGAGCTGAGGCGGGCAAACCATTGGCTTCTTTTAAAGTCCCAACCCTTTCCTTTTACTCGCTCACTCAATGCTTGTGGGTTTCTTAAGCATAGTCATAGGGATTGAAATACGCGACCTTACCAGGCGCAATTTCATTTAAAGTCCCAATTTTCCCTTCCCCCTTGTGGTTTCACAGCCTAAGGATAAAAAATTGCTACACCTTGTTCTGCCACTATAGTCAATATGACCATACCATCATCACCCACATTGCCACCTATCATTGAACCAGCTGGTTCTGGCAACCATCCCAATACTTCCTCATCATGCCACCAGGACCATGTCCTACCTGGTTCCATTCGTCCAGATGCCTCCATGATTACGTTTGGAGCTTCTCCATCTTCCATCCCCTTGTCTTCTTTTTTAGTACCGACCCCCCTCCTCATCCTAATAACAGCGAAAACAAAAAGAAAACACGTAGAAGAGGAAGAAGAGGGGGAAACACAAATCTAGATCTATCCCGCCCGGACAAGCTTTGGAAACTATAAAAATTTACAACTTGTCCTCTCTAAAAATAAACAAGCAAGAACTTTCAATATTGTCCAGAGGCCTTAATTTTACTCCAACCACTTACCCCAATTCATTTACCATGTTTAAAGACCTAAACAAATTCATTAGGAACCTAACTCTAAAAAGGCACTTCAATATGAAGGCCCATAATACTACTAACACTGATGCCACTTCTTCAGAAGATCAGTCATGTATGATAGATACCTCTCTTGACCAACAAGCCATTTGAGATCTTTGTGATCTTCGGAATACAGACGAAGAAGATGACCTTGTTGTCTGGTCCCAATATTCCCACACCATTCCATCCACTATACACACCTCGTTCAGACCCAAATCCATCTTTTACCCCACCCATTTCAAAGGCCCATATTTGTCCACCTTTTACCAGGTAGTCTATAAAGAACTTACTGACCTCTGTTCTTCTGAGTCCTCCCGATCACACTACTCAATGAACAATCTTAGTCCTTTGGAACATTCAGCCCTCAAATCTCTGAGCACCAACTCAGAGATTATTAACAAACAAGCCGATAAGGGAGGGGGTATAGTGTTACAAAATAAAACTGAGTACCTGAGGGAAGCCAGACGACTCCTCTCAGATAACAGTACCTATGAAAAACTTACAAAAGACCCCTTACCCAAATTTATTGAAGAATCTAACTCCATAGTGGCTCAAGCCATGACAGAGGGTGTCTTGAGTAAAACTGAGGCAGTGTTTTTCAGGAAACCCTTTTTTCAAGTACCATATCTGTACCATCTACCCAAAATTCATAAAGATACTAATAACCCACCAGGTCACACAATAGTTGCTTCTATGGACAGTATAACTACCAGCTACTCTCTGTATATAGACTACTTTCTCCAGCCATTAGCTCAGGCACTTCCTTCATACATCCAAGATGGCTCCCACCTGATAGAACAGCTAATCCCGTACACCTGGGAACCAACTTATTTGTGGGTATCTTTGGACGTGTCTTCCTTATACACCTCGATACCACACAAAGTTGGTCTGCAGGCTGTAGCTCATTTTTTAAACAATGATTCCACCCTTAACACACAGCAAATGGAATTTATCCTTATAGCCATCCAGTTTTGTTTGGAGCATAATTATTTTACTTTTGATGGTGATTTCTACCTACAAAAACAGGGTACAGCTATGGGGTTAATTTTGCCCCTAGCTATGCCAACTTAACTATGGGGCTATGGGAGACCAGGTATGTTGGGGCTGACAATCCCTTTTCAGCAAACCTGGTCTTCTACGGCCAATATATTGATGACATTATAATCATTTGGGATGGTCCAGCGAGTTCTGTCAATGATTTTGTCACATTTTGTAACACCAACACCTTTGGCCTTTCACCTCAGTCATGGACCCTGACTCCTTATGTTTTATAGATCTAGAACTTTTCCATTCTGACAGTACCATCATAGAAAAGAATTATACGAAACCGACAGCTGGTAACTCCTTTTTACATCACTCAAGCTGTCATCACCCTAGGTGGGTAAAAAATGTGCCCAAAAGCCAATCCCATCGTCTAAGGCGGAACTGTATGAGGTTGGACGATTACACATCCCAGAGTATTGCACTCAAGAAAAAGTTCCTTGACAAAGGTTATAGTTATAAAAAAATGGAAAGTATTGGTCTATTCTTACTCATGATCCACATCTATCTCCTTACCTGATAAACCCAAATTTGCTTACCGTAGGGCACCAAATATCAAGAGTAAAATTGCTCCCAGCAAAATCAAATCTCAGGTAAGTAATAACATAATAGGCTCAGACAATTAACGCTTATTCCACTCATAGGAATGTTTCGCTGCAAAAAAGCTTTGTGCCTCACGTGCTCACATGTCTCACATGGCAAAAAATCTCTCATGACCAATGGCAAGACCTTTACCTTAAGCTCTTTTTTATAATTGTTCCACTACATATGTAGTTTACTGCATATCCTGTCCTTGTGGATTTTTATACATTGGTAGGACCATTAGGGCCCTACGTGCCAGATTTGGAGAGCACCGTCGAGCTGTCCAGGCCGGTAACCCTACATATAGTGTTGCGCGACATTTTGCTCCTCACCATCAAAAAGAGATTGCCGACCTCCAAGTATGGGTCATTGAATCCATACCTGATAAATATGCCCCAGCCGAGAGATTTGCACGTTTATGTAAACAAGAGACCTATTGGATTTATTCTTTAAACAGCATGTCGCCTCATGGCCTGAACGAGGAAATCTAAGTTAACTCTGACTTGGTTAAATTGATGATAGACAACTCCTATCCTCATATTGATTAAAGGTTCCAAATTAATAATAACTACTGCAGTAGGGAACAGACACAAAATATACGCTCAGCATCTTTCCAAATAACTGTTCTGTTTTATTATGACGCATTTGAAGGTTTTTTTATACACATGATTATGTAGGTATCACATTAATATTACAATTGTACGTTTATGGTAACAAGGGGCGTTACATAGGCAGGCTAATTCTAATTCTAGGACTTGAAAGAATGTAAACATGTACTGAAAACATTATTAGTGCCGTGTGCACAGTGAGGGCAGTGTGCAATACATACAAAATAGAATACAATTACCGGTATATACAGAACTTACAAATTTCCATTACAGTCTCCCCTCTTTTGATCAATATTTTGATCACTAACCATACCTGCTATCACCTTTAACCTGGAACCTCCACACGCTTAGGTGGAGGTAGTCCTGGCCAAAGAGGCAAAAAAACTCCATTGTGGAGAAAATAATAGCTGAGCAACTTTTTCATTACAAAATGACTTTTCATTGTGAAAAACAAATGATTGATAAGACATATTTACAGAGTACTGGCTGTACACTCCTGTGGCCAGAATGGCCTTCTAGCTGAATTATGGGCATGCTGACTTATCAGCATATGTAAACACAGACAATTCTACATAAAATGGAAGACGTACAAAAGACAAAATGTGACTTCAACTTGGCTAAACTACTTTTTAAATATATATATATATATATCGCTTACAATTAAAGTAATTGAATCAAAAAGTACCCTAGACTGTGATCACAAGAGAGAAACAAATCAAACACAGAGATTTCTTTAATTTAGTAATTTTTGCAGTGTCTGGTGTGGATCCAGGTGACTTTTCCTTCAAGTTTCCCAAAAACTGTACATGAAATAGATGCTGTATTGAGTCTCCAAACATATCCTTATATATAAATGTCTCTTAAAAATCCACAAGTCACCTGGCTTTAGTTTTAGATCCTTCCAAACTTTTAGGATCTGGAATTGGGGAGAAAACACATAAATGAGTTTGTCAAAAACCTTAAAAGATCAGCAACATTCTCTGTGAGATCCTAATGGAGGACTTCAGCTGCTGAGACAAAATATAAGCAAGTGAGTAACACACTCCCAAACCAAATCCCATAGGGAGAGAGTCCAACATCCCCCTTGGAGACTTGATAAAATATAAGAAAACATTCAGGCAAAAGTTTTCTAGTTTCTTACTTTACTTTGTCCGCTACATTGTAGACAGTAGGGGGTGTAAAAATAAAACCTCAAAACTTCTAGTAAGGACTCTTCTATAAAAATGATTTCCTCTGTTACTCTCTGTACTTTCTGCACTCTATATTTACAAACTACTTCTGATAACACTTTTTACTGTAGCCTTTGCAGTAGCATTTGCCACTGGACATCCAAAAAACATGACCATACAGACAAAATGCATACTTGTAAGATCCTAACTTGGGTATCTGGATATATCTTTTTTTTAATCTCTGGAAGGGATGTTCAGCTTTTGATAACACCTTTGGTAACAGGTAAAACATAAAGTGGTATGTTATAAAAACAACTGTGGAGAACCCTGGCTCTATCCCATGCTCATTTACTAAGGCAGCCATAACTGCTTGTGACTGATGACACGGTCCATGTGTCAAGCTGGAGGGAAAAGAGTGGCTGGCAGACATAAATGATCACTTTTTTCCAAAGTCCTGTTTCATAAGAAATTGCCCCCTGTGGACCACTTGTTCTTCTCATTCTGGGGTCCTTAAAGTTGAATTATTAATCCCATCTATACTGGGCCAGAACTAGGGTGGAATCTGTGAGTTGCACAGACCCATCAAGTGTCCGGGGCTGTAAATGCAGCATCCTTAGTCACCTGGTCTGTTTACATGTGTGAAAGTTAATATGGCTAACTCAGCAAGAACCTGGAAGGCTGAAAACAGCCAATCAAATTAACTTGGCATGCTTGATTGGTTTACCTACCGAAGTAAAAACAAACTTCTGGCCCTTCAAATGGAACCAAAAGCTCTCTATATCTGGACCATCTATATAAATATACATTCTTTTTATAGCTCACAGGCTTTGCTAAAACATGGAGCTCTGCTTCTTGAGCTGGGAAAAAAGGATCCAATGACTTTGAATACAGAGTATCCTTCTGGGTGATAAACTGCATACTCAAATCTACAAAAAATGTAATATCTGGGTCTTCAGGGAGTGTGTCCCACACGGGGCTCACAGCAGCTAATTCCTACGTCATCAATTTAATACACGTGTCTTCCTTTGTCTCCAGCCTCCTCCAATAGAGGCAATAAGGTGGCTGGATTCAAATATACGCATTTTTCATTGTTAGATTTGTACATAAACAAACTCATATTTTAAACCTTTCATTAGACAAACATTTAGTTAGCTGTATATTTGCTGCACAGAATCTCGGACCATTAAAAATTAAATATTTGACCAAAACAATATCTAACTTTGTCTAATAGCACCTTTGCATAAAAGCTGCAGCTCTGATATATCGGGATGAATCCTTCATTACTGGGTCCAGCTTGCATAAATATATTACAATGGCTTGTTTTCTATCATGCTGTTTGTGTAAGAACTCCAGTTTCATGTTTCAAAAGACAAATTTTTCCTAGCAATATTATAATAAATGATAACAATACCCTTCGGTCATGCAGAGATGCCCAAAAATCCAAAATATTATTCTGCTTATACCACTGCACTTACAAGGAAAAGGGGCACATCATTTCACAAACCACACATTCTGCTTTGGATTTCAAAAATAAAAATAAATAAAAACAAAAGGATCAACAATCTGTATGATGGACCAGAAAGCATCAAAAACTATAAAACAACTGGCTGCAGGTGGCATCTATCATAACAGGGTGTGTGGACTTGTTGTGATGGATCTGTTATATTTAAATTTTATTTATTATTACTCTTACATCATGGACCGCACATCAAGTTATTATCAAAAACCTTAAAATTTCATTTTTGTAGAAAAACTTCTTATGTATCCCATCCATCTTGGCTTTGTTAAATATTATGGCAGCTGTATTCCAAATAACAACCTAATCTTAATCTTTTTTTCTCTCAATAAGGGCTTATTGAATAAATGTAAAATTACAAAATTGTTATCTTAATCTAAACTAATCCCATTTTTACAAATTTCCCCATTAACCTGGATTTCATTTCCAACCAAAGGTTGTCTAAACCAGTTTCAACATATCTATATTATTAATACAATTGTTAAACTCATATTAGAAATGAATACTCATTATTACTTAATTTTACTTAATTTCCCTTTTTTAAATGCACTGTTTCCACTATCAAAGGATATTCAATATGTGTAATACACAGTTAAATGTAACCCTTATTTTACCATGTCTGGAAAACAGATTAAAAAAATAATTGTGATCACATTGTTTACTATTAGATTCGTTAACCCTGCACATTTTGTTATAAAGGTTTTGTCTAAAAAACTGGAACTGGCATGGTGTCCTTCCAGCTTATCACTGACCTCTCATCCCAGCCACATTTCTTTCAGGAGAGCACAAAGGAGGGGGTCACATCTGCGTACATGACACACACAAGCAATAGAACTAAAGCTCCCAGCATTCGCACACACATACACCAATATCTCTCTAAAATCACTTACATTTTTCCCATTTGTACACAACACATGCATATCATTCTCTCACTTTCTTTTAACTCTCATTAATATTTCCCTGCCTAAATTCTGCTTTCCTTATTTTGTTCAGATATGTTATATATCTAGCTTCTATGATCAGACAGGCAGCCATCCCATCTTCCCTCTCTGACAACATATAAAGTATTCTGTTTTAATTCTCATTTCTCTGTTTCTGATTTTACTAGTTGTAGTGCCTGACCCCAAATTCATCCCACAACTTAACATGAAAATGTCCCTTTCTGTCTAGTTTTAATGCCACCCTTGATCCATCCTGCTTACATAGATAGCTGTTTCTCTAGCTGTTTACTCTGCATGATTCTTAGTCCCTGTGGACTTTGGTAACCCAGTTACCCATTGTGGATCCCTGTCCACTTTAACCATTAATCTAGAGGCTCAGTATAGGCGGAACCGCACCTTTGGTTCATATATAGCGCTCCTCTTGCGCTGGGCATTTTTGAGGGTCTCTTACCCTTCATTGCCTTACTTAATTCAATGCCCATAATGACTGGCCAGTCTTCTCTACATTTGCCTATACCCTCTTGCCTCTAAACTACTTTATCTAGCAGATGTACTACATATACCTGCGAACAGCACTATTCTTCCCTTTCTTATCTATAACACTCCGATGGACAATAGACAGTGACAACATAACATATAACCACCAATCAATACAGTTCGATTAAGGGGATTAAAATAGGTACCCTTTGTCCCAAAAATGCCTTACTGATCAAGGAAGTCTGATAACTCAAATGTAAGCAAAAGGCTTACCTCAGCCGGCTGATTATCAGAAATTCCCGGATCGTCTCAAGCTCCTCGTTTCGGATACTCAGGGTCACCTGGAAACCCCTCCTAAGGCAAAGCTCGCCATGCTGACTTGGTTAAATTGATGATAAGCAACTCATATCCTCATATTGATTAGTGGTTCCAAATTAATAATAACTACTGCAGTAGGTAACAGACACAAAAGATAAGAGATAAGATAAGATAGATATATATATATATATATATATATATATATATATATATATACTGATTATATTTTATAATATTTTATAATATATATGGCCCAGACCTCACATATAGATACATTGGCTTTTTATGCCAGTTCACACACCAGGTGTAGTACCACTACACTTTATTGCCCAGTTTAATTTATTTGATGTTGAATTTATACGTATATATGTGGAGAAGGTGTGTAAAAAAAGGCCTATAACACACTCGCTCAGCGCCAGATTAATCCTACAGTTCTATATACAGTATAACATAAATAAATAAATAAATACTTAAGAATATTAAATCCCACAGTTCTATGTGCAGCAATAAATAAATAAATATTCAAAAGTATCAAGCAGCTGTTTAAAAAGGAAGAAATGGCATAAATAAGTAGTAAAAAAAGTCCAGCAATCAAACACTGGATCATAAAATACTAAAAACAGCGCTAAAATAAAAGCCACAAAAAATGTCACAGTAAGTGACCAGAACACAAATAAGAGTCTCTATGTAGAAGGTAATGATGAAGACATTTCAAGGTTTTTATAGGTGTAAAATCACTGATGTCCAAGCAGGCACCTTTCACCAGAAAGGAAGCATGTTCCACCACGTGATGCACACTCCCCCAGGGGGTCAAACTCACCAGAAGCCACTATTAAAAGAGCATTGAATGGGTATTCAGCATCCACTTCAATAGTCAGTCCTCATCATCAGTAGGATTCACTGGTAAAGGGGCTCCATATATATCATAAAAAACAAGAGCAACACTAACATAGTGTAATCCTGTTTATTCATGTAAAAACCCCCTATACAGCAGTGTTCCCTTTAATCCTAACTACGTACATTGTAAAATATTGAAACAAGCAATTAAGTAAGCCCAAAGGGCGCTGTCACCATGTCTAGCCGTCCAGGATGGGATGTGTGTTTCCCTGCAGACACCACACTATCTTCCTGGTAGATGGTAGCAGACAGTGGAGTGCAAGCGTCACTTCCAGATCATTGTGTAGGCCACGCCCTGACCGGTTTCGTCATCAAGGACTTCTACAGAGGGCGTGGCTACACGACATTACAATGGATATAAATACAGGTGCCCTAAGGATCTAGCCAATCAGGCTCGCCCAGTAACTGATGACGGCCGCCAGGCTTTGCAACCTGACTTGCCAGAAAATCAAGTGCCTCAAATCTCTCAGCCAATCAGGCACTCCTAGCAACAAATGACAGTGATCAGCCACAGCGTCCTGATTGGACAAGAGTAGGGATGAGCTTCGTGTTCGAGTCGAACCCATGTTCGACTCGAACATCGGCTGTTCTATCGTTCGTGGAATTGCGAACGATATGGTCCGTTCGAGCCAAATTCATGTGGTGCGTCACGGCCCATAATTCACTGCGGCATCGCAGTGCGTTGCTGGCTGATGATTGGCCAAGCATGCACTATGACCTGCATGCTTGGCCAATCACAGCGCCGTCGGTAGAGAGAGCTGTAATTGGCCAAAGCCATGGTGGCTTTGGCCAATTATGGCTCAGGGGGTTTAGAACACGCCCCACACTATATAAGGCCGCCTGCACGGCGGCCCTGTGTAGTGTGTTCTGGCGTGCTTAGAGAGAGACAGTGTCATTTCATTTGAGTTAGCTAGATTAGGCAGGACAGTCAGTGAGTTAACTGCACTTACAGTGTATATATATATATGCATCCCAGGTGTTGCATATATATATATATATATATATATATATATATATATATATATATATATATATATATATATATATACACTGTATTCAGTTTAGCTAGATCCGTTCCTGTTATCTTCCTACTGACAGGCAGGCTTGTCTTGTTACAGTATTTACAGCTACCTGAAGAAAATTGCTGGTGTTCTTTTGATCCTATTAGTACCACAATCAAGCAGCTAGACTATTTACAGTTAGTGTAGTGCGTCCTCCTCACAGTGTTCAGTTAAAGCTACAAGTTAGTTTAGTGTGACCTCTGCACAGTGTTCAGCTAAAACTACAAGTTAGTGTAGTGCACAGTGTTCAGCTAAAGATACAAGTTAGGGTAGTGCGTCCTCCTCACAGTGTTCAGCGAAAGCTACAAGTTAGTTTAGTGTGACCTCTGCACAGTGTTCAGCTAAAGCTACAAGTTAGGGTAGTGCGTCCTCCTCACAGAGTTCAGCTAAAACTACAAGTTAGTGTAGTGCGACTTCTGCACAGTGTTCAGCTAAAGCTACAAGTTAGTGTGGTGCTTCCTCCTCGCAGTGTTCAGCTAAAACTACAAGTTAGTGTAATGAGACCTCTGCACAGTGTTCAGCTAAAGCTATATGTTAGTGTAGTGGGTCCTCCTCACAGTGTTCAGCTAAAACTACAAGTTAGTGTAGTGAGACCTCTGCACAGTGTTCAGCTAAAGCTACAATTTAGTGTAGTGTGTCCTCCTCACAGTGTTCAGCTAAAGCTACAAGTTAGTTTAGTGTGACCTCTGCACAGTGTTCAGCTAAAGCTACAAGTTAGTGTAGTCCGTCCTCCTCACAGTGTTCAGCTAAAACTACAAGTTAGTGTAGTGCATCCTCCTCACAGTGCACAGCTAAACCTACAAGTTATTTTTCTGCGAGCTCTGCACAGTGTTCAGCTAAAGCTACCTGTAGAAGGTTGGTGGTGTTTTCCTGATCCTATCACTACCGCAGGCAGATAAATAAGCTACAAGTTAGTGTAGTGCGAGCTCTGCACAGTGTACACCTAAAGCTACCTGTAGAAGGTTGGTGGTGTTTTCCTGATCCTATTACTACCGCAGGCAGCTAAATAAGCTACAAGTTAGTGTAGTGTGAGCTCTGCACAGTGTTCACCTAAAGCTACCTGTAGAAGGTTGGTGGTGTTTTCCTGATCCTATCACTACCGCAGGCAGCTAAATAAGCTACAAGTTATTTTTTGGTGAGCTCTGCACAGTGTTCACCTAAAAGCTACCTGTAGAAGGTTGGTGGTGTTTTCCTGTTCCTATTACTACCGCAGCTAAATAAGCTACAAGTTAGTGTAGTGCGAGCTCTGCACAGTGTTCACCTAAAGCTACCTGTAGAAGGTTGATGGTGTTTTCCTGATCCTATCACTACCGCAGACAGCTAAATAAGCTACAAGTTATTTTTTGGCGAGCTCTGCACAGTGTTCAGCTAAAGCTACCTGTAGAAGGTTGGTGGTGTTCTCATACTACAGGCAGGCAGTTGATTTTGCTAGCTGCAGTATCAGTACATATATCCCAGCGTAGTGCAGCTACAAGCCATTAGTATGTCTGAAAGGCCAACAAGGAGAAGCAGACAGTCACAAGCCAATAAAAGAGGGCAAGCAGGCTCTGTGTCTAGAGGCAACAGTGCTGGTCGTGGAGACAGTGCATCCTCATCAGCACGTGACCGTAGGACACGCTTGGCCTTTTTTCGGCAGCTGGCCATGTTGAGTCGCAACATGCAGAAGACTTGGTCGAGTGGATGACCAAGCCGTCCTCATCCTCCTCATCCTCTCTCACCCATGCTCAGGGTACTTTGTCTGGCAAAGCAGCGGCCTCTTCCCTCGGCTCAATGTCATCAGTGACTGCTTCCCTAGCCTCACCATGTCCTTCTGAGGAGTCCCTCGAACTGTTTGACCACAGTGTTGGGTACATGCTCCAGGAGGATGCCCAGAATTTGGAAGGCTCTGATGATGATACTGGCTAGATGAAGGCAGTAACGTGAGCACGGACAAAGGGGGTGCCCAAGAAGGACAGCAATCTGGCAGTCATGCTCCCCCTGCTGCAGCATACTGCCAGGTTTGCTCCAGTGATGAGGAGGGAGGGGATGATGAGGTCACTGGCTCAACCTGGGTGCCTGATAGAAGAGAGGAGGAGGAGGAGTAGGCACATCACCAACGAGGCAGGATGCCCTCCAGGGGCCAGCCTAAGGGCAGCACACTGACTGCATCACACCCCAAAGCTCCGCATGTGCAGGGCGCTGCAGTCTCTGCGCGTTATTCAAAAAGTTCTTTGGTGTGGGCCTTTTTTGAGATGAGTGCATCAGATCGCACTGCTGCTATTTGCAACATATGTCTCAAGCGTATCTCGCGTGGCCAAAACATCTCCCGCTTGGGCACCACATGCTTGACCAGACATATGTTGATCTGCCATGCAGTTCGTTGGCAAGCGTATCTAAAAGACCCACACCAAAGAACAAAGAGGACCTCTCCTTGCTCCTCATTAGCTGAGATCTCCAACCCCACTATACCTTCAGTCCTCTCTGAGACCTGCACTGAGAGGAATGAAGGTGTAGAATTAGGTGTGTCACAGCCAAGTACTTGTGGGCAATCAGCTTTCGGTACACCAACGTCAGATTGTACCAGGCAAATTTCCCTGCCCCAGCTGCTGCACTGCCAAAAGAAGTTTGCTCCCAGCCATCCACATGCCCAGCGGTTGAATGCTAGCTTGGCAAAATTGCTAGCACTTCAACTGCTGCCTTTTCAGTTGGTAGACTCTGCCCCCTTCCGTGAGTTTGTGGAATGTGCGGTTCCTAAGTGGCAGGTACCCAAATGACACTTTTTCTCACGGAAGGCGATTCCGGCTCTCTACCGGCATGTGGAAGGCAATGTCCATGCCTTGCTGGACAGGGCGGTCAGCGGTAAGGTGCATATTACCGCTGACTCATGGTCCAGCAGGCATGGACAGGGATGTTACCTAAGTTACACCGTGCATTGGGTGACTCTGCTGGCAGCTGGGAAGGATGCAGGACAAGGTGCAGTAGTGTTGGAGGTTGTTCCGCCACCACGCCTCCAAAATGCCACTACTAATGATTGTGACACACCTCTCTCCTCCACCCCCTCCTCTTCTTCTTCCTCCATGGCCTCTTCCTGTGATTTGTCCTCGGAACCAGCGGTGCTCCATAGGCATTCAAGGGGCTACGCAATTACGCAGGCCAAAAGATGCCATGCGGTACTTGAGCTGGTGTGCTTGGGGGACAGAAGCCACACTGCGGCAGAGGTTCTGTCAGCTCTGCAGGGGCAGGTTCAGAGGTGGTTGACGCCACACCAACTTAAGGCAGGAATGGTGGTTTGCGACAATGGCACCAACCTCCTCTCTGCCCTCTGACAGGGACAAATGACCCATGTGCCCTGTTTGGCTCACGTCCTTAACTTGGTGGTGCAGCGGTTCTTGGGCAGGTACCCGGGCTTACAGGATGTCCTGAGGCAGGCTAGGAAGGTCTGTGTGTATTTCCGATGGTCATATAATGCCAGTGCTCGGCTGGCGGACCTCCAAAAGGAGTTTAGCCTGCCCAAGAACCTCCTAATCTGTGACATGCCCAACAGGTGGAACTCAATGTTGGCCATGCTGCAGCGGCTGCACATGCAGCAGAGGGCCAATAATGAGTACCTGTGCGACTATGGCACCAGAACAGGGTCAGGGGAGCTTGGTTTTTTTTCCCCACGCCAGTGGGCCATGATCAGGGATGCATGCACTGTCCTGTCACCATTTGAGGAGGCCACAAGGATGGTGAGCAGTGACAGTGTCCCCCTTGTCCACCTGTTGGAGCACACGCTGCATGGAATAATGGACAGGGCACTAGAGGAAGAACAGAGGCAGGAAGAGGAGGACTTCCTTAGCTCTCAAGGTCCCCTTTATCCAGACAGTGTTCCTGCGTGCCCGCTGATCACACAGGAAGAGGACGAGGAGGAGGAGGAGGAGGAGGAGGATTGTGTCAGTATGGAGGTGGAGCCTGGCACTCAGCATCAGCAGCAGTCTTTAAGGGATCAGTCCCAAGAAACACATGGACTTGTACATGGCTGGGAGGAGGTGGCTGCGGACCATGTCGTCCTTAGTGACCCAGAGGACTCCGGACCGAATGCCTCAGCAAACCTATGCTGCATGGCCTCCCTGATCCTGCAAATCCTGCGTAAGGATCCTCGTATTCGTGGTATCAAGAAGAAGGACCAATACTGGCTGGCAACCCTCCTTGATCCACGTTACAAGGGTAAGGTTGCGGACCTTATCTTGCCGTCGCAGGGGGAGCAGAGGATGAAACATCTTCAGGAGGCCTTGCAGAAAGGTCTGTGCAATGCGTTCCCAGAGACTGGAAGGTTACAAACTCCTGTTTCTGGACAACGTGTTGCTGAGGCTTCGGTCGGTGAAAGAAGGAGCGGTGGAGAAGGTGGCCGTCTGACCAATGCTTTCAGACAATTTTTTAGTCTGCAGCCCCAAGGTTTGATCGGTTCCAGCAACCATCGCCAGCGTCTGTTTTACATGGTGCAGGAATACCTAGGGGCAAGATCTGACTTGGACACCTTTCCCACCGAAAATCCTCTGGGTTACTGGGTCTTGAGGATGGATCACTGGCAAGAGCTTGCACAGTATGCAATTGAGCTACTGGCCTGTCCTGCATCCAGCGTTCTTTCGGAACGCACATTAAGTGCTGCTGGAGACTTTGTAACCGACCACAGGGTGCATCTGTCCACAGATTCGGTCTATCGACTGACCTTCATAAAGATGAATCAGTCTTGGATCACCACCAGCTACCAAGCACCTGATGCTGATGTAACCGAATAATTTTTTTTGAAATCTCAGATCCCTTCAGAGACTGCCTATGCTAATGCTGAGTGACTATCCTGAGTAATTATCCTCTTCCTCCTCAATGATCACACTGATAGCTTGTAAGAACATTTATGGTTCTGGGCGCCGCCACCAGTGCCTAAGGCCCAATTTTTCAGCCCGTTTAACAGGGGAGTGTAATTACAATTTTTGATGCAATACTTTGCAGCAGGGCTCGTTCCTGCGTTCCAACTAGAGTTTCTGTGAGGGGTTGCAGTGTTGTGGCACCAGCACCAGTGCCTAAGGCCCAATTTTTCAGCCCCTGTTCAACAGGGGCATGTAATTACAATTCTTGATCTAATATTTCACAGCAGGGTCCATTTCTGCGCCCACCAAGAGCGAGTGAGGACTTACAGTGTTGTGGCACCAGCACCACCACCACCACCAAAGGCCCAATTTTTCAGCCCCTGTTCAACAGGGGCATGTAATTACAATTCTTGATCTAATATTTCACAGCAGGGCCCATTTCTGCGCCCACCAAGAGCGAGTGAGGACTTACAGTGTTGTGGCACCAGCACCACCACCACCACCAAAGGCCCAATTTTTCAGCCCCTGTTCAACAGGGGCATGTAATTACAATTCTTGATCTAATATTTCACAGCAGGGCCCGTTTCTGCGCCCACCAAGAGCGAGTGAGGACTTACAGTGGTGTGGCACCACCACCACCAAAGGCCCAATTTTTCAGCCCCTGTTAAACAAGAGCATGTAATTACAATTCTTGATCTAATATTTCACAGCAGGGCCCGTTTCTGCGCCCACCAAGAGCGAGTGAGGACTTACAGTGTTGTGGCACCAGCACCACCACCACCACCAAAGGCCCAATTTTTCTGCCCCTGTTCAACAGGGGAATGTAATTACAATTCTTGATCTAATATTTCACAGCAGGGCCCATTTCTGCGCCCATCAAGAGCGAGTTAGGACTTACAGTGTTGTGGCACCAGCACCACCACCACCAAAGGCCCAATTTTTCTGCCCCTGTTCAACAGGGGCATGTAATTACAATTCTTGATCTAATATTTCACAGCAGGGCCCTGTGAGGGCTTACAGTGTTGTGGCCACAACAGCACCTAAGGCCCAAATTTCTGCTGAGTATATAGGGCAGGCCCCTACTTTCAAACATCCAACTTACAAACGACTCCTACTTGCAAATGGAAGGAGACAACAGGAAGTGAGATTAAATCTACCCCTAGGAAGGGAAATTCTCTCCTGTAAGAGTTAATATGGGAAAAACATTTCTCCTTTCCACTGATGCTTTATCATCAATCCTTGTTTCACAAAAAAACCCAAATTTTCAAAAACATTTGTCATTAGGACAAAAAGTGAGGTTCAATCTTCTGAAGAGGAGCACAGACAGCAAAACAAATGTCACTGGGGTGATAACCCTTCCCTATGTTTTCCAAAAAGCTTAAAGTAGATTTTTTTGCTGGAGCTAAACACGTTAAAAATGTACCCGTTCAAAATTACAAACAGATTCTACTTAACAACAAACCTGCAGTCCCTGTCTTGTTTGCACCACCTGTATACTGCTGTTCAGAGTATATAGGGCCTAGTGGCCCCACACCTTTCCTTTTTTTAATTTGGGTGCGGGGTTCCCCTTAATATCCATACAAGACCCAAATGGCCTGGTAATGGACTGGGGGGTACCCATGCCCTTTGTCTTACTGATTTTCATCCATATTGCCAGGACTAGACATTACATTACAGCCGCAAGCAGTTTTAAATGACTTTTTTTCCTTTAAAAAAGACATTTTGTGCAGGGACTGTTCTAAGCACGGGTAACACGCGTCACTTTACAGGCATACTATAGACAGCCCCCAGGTATGATAGTTAAAGGAATATTTCACTTTTTTTTTACTTTAAGCATCATTAAAATCACTGCTCCCGAAAAAACTTTTTTTTGCATTGATACATGTCCCTTGGGGCAAGACCCGGGTCCCCAAACCCTTTTTAGGACAATACCATGAAAATTAGCCTTTAAAATGAGCACTTTTGATTTCGAACGATCGAGTCTTATAGACGTCAATGGGGTTCTAACGTTCGTGCGAATTTTCGGTCCGTTCGCAGGTTCTGGTGCGAACCGAACCGGGGGATGGTCGGCTCATCCCTAGACAAGAGCAGTGAAATATCACAAACGGCACAGGACAGATACAAACATAGCAATGTCACTGTCAGGAAAAGCCCTCTTGCAGTTTTCCCAGCAGATTGAGGATTAAACGAATGCCTGTGCATAGAAGTGCCATCCGGCGCTCGCGGACGCGCAATAGCGCCAATGGCGCTAATAGTGCTAACAAACGTACGCACATGCGCAATAGCGCCACTAGTGCTAACGTACGTACGCGCATGCGCAATAGTGCCACTTGGCGCCAAAGATAGGCTATTTAAAGAAGACTGTTTCAATGCTGCCTTGCTGTCCGGTCTACAGCGTTTCCTGAGACCCCTGCTACCTTGTTACCAGTTTTCCTGTATCCAGTACTGACTTGGCTTGTTCTTGACTTACCTGCTTGCTGCCCGCCCCGATCTTGGCTTGGACTCTGACTACTCTCTTGGTTTGCCCTCCTGTACCTGATCTGCCCGCCAGTACCTTGACCCGGCTTGTCTGCACCTCCCTGCTGTCTGCAACCTGCTACAGAACTACAGTGCACCTCCCTGCTGTCTGCAACCTGTTACAGGACTACAGTGCACCTCCCTGCTGTCTGCAACCTGCTACAGGACTACAGTGCACCTCACCTCCCTGCTGTCTGCAACCTGCTACGGGACTACAGTGCACCTCCCTGCTGACTACAGGATCCTGCCTTCTGCTTCAGTTTTCCAGTCAGGCACTTGTGCCCCTCTGTACTTTCGAGTCCCTGTTCACACCTTCAGGGGTTCTTAAGTCAGAGGTATACGAGAGGCCGTTCTCTGCATTCCGGGCTCCACCTACCAGGTACGTGACACAACTCCACTAAAAGCACTAACCTAAGGGAAATGCAGCAAAAAATATTCCACAAGTGGTACCTCACACCCAGTTGCATATCTAAAATCTATCACAACTCCTCTCCTGAATGTTGGAGACTATGTGGGGAGTGCGGTACGTTATCCCACATACTATGGAACTGCCCCAAAATAAAACCATTATGGAGGCAAATAGAAAGTTTAATACGAAATTTTTCGCAACAAACCCCTCCTTTAAGCTTATCAATGGCAATACTATCAATGAACCTAGATTCTATTCCAAACCAATTCAGAACAATAATTTCACACATATTGTTGGTAACTAGGCTTACAATTCTTAGACACTGGAAGGATATAGAACCCCCATCCATATCAGAAGTAATAACCACAGTCCACAATTACGGTACATATGAAGTTTTTCGCGCATCAGCTATGGGGAATTATGAGAAGATATCCAAACTATGGGCACCATGGAATTCATGGTACTCAAGGCGATTGATTTACTGAGAGTAAGAATAAGTTGAATTGAGCCATCTTCCCAGGGGAAGCAATAAGTCTGTTGGGTCAAGCTTTATTTGTTTACTTGTTTACTTTTTTTTTTTTTTTCTACGTTACCTTAAATAAATATTAAGACCAGAGGTACTTTATCTATAAAGGTACAAGAAATTACTAACTTACCAATACAAACAGTCAAGTATTTGTAACCGCTAAAAGCACTAAGAGCAAGTTGTAGCAAACGTGGCTTCATGTCGGAGGATGCGACCATAATGAGAGATCGCTCAATCCAACGATGGAGAGGCCATGAATATATACCACAACAGGATTATTACATATACTTAACATAACGTAAGATACAGTTATTGTAATGAGAAAAGTGTGTAGAATGCTACAGTACTATGGAAAGAAAGTCAAAAGTACACAATTGTATGTATCATATCTTGTACAATGTTCAATAAAAAATATTTAAATTAAAAAGACAAAAGTATAACCTTTCTGATAACCACCGATCAGATTCCTCACCCCCTTTGATGGCCCATTGTAAAAATTTTAGGGGGGGAGATGTTTTGGACAGGTAACCCTCTCCACTTCATTGAGAGATGAATGCATACAAAATGTGTATTACTTTGGCCAGCCCCTCCTTACTTACACTATTGGCAGCCCACTGGACAGGTAAGAAGTGTCATAATACAAATATATAAGTACACACTGTCCAAATTGTAGCACTTTTTTACATTCTGCAATTACCTATCAAGCTAATAATAGGATACAAAAACTTTAAACAGTACCATTTGAAAGTGTTCAGGCAGGCCCTTAAACTACATGCTTTGGGGAATTCATCCATAAATATGACTACAAAAGAGGTAGGTATAGTGTGTATGGGTTTGGCAAAGTCAGCAGATAGAGGATTGGAATCAGCTGAGTTAGAGGTTGGGGGAGGGGGGGTCCAAATGTTTTTGGGACCCCCCAAAAAAGCCTCTGGAACTCTGCATGAATTTAAGGACACAAATAACATTTGTACACATTTTAGGGGATGTTTAGGGTAAAGCACTACTATGGAGCTGAAAAAATACATTGTTAAGTGACTAGACGAGGTGTATATGGGCCCGGCATAGCATACTGGGGAGGTTAGTGAAGGCAAATATGCATGAAGGACAAAAAAACAAACTTTAAAAACTTCTAGCATGAGAACAAAGGGGACATTCACAGCATATTACAATCCTTGTAATTAGGGAATGATGAAAGAAATACAATACATTAGCAAACATTAAATACATATAATGAGATTTTAAAGGATAAATCTTACCTTAATATAGTCTTTGGGGGAGATGCCTGTCGAGAACTTGAGGTCCTGCAGGCTTCTCCCTGTCGCCAAGTACCGCAGGGTGGTGACTAGCCTCTGCTCCGGAGTGATGGCTTGCCGCATGCAGGTATCCTGCCTGCTGATATAAGGGGTCAGCAAAGCCAACAAACAGTGAAAAATAGGGCCTGTCATCCGGATAAAGTTCCTGAAATTATCAGGATCAACTCTACGATGAGTACGTACACGCAACATGGATTCAAAAAGGTCGGCTGGTCAGAACGAAGTAACAGAACACACTGAAGAACAGCAAGGCCTGTGAAGAGTGACCTGAAAATCAGCAACGAGCGGACAAGAACGCACTGAATAATCAAATACAATCTCACTGCACGCACTGAAGACCAGATACAAACCCACAAGTACAAACTGAACAGCAGAAAAACGATCTGAAAAACGAGTCTGAAAAGTGTGAATCGTCTCTTACCAAACTTTTACTAACATGAGATTAGCAAAAGGAGCCCAAAGGGTGGCACACTTGGTATTGAACTGCCCTTTTATAGTCCCGTCGTACGTGTTGTACGTCACCGCGTTCTTGACGTTTGGAAATTCCGTCAACTTTGTGCGACCGTGTGTATGCAAGACAAGTTTGAGCCAACATCCGTCAGAAAAAATCAGATGGATTTTGTTGTCGGAATGTCTGATCAATGTCCGATCGTGTGTACAGGGCATAGGAGTGTGGGTATTGGAGCCGGTGGATGAATGTTCGGATGAAAGTCTGGGAAGTGGCAGTTCTTCTCCTTTGTAGTTTTCAAGACTGATGTAGAGTTTGTGGCTGAAGTGGCTGTCGACCAGGTCAAGATGACAGCAAAGATGTCTCATTCCGTCACAGCCGCAGAGCCTTATGGTTGAAGCATTGGTCGGCCGATGAGGCTTCTAAGCACAGTCTGTGTTCGGTTCCATTCGAAGGGAAGCTACTCTTCGTGAAGACTTAGAATCAGCAATTCAGCGGGTTTCCGGCGGCAGATCTGGCCTAATCCCGCAGAAGAGAAAAAGACAACAGCATCGCTTTCGGTTTAACAAGAGATCCAAAGAAGGATTCAGAGAGGCCAGTGCTTACAGACAGTTTTTCAAACAGTGGAAGGGAGCCAGTTCAACCTTCCAGAAACATTCAAAGCCCAGGGGCAACAAAGCTCCTAAGGCTTCAAATAAATCCTTCTGAAGGTATCTCCACTTAACCCTCTCAAGTAGGAGCAAGACTAGCCCAATTCGGGGGGGTTTGGGTGGACAAATTACAGGATGCCTGGATTGTAGCCGTCATTCGATCACGTTATCGTCTTGAGTTCAGAACAAGGCCCCCTAAGACCGTGTTCGTAGAAACTGGACTTCCTATGGATTTGAAAAGGAGGCAATGTTTGCAAGGATATATAGGGGAGCTGTTGGCAGCAAGGGCCATCCTTCCGGGTCCAAGGCACAAATTGGGTCAAAGAGTATGCTCCCCTCTGTTTTTGGTCCCAGAGGCTTCAAGGGGTTTCAGACCAGTTTGACCTCAAAGTCATGAATTCTTACATGAAGGTTCCACCATTCAAAATGGAGTCATTGGAAAAGATTATTTCGGTTGTGGACTCAGGAGACTGGATGGTTTCCATCGATCTAGCGGATGCGTATTTTCATGTTTCCATAGATGCATCTCACCATCGCTTTCTCAGGTTTTCCATAGAAGGCTCTCATTTTCAATTTTAATGTCTCCCATTCGGTCTCTGCATAACTCCGTGAACGTTTTCAAAGCTACTGTCTGCTGTCATCGCGACTCTCAGGGTCAAGGGAGTGCAAATATTCCATTATCTAGATGACATACTACTTCTGGGTCCGTCAAATGAGCCCCTTCTAGTTCATGTGAATTTCACCTGCAAAACACTAGCTCGTTGCGGTTGGTTGATCAATTTTCAGAAGAGCCAGATGCATCCAACCCAAATGTTGGAGTATTTAGGAGTACAATTCGACACGAATCAGGGTCATGTTTTTCTTCCTCAGCGGAAGGTCCAGGAGATCCAGTCTCAGACAAAAGCAGTGATGGCCAGGCCTTCTATGATAGTGAAGGAATACATGCAGTATCTGGGGGTTCTATCAGCCACAGTTCCAGTAGTCCCATGGGTCAGGTGGCGCAAAAGGAGGTTTCAATGCAACTTTCTTCTTCAGTGGGGTCATCACTCCTTGTTCTAGAAAATCTATCTGCCAATTCAGATAATCTGGTCCCTGGTTTGGTGGTCAGTAGCTCGCAATCTTTCCCGTGGAGTTCCGTTGAAGGCCTCAGAACCAATAGTGGTGACGGCAAATACCAGTCTGGAAAGCTGCAAGGCACACTGCCTGGGACAGCAGGTTCAAGGCCAATGGAACCTTTGTGGGGTGAAGAGTTCAAATTTCCTGGGATTGGATGCTGTCAGACGCGCTCTCTTAGCGTTCCACCCTATGTTGCGAGGTCGAACTGTCCTTTGGACAACAAAACTACGGTGGCTTATGTGTCTCATCAAGGGGGCATAAGAAATCACCCTCTCCTTAAGGTGGCATGTTAATCTTCCTATGGGCAGAGAAAATCTCAGCTCTCTTACAGCATCTTATCTCCCAGGGCCTGGGAATGTTTTAGCAGATCGCTTGAGTCGAGGCTTTGGGGATCACAACGAATGGGGCCTCAACCCCATGCCTTCCATAGATCTTATGGCATTGGTGAATTGTCAACTGCCTTGCTTCTTCTTCCAGACCTGGCATCCACAGGCATTGGGTCAGGGTGCTCTGTCCAGGTCTAGGAAATTCCCCTTGGTGTATGTGTTCCCGCCGCTTCCATTGGCTCTCAAAATCCTGCTGAAGATTCAGTGAGAAAAGCTCACAGCAAAAGTAGTCTTACCTTACTGGCTCAGGGAGCCATGGTTCCCTCTGGCTTGGAGGATAAAGTTGGGCTCACCAATCCCACTGCCTCCTGGTCAAAATCTCCTTCTGCAGAGTAGGGCCTGACACCCGAACCGCAGGAGGATTAAGTTAATGACTTGGAAGTGAGAGGGGGGGCTTTACTGGCATGGATCTCTCAGGCCGTGTAGTGGAGACATTATTACAGGCTCGTAAGAGGTCCATGAATGTAACCAATCACCGGATCTGGAATACTACAGAAAGGGGTTGGGACCTTGAAACTCCTTCAGTATCTAACATTTTGGAGTTTCTGCAGAGTGGTCTCTAAGGGTTAGCTTATAATTCCCTGAAGGGTCAAATCCCCGCCTTGTCGGCTATTTTGTGTACAAGATATACTCTACATCCATTGGTGATCTGATTTTTAGGGGCGGCCATAGAAATCCGACCTCCATTGAAATCGTTTTTTACAAAAGAGGACTTAACACTAGTCTTGGGAACATTGCTGGTTCCTCCGTTTGATCAAGCTTTCTCTTGTTCATTATTTCTTTTAACAGTTTTTTGTCTTTTACTTTCCGTTGTCTTGGCCAGAAGAGTCTCCGAGTTGAGCACCTTCTCATCTAAAGAACCATATTGTTTGGGGCTCCCAGGCAAGATAGTCCTTAGGTCGATACCGAGCTTTCTACCTAAGGTGCCCATATAATTTCGTATGAATCTGGGAGGTCATTCTCCCAGCCTTTTCATACAGCTGATGATGAGTGGAGTAGGTTAGACCTGGTCTCTGCAGTTTCAACCTACCTGAAATGGACTAAAAGCTTTTGAAAACAAGATCAGCTGTAGGTTTTCCCAGTGGGGCCTAAAAAGTATATGCCAGCAACATCCAGAGTTGTATCTTCCTGGTTTGTCAAGACCATACATATTGCATACAAAACGCTGGGCCTTCCTTCTCCTTCAGAGATCAAAGCACATTCGACAAGGGGTATAGCAGCATCCTGGGCAGCATACGAGAAGGTCGCCCCTGAGGTAGTTTGCACAGCAGCAAGCTGGAACGCACCCAACACCTTTTATTAGGCATTACAGGCTTAATATGGCTTGTCTGCCTGAGGAAACATTTGGCTCTATGGTTATTATGGCGGCTGTTGCCCATTAAAAATTTTAGTAGAATTGCATTGAGGGTTTGGTTTATTTTTTATTTTTTGTCTTCCGTCCCTTCTTAATATTGCTTGGTACATCCCATAGTAGGCTGACATGGGGAGGTCCAGGAATAAGGAAAATTGTTATCCATACTTACCATAATTTTCCTTTCCTGGATCCTCCCCATGTCAGCTGGGGATTCTCACCGAGTTTATCTGTTTATCTGTCCCATAGTAGGCTGACATGGGGAGGTCCAGGAATAAGGAAAATTGTTATCCATACTTACCATAATTTTCCTTTCCTGGATCCTCCCCATGTCAGCTGGGGATTCTCACCGAGTTTATCTGTCGCGAGGCGGGGTTTTTTTTTTAACACTGGTGTGGGCAGACAGCCGCCCTTTATGGGCTAAGAAAGAGGTGGTCCTGGAGGGGTCAGAGGGGACGGAGCTGACCTATAGTAGGCTGTAGGCATGTGCAATTAGTTTCGTTCCGAATTCGTTTTTTAACGAATTTCTACAAATTTGTTAATTCGGGAATATCCGAATTAACGAAAACCCGTTTAACAACTTTTTTCCGAATATTCGTAAATTCGATAAAATTGAACATTCGTAAATTCGGCATTCGTACATTCGTACATTCGCAATTTACGAATGTACATTCGTACATGCGTACATTAGTAAATTAGTAAATTTGTAAATTCGAAAATTCAGAAATCTGAAATAATAGTTAACTAATAATAACTTAACTTTTAGTAATTACTAGTAACTTTTAAATTATAGGTATTGTAATTTCCTTTCAAATTTGGCTGTTAGTGAACGTAACACATACAAATTTATCCGAAGTTATGAATGATCCGAAAAAACGGAATGGAACGTAATGAATTAATAATAATAAATAACAATAATAATAATAACAACGTTTTATTATTATTATTTATTATTAATTTGTTCCGTTCCATTTGTTTAGATGCAGCATTCATTTTGGATAATTCGTAACTATGGATAAATTTGTATTTGTTACGTTCACTGACAGTCAAATTTGAAAGGAAATTACAATACCTATAATTTAATAGTTAGTTACTATTTCAGATTTTTGAATTTTTGGGTTTTTGGATTTTCAAACTTCGAATTTACAAATTTCTGAATTTTCTAATTTACAAATGTACGATTTTATGAATTTACGAATGTACAAATTTACAAATGTACAAATGTAAAAATGTACGAATGAACGAATGTATGAATGAACGAATGTACGAATGAACGAATGTTCGAATTTACGAATGTACGAATGTACGAATGTACGCATTTACGAATGAACGAATTTACGAATCGCGATCATAACGAATGACCCGAAGAACGAAAAAAATAATAAACTAATGAAACGAAAACGAAAATGAACAAATTTTTTAGCTGTGCACATGTCTAGTAGGCTGACATGGGGAGGATCCAGGAAAGGAAAATTACGGTAAGTATGGATAACAATTTTCCTTAATCTCATGAACAGCATGAGAGCAGAGAAAGAGAGTGTTAAGACTCCAGCTTCACACCCCCCCTCCTTTCTTCTCCAGCTCTCCTGGGAATTGGCTGCTCCACACATCAGCATGATTGGGCATGCTGAAGTCATGTGGTTGCTGAGTTTTGAATGGATGTTACTTATCATGGGGCATGATCAGTGTCATTGAAGTACAAGAGAGTGTAGAGGTCTTGTGATATCACAACTCCACCCATCGAGCTTTGGCAAAGAGACTCACCCACTGATTCCAGAGTTTTGCAGGGCTCCTACTGCTGAAGGGGGTGACATTTGCAAGGTAGGGATAAATGTAGGAGGCTTGCATGTGTATATAGACATTAATACTGTGCCATTAGTATATACTGGGTGAGTGGTGGGTTTACGTCCACCTTAATCTCCTCTTCGCAAGAGAGAATACATTCAGTTCCTCTAATCTTTACCCATAGCTGAGCTTCTCCATATCTCTTATCAGTTTGGTTACTCTTCTCTGCTCTTTCTCCACTTCCCCAATATCCTTTTTGTGAACTGGTGCCCAAAACTGAACTGCATATCCTAGATGAGGTATTATTAATGATTTGTACAGAGGTAAAATGATATCTCTCTCTGGAGTCTATACCTCTCTTAATACAAGAAAGGATTTTGGTCACTTTGGAAACTGCAGCTTGGCATTGCATGCTATTATTAAGCTTATGATCTACCAGAACACCCAGATCCTTCTCCACCATTGATACCCCCAGTTGTACTCCCCCTAGTATGTATGATGTATGCATATTCCTAGCCCCTAGGTGCATAACTTTACATTTATCAACATTAAACCTCATTTGCCACAAGTTGCCCAATTAAACAGTGCATTGAGGTTGGTTTGTAAGTTGGAGACATCCTGTAAGGATGTTATTCCACTGCATAGCTTGGTATCATCTGCAAAGACTGAAATTGTACTTTTAATCCCAGACCCTATATCGTTTATAAATATATTAAAAGTAAGGGTTCAAACACTAAATTTTGGATTACACCACTGATAGACCATTTAGAGTATGGATCAATAAGGACTACTCCATGAATTTGGTCTTTTAGCCAGTTTGCTATCCATTTACAAACTGATTTTCCCAGGCCTGTAGACTTTACCTTATACATTAGCCATGTGTGGGGAACTGTGTCAAACGCTTTTGCAAAATCTAAGTATACTACATCCACAGCCAGTCCTTTGTCTAAGGTTTTACTTACCTCCTCATAAAAAGAAATCAGATTTGTCTGGCAATTTTTGTCTTTCATGAATCTGTCTGTTGCTTAAAATATTTTCTTTTCAGTAACAACTCATCTATGTGATCTTTTATTAAACTTTCCAGTATCTTCCCAACTATAGAAGTTAAGCTAACAGGTCTGTAGTTACTTGGTAAAGACTTTTTGTAAATATAGGCACCAAATTGGCCTTATGCCAATCCAGTGGTACAATTCCAGTCATTAAAGAGTCCCTAAAAAGTAGAAACAATGACTTTGAAATGACAGAGCTCAATTCTTTAAAGGGGTTGTAAAGTCAGAAGTTTGTTTTTTTTTTATCTTAATGCATTCATTGTACCTTCTGTGTGCAGTAGCCCCCCTCAGCCCCCCTAATACTTACCCGAGCCCCATCTCTGTCCAGCAATGTCTACGAGTGTCTTGGCTGTTTGAGACTCTCCCTCCTGATTGACTGAGACACAGCAGCGGCACCATTGGCTCCCACTGTTGTCAATCAAAGTCAGTCAGCCAGTCAGGAGAGAGAGGGTGGGGGCTGGGCCAGGGCTCCATGTCTGAATGGACACAAGGAGCTTTGACTCAGTTTGGATGCCCACATAGCAAGCTGCTTGCTGTGGGGGCACTCAAAAGGAGTCAGGGGCCAGGAGCATAGAAGAGGGACCCGAGAAAAGGAGGATCTAGGCTGCTATAATCAAATACACTGCAACAGAGCAGTTAAGTATAACATGTTTGTTATTTTTATAGAAAAAACAAGACTTTACAATCACTTTAAGGATTTTTGGGTGTATGCCATCTGGACCCAGTGCTTTATTCACCTTTAGGCTCTTTATAATTTGGGGCTGTGTCAATACCATCCCCATTATGGCCATGAGCTCCCCCATGCCCATTTGTACACACAGAGCCGAAGAAGGTATTTCATATATTTGCCTTCTGTTTGTCCCCAATCACCCACTCTAGATTATTTTGTAAAGGATCAACAAGCTCAGACCTGACCTTTTTACTATTAATATATTTGAAGAATTTTTGGGCTTTGTCCTACTATCTTTAGCAATCTGTTGTTCGTTTTGAATTTTTGAGGCCTTGATTTTTATTTTACATATTCTGTTATATGCTTTGCAACATTTAAACAATGATAGCGTTCCTTCATTTTTATATTTTTAAAAGTTATTTTCTTGTTATTTTGGACTCCATGGAGAGTATCACCAGTGGATTATCCATGTACATTGATCACTTTTTGCAACCTTTAGCACAGTCTTTACCCTCATAGATTATGGATGGTATACACTTAATGGACATGCTCCAAAAGTACACCTGGGAGCTCACCTTTAAGTGAGTCACCCTTTATGCATGCTCCCTATATACATCTATACCCCACGACATTGGTTTTCAAGTGGTGCAACATTTTCTAGTGGAGGAGCCTTTACTCAATCATGCACACACCAAATGTATTTTGGAAGTTACCGGGTTTTGCCTATTGCACAACTATTTTTGTTTGATGAGGAATTCTATCTCCAAAGCACAGGCACAGCTATGGGGGCAAATTTTGCCTCAGCTATGCAAACCCAATAAAGGGGTTTTGGGAGGCCCATCACATCTGGCGGAACAATCCTATTTTCGGCCAACATCATCTTCTATGGCTGTTATGTAGATGACGTGGTCATTATTTGAGATGGTTCTGAGATAGATGTCACTGCCTTTTTCTCCCACTGTAATGGACTAGAAAAGAGTGTGCTTCCCTATGCACCAAAAGGCCACTTATCTAAAAGTTAACCTTTATTATTGGTCGTAAAAGGTATGTAAATGATCATAACAGATATCCCTATAGGGTGAGGTCAATGCCACTATATATGAACCAAAGTTCTATCTCTATGTGGTAATATTTACACCTGCCATGTTAATTGGTGAAACTTCTCTTGACTTACCCATATAGACAATATGAGGATTATTATACCCTCTTACATTCAATATAAAGGCTCCAGGCTGTTTGGAGGATATGTAAACTCAAGGTCTACTCACCAACAGTACACGGTATAAAAAAATGGGGGTACATTTTTCTCTCCTCCCATCTATTAGCCACATATAAAAATAATATGAACAAGAAAAAGAGGAAGTCTTACTGAAGATATGGGCTATCTGTCTTCAGCCCTATGAAAATATATATCTCTCAGACATGTAATACAGGTACACCCACCATGTGGACACAAACCACCACTAATAGACAAACCCCATATATCACCATATCTACAAAAAGCTTTCCTTATTAATCAAGACTGCAAGGCATATCTCACCCCACAAAAAAATGAAAAATTTGTCTTTTTTATATTGTCATTTAACAACTTTTATGGTTTATGATAAAGGTTACTTTTTAGATAAGTGGCCTTTTGGTGCATAGGGAAGCACACCCTCATCCAGTTCTAGTTAATTTTTGCCACAGTCAAGTATTATTAATATCACAGGATTTTGTATATTTTTAATTTGATTGACTCCCACTGTAATGTAACAGATTTGGACTCTCATTCACATATGTGTGATAGTTAATTTCTATCTTTTCTAGATCTCACACTGTGCCATGATGGGGACACTATCTATGCCACCAATTATACTAAATCCACAGCAGGCAATTATTTTCTTCATTTTTCCAGCTGCCAGCATCCTCAGTGGGTTAAAGTCATTCCTAAAAGTCAGTTTTTTCATCTCTGCCACAATTGCACTAGAGCCTAGGACTACATCGAACACAGCCACATCTTAATGACAGCCCTGTCAAGAGAGACTCACCTGACACTACTAAACCTGTTCAGGTTGGGACCCAATTTAAAGACATTGGTCTATCCTGTTGGAAGACCCACACCTAACCTTCATGCTTGCCGAATTACCTAAAGTGGCCTATAGGAAAGCTCGTAACATAAAGAACAAAATAGCTCCTAGCAAGCTAAAACACAGCAATGAACCCCCCTCCCAACCACTGTCCTTCTTTCATTCTCTTAAGAGGATGTATCAGTGCAAAAAAGTGTCTGACTTGTAAGCACATTATACATGTTCAAAAGAAATTCCATGTAGGAGGAAAACCCTATGATATCAAAGAATTCTATAATTACTTATCAGAATTTGTCATCTACTGCCTCACGTGTCCGTGTGGTATGTTCTACATTGGTAGAACCAAACAAAGAAAGCACTTTGGTGAACATCATCACTTTGTGGAGGAAGGGAACGACAAACACAGTGTCCCCCGACACATCAAAGAACATCACAATAAACCCTCTGATGGTCTAAAGGTATGGGCAATTGAAGGCATCCCTGATACTTACTCTCCAGCTGAACATTTCAAAAGGCTGTGCCAGCAAGAGACCTACTATATTTATGTACTTGATACAATGGATCCAGTTGGCCTCAATGAGGAATTAGAGATCAGTACAACGTTATGAAAAAAATCCTCGGATGCTTACTGCATTTCTGATCATAATTCCTTGGTTATTTACTTTTTTTGTGTCAGTAATTGTCATTTATCACTATTAATTATTGATTATTGATTATGATTCCCCTCTTTTCCCTTTCTGTTATAGAAGATACACTTTGTACAGATTAGCTGTTACTACAGTATAATAGTATGTTTTTTTCTTTTTCCCCTCCCCTTTTTTTTCCCAGTTGACATTTTTGGGACATTTGTGTCCCCATTGCCGAAATATTCATAGCCTATTTAAATATTCTTTACATTATTGTTTTATTATTGAATGTAATTATGGTTTTCTGTTTTTTAATGTTTGATGGAATATGTGTGGAGTCCCTTAGGTCTCCATGTAGCCCCGCAGCACAGATTTTCTCTAGTGCTGAAATAGCCTGCCTCTTTCACTGGCTCCTCACTTACTTCACCTATAAGTACTAGCTTTGAACTGCATGGCCTATCAGGTGGTTTGACAAAGGAGCTTATTGGTGCTCCAAAAACTACCTTGGCAATAGATCATCCCCCGGTGTGATGCCCCTGCGGGCTCTGTGTTCCCACAATGGTTTTGTATGCTTTCCCACTCCAGCTTTGAGCTTGGTAAGATTTGATGCTAGACGATCCTTTTACAGATGTTACTCTACTAACAAGCACTCCTTTCGTGGGTCTATGTGAGTGTTCATTTCATTGCTCTATTAAAGTTGTTTTTTTTTTATACAGCACTTAGTGCCCCACCGTGTTGTTCCAATCTTTTATTTGAACATCTGTTTGATTACAACTGTCTAAGAACGGACTTCCAGTCTCTTTGGTGAGATGTTTACTCACCTCTGGGTTTTATTCTTGGGACAAGATTCAAAGAGAAATTTCCCTGATGCCCTGATGGGACACAGACCATATAAAATTGACAGGTATTCTTACCATTCCCTTCTCTAGAAAGCCAAAAAATCGTACCATCAGAAAGACAAAGTTTCAAAATTATCGCTGTGGTCTGGTTTTGTTCTTTGACATTTTTTGCAGTTGTCAGTGGAAGCATATTTACATAGTCTTCCTGAAGAAGCCATGTTATAAAAAAGAAATAATAAAAGTTATATTACCTGAAAAATGAGATACTACTGTTCAGCAGTGACATGAGAGATCAGTAGAAGGAGCCAATGAGTGCTGTGGGAAACCAAGATTGAAGTTTCCTAATTGGACAATTTCTCGGGTACAGTGCAGTGTTTAGTGGCCCGGGCAGTGTGAAAGATGAATATTTACCCACTTCTTTCACAGGTAGCATGCTTTTGATTCTACTTTTTTTGCAGCAAAGTTACTTTAAAGTATTGTCTGGCATTAAAATAGCTGTCTTTATGAAAAATAGATTCTAGGGGCGTGGCCAGCAGCGCAAAAGGTGGCCGCAGTGTGAGAGAGCTCTGGGACATCTAAGCTTCCAGCAGCGGCACACAGCAATGAGGGGCAATGAAAATCACCGGCAAACCTGTTGAGCCCATCCTAATACACCTGAGAGGAGAATGAGCAAAAGAAAATCCCACAGCAGACCCCGCAAGCTCACGGAGATATTTACATCAGTCCGGAGCTCCCGCAGCCAAAATGGCACCGCCGCCCTAGCAGCGGCCTCAGGAGACAGGCCTCATCTCGGGACCTACAGGCTTGATAAAGGGACGAGATCAACCCTTCGTCGATCAGGGCAGGTAAGTAGCCAAATCTCCCCTTCCCAGAGCCCCCAGAAGTCCAGACCCAGGCTAGATCCTGCACTGTGGGACACAGATGAGGAGGATGGGGAGGGCGGCCTCATGGAGGAGACAAATGATCCTAATGACCCCATAGCACAGTTCCCAACCATGAGCCGACCTATTGTGGACACTACACTAAAAAGCATGCTAGTTCCTCTCTGCAGCACCCTGCACAGAGACATGCTCTCAGCAGTCTCAAACATAAGAGCTGAAGTGGCAGAACTAGAAGACAGGGTCAACCAAATAGAAGACAAGATGGGAGAGTTTGCAGAGGGCCATAATGACCTAGTGGATGCACACAGAGATACAGAAGATACCATTATACAACTCAAAATGGAATTTGCAGACCTCGAGGACCGCTCTAGGCGTAATAACCCTAAATTTAGAGGGGTTTCATAGTCTGTGCTACCCGGAGACCTGAAAAGATATATACATCAAATGATGACTACCCTACTACCAGAACTCCCTGCCAAAAAAAATGATTATTGACTGGGCCCACAGGCTGCGAAAAGCGCCATACTTCTCAGAACACATCCCTAGAGATGTCATTGAGAGAATTCACTTCTTCCATGTGAAGGAGAAACTGCTCCAACTCACCAGGAGCAGTTTCAAATGAATCCACTGCCAGATCCCTACACAGGGATTAAGTTATTTGCAGACCTCTCCCAACACACCTTTATGGCCCGCAGACAACTGGTCTCCATTACAAAAATGTTACAGAAGCACAAAATTCTATACCGATGAGGCCCTCCAGCTAAACTAGTGATCACTAGAGGCAACAGACAACATGTAATCACCACACTAGAAGATGGCCTTAGCCTCCTTCAAGCATGGAACCTTCTTCCATCTCCAGATGACCAAAACCATTTGACTTGGTTAAATTGATGATAGGCAACTCCTATCCTCATATTGATTAGTGGTTCCAAATTAATAACTACTGCAGTAGGGAACAGACACAAAAGATACGCTCAGCATCTTTCCAAATAACTGTTCTGTTTTATCATGATGCAATTGAAGGTTTTTATACACATGATTACGTAGGTATCACATCAATATTACAATTGTACGTTTATGGTAACAAGGGGCGTTAATTAGGCAGTCTAATTCTAATCAGGACTCAAAAGAATGTAAACATGTACTGAAAACATTATTAGTGCTGTGTGCACAGTGAGGGCAGTGTGCAATACTTACAAAATAGAATACAATTATATACAGAACGTACAAATTTCCATTACACCATTGAAGGAGCAGTGGCTCCCAGCCCAGACACCCTTATGACATCTCAGACCGCTGAATACCCACAGATGATCAACACGAAATTCACCTTGGAGAAAGTATTTGACCATACCTGTATTTGTTCTGGATCTTTCTGTTTTTGTCCCTAGTCCCCCACAGCATCATACAAAGGAAGCTGCCCCTAACAAACTTAAAGACACCCCCACTCACCTTAGAGTAGCTGCTGCTACTCAGTAATCCATTGGATTACCCACAACATTCATTTTTATTTTTTATATTTTATTTAATTTTTTTTGTTTTGTGACAGCAGGCAGGTAAAATCACCTGGTTGCATCAAGGATGGAAAGTATGTATGCCCTAGGTTCAGGCTTTATGCTGACTTACACCACTAGGGGGAGTGCTGTGAGTCCTGCAGGGGAAGAGTTAATGAGCCCAGGTGAAGTAAATGGGCTCATTAAGACCTATACAAAAACCCCAGAATGGTTAGGGAGATGATCCATCCTGGAACCAGTTCTGTGTGTGTAGACTGGGGAGTGTGGTATCTGTCCTGTGCGGTGAGTTAACGCCTGTGTGGCAAACTTCTAAAAGAGAGATAGGGACTGGGGCAGCACAAGGCTGCACCTAGTTGTTAGATAGGTAATCTATGTGTGTAGTAAGCGGTCAAACTGACCAGGATTTCTTTTCATGTTTCTTTTTGTTTTGCTGTTATATTTTTCACTGCATATAGCATAAATAAACCGCATCTTTGTTTTTTTTTCACCTGCAACGCTGTCTGCTCTGCCTGATTTTGTGTGGTGAACCCATCCAGGGGGTCACACAAACCCGCTGCCGAGCCATCCCCCTCACAGTTGGTGGAGACACCGGGGCAGTTTTTTTTTTTTTTAAGGCCAGCATGGAGAAGATACTGAGACAGCTGGTTCTAGCAAATGCAAATCAGCAGCAGACAAATGCGGGTTTGCAAAAGAGCCTTGCAGCTCAACAACAGAGCCTCGCAGCCCAGCAGCAGACAAATGCAACTTTGCAGCAGAGTCTGGAAGCTCAGCAGAAAGCTTACCAGCAGAGTCTGGAGGCTCAGCAGCAAGCTCACCTGCAGAGTCTGGAAGCTCAGCAACAAGCCCAGCAGCAATCTGAGGCCCGCTTCATAGACCTGTTACACAAGCAAGAGCAGAGACTCCAACAACAAATGGAGACATTAATGCAGCAACGTCCGCAGACCTCATCCTTTGGTGTGAGCCGTTTACTGACAAAAATGACTGGAGAGGATGATACGGTGTTTTTGACCACATTTGAAAGGACTGCTGAAAGGGAAAAGTGGCCTAAGGAGCAGTGGGCTGGACTGGTGGCCCCTCTGTTAATAGGGGAATCGCAGAAAGCCTATTTTGACCTAGAGCCTGACCAAGCAAAAGACTATGTGGTGCTAAAAACAGAAATATTGGCATGGCTGGGTGTCACCCTGGCCGTCCGGGCTCAGCGTGTACATAACTGGACTTTCCGGCTTGGAAAACCCCCCAGGTCTCAAATGTATGATCTCATTCATCTGAGCAGGAAGTGGCTGCAGCCAGAGACTTTGACCGTACCAAACATTGTAGAACGTGTTGTTATGGATCATTTCCTGAGAGCTCTTCCTACTGCCATCCAAAAGTGGGTAAGCCATGGAGACCCAGAAACTGCAGATAAGCTTGTGGATCTGGTTGAGAGGTACTTGGCTACAGAGAACCTGACCACCTCTTCCAGGGACTCAGACTTTCCACCCTAAGACCAGACCATCCCCAGTGGTGGGTAAGATGACTCCAAGGGGTGAGGGTGCAGAGAGTGAGAGGGTGGGGGTTCAACCTAATGTCTGGCGGGAGCAGCCCAGGAAGCCCAGGCTGCAAGAGGCAGCAAAAAAGATTATTTGCAACCCTGCCAGCAAGAGGGACATATTGCAGCCAATTGCCCAGTTGTGCATGAACCTATGTAATGTAACTTTGTAAGGGACAGACGTCAGTCGCTGTTTGTGACAGTTGCATGCACTGCCATTCGGGGACCTGAGAAACATTTATTTAAAATGTGTATTAATGATAAAAATGTTGATGTGTTGCTGGATTCAGGTAGCCTGGTGACATTGATAAAAGCAGAATTAGTTACTACAGAGGTCTCTGGGAATAACAAGGTGGCTGTTATTTGTGTGCATGGAGACACCCGAGAGTAGGGATGACCTTCATGTTCGAGTCGAACCCATGTTTGACTCGAACATCGTCTGTTTGCCCATTCATCGAATTGCGAACGATATGGGCCGTTCGTGCCAAATTTGTGTGGCGCGTCACAGCCCATAATTCACTGCGACATCACAGTGCATTGCTGGCTGATGATTGGCCAAGCATGCACTATGACCCGCATGCTTGGCCAATCACAGCGCCGTCTGTAGAGAGAGCTGTAATTGGCCAAAGCCAGGGTAGCTTTGGCCAATTATGGCTCAGGGGGTTTAGTACATGCCCCGCACTATATAAGGCCCCGTGTAGTGTGTTCTGGCGTTGAGAGACCGAGACAGAGAGACAGTGTCATTTGATTTAAGTTAGATAGATTAGGCAGGACAGTCAGTCAGTTAGCTGCACTTACAGTGTATTGTGTGTATATATATGCATCCCAGGTGTTGTGTGTGTGTATATATGTATATATGTATATATATATATATATATATATACTGTATTCAGTTTAGCAAGATCCGTTCCTGTTATTATCTTCCTACTGACAGGCAGGCTTGTGTTGTTACAGTATTTACAGCTACCTGAAGAAAATTGCTGGTGTTCTTCTGATCCTTTTAGTACCACAGTCAGGCAGCTAGACTATTTACACTAAAGTTAGTTTAGTGTGACCTCTGAACAGTGTTCAGCTAAAGCTACAAGTTAGTGTAGTGCGACCTCTGCACAGTGTTCAGCTAAAGCTACAAGTTAGTGTAGTGCGTCCTCTGAACAGTGTTCAGCTAAAGCTACAAGTTAGTTTAGTGTGACCTCTGCACAGTGTTCAGCTAAAGCTACAAGTTAGTGTAGTGTGACCGCTGCACAGTGTTCAGCTAAAGCTACAAGGTAGTGTAGTGCGTCCTCTGAACAGTGTTCAGCTAAAGCTACAAGTTAGTGTAGTGCACAGTGTTCAGCATAAGCTACAAGTTAGTGTAGTGCGTCCTCCTCACAGTGTTCAGCTAAAGCTACAATTTAGTGTAGTGCGACCTCTGCACAGTGTTCAGCTAATTCTACAAGTTAGTGTAGTGCATCCTCTGAACAGTGTTCAGCTAAAGCTACAAGTTAGTGTAGTGCGACCTCTGCACAGTGTTCAGCTAATTCTACAAGTTAGTGTAGTGCATCCTCTGAACAGTGTTCAGCTAAAGCTACAAGTTAGTGTAGTGCACAGTGTTCAGCTAAAGCTACAAGTTAGTGTAGTGCGTCCTCCTCACAGTGTTCATCTAAAGCTACAAGTTAGTGTAGTGCGTCCTCCTCACAGTGTTCAGCTAAAGCTACAAGGTAGTGTAGTGCATCCTACTCTCAGTGTTCAGCTAAAGCTACAAGTTAGTGCAGTGCGACCTCTGCACAGTGTTCAGCTAAAGCTACCTGTAGAAGATTGGTGGTGTTTTCTTGATCCTATCACTGCCGCAGGCAGCTACATTATTTACATGTTAGTGCAGTGTGACCTCTGCACAGTGTTCAGCTAAAGCTACCTGTAGAAGGTTGCTGGTGTTTTCTTGATCCTATCACTGCCGCAGGCAGCTACATTATTTACATGTTAGTCTAGTGCGACCTCTGCACAGTGTTCAGCTAAAGCTACCTGTAGAAGGTTGGTGGTGTTTTCCTGATCCTATCACTACCGCAGGCAGCTACATTATAAGAAACTAATAGCTCCGCGCTTAGGTAATATAGGAACTGCAGCCCCCCCAGCACAGAATCACACCAATGTGAGATTCTAAATAGAGTAGAGTCCCAAAAAAGGGGTGATTGGCGCTGTTCCACTAAAATACGTCTGATGTGCAAAAACTATTGTGGTATATCAAGCAAACTGTGAAAAAACTAAACATAAATATATATATGTAGGATTGATAAAATCACAATCATGTGGGAATTCCTGAAGTGTATGTGACAGATGCCCACATACATATAAAGTGCAATGTGTATTATCTCCTAGTTAAACAAGAGGTGATCAAAAACCAAAACCAAAACCAAAATCTCTCAGAAAATTCTAAAAAGACATAAATCTATGCATAGAAACACAAATAGTGCATGAATAGCTAAACAATGATAAAAATAAAAATAAAAATAAACATGAAAACCCTATAATCATAAACGCACATAAAATCTTAAGTCCACAGAATGTCCCAAAAAAAAGGAAAAAAGAAAAGGAGAAAATCTTGAAAACGTTCTTCCTAAAGTGCAAATAGTGAGTCTCTTCACACATCTAGCAGTGCTCTTAGTGATGTGAACTCTTTCAGCCTTCCAAAGGCCCCCCAATGTGCCCTCACTCACCGGAAGAAATCACCCCTGCAGGGGTATCAAGCCTGTCAGCCGTATCCTGCAGCAATGGTCCCTGGTGAAAGTTCCTCATTCGAATCTCCACTCCCGGTATCTGGACTGGTTCCAGTCACTCCCCGCAGACACATCCATATGAAACAAAAATGAGCCCCATGGCGTGAATCCGTAAAAATTATATATACTTTATTAAAAATGTTGATAAAACAAGCAAAACAATGCTCCGCTGCCTGGTTGGCAGTCAAACCGAGTGGGTAAAAGCAGCGCGGTGCGGCGTGCGTTCCACCGCTCGCTCCACACCCGGAAGTAAAGCAGAAGGACAAGACGTATGCGTATCACGTGGCCATGCCTTACGCGTTTCGTCATCCAGACGTCATCTGAGGCGTAGCCATCTTGGTACTACATACGTCTTATATGTACGATGGAGGCGCCCGGAGGCCAATCATGGTGGAAATCCCACCCCTTAACCACGATGACATATTATAGGTACAAGGGAAATATCCAAAGCGCCATCTAGTGGGCCGGAAGGAATACAACCTATTGCATACAATTGCGTTCGGCGCCTCCATCATAAGAAGTAAACAGATTGAGGAGGAAGAAGGGAATGTTAAAACCATATAGGCACTCATAAAGCACTGGTACATCGGTAAACATTAAGAAGCATATCAAAACAAGGATGAATAAAAATAAAAATAAATTTTTTTTTTTAATTTTTTAAAAAAGATATAAATGGGTTGCTCAAAAATAGATCCACTAAACCGTAATGCCAATGTACAAACAGGTGTAAACCATATTAGAAGGGTAAAAGGCCTGCATCTCAAAGTTGGGATTCTATTGCCCCATATAAATCAGTACACTCATTAGCTTACACTACGGAAAAATGGACCTTGTGCAAACCTCATATACAACTCAATAAACTGTCCTATATATCCTCATATGTATTACAATCGGTGTGCACTGTAGTGCTAGAAAGGAACCTATAAAATGAAAAAAGGGGGGGATGCTTAAATAAGTGATGCGGTATATAAAAATATTAAAGTATGGAATATAAAACAGGTGTGTGGAAATAGGAAGGATGCAAAGGTTAAAAAGTGATGACCATCAGTCTGTTATCTACAGGTATGGGCCTCTGAGATACTCTGGGGGGGGGGGGACATGTAATTAAAAATTAGATAGGAAACAGTTCAGGTCTATTTCCACATTAAGTCCCCTAGGAACCAGACTGTCAAGACGATGTATCCATCTGGTTTCATTTTGGGAGATTAGTTTTTTCTTATTGCCCCCCCTCCATTGTTCCTTAATCGTGTCAATGCCATAGAATATCAAACCAGATGGATCCCTACGGTGATATTCATCGAAGTGTCTAGAAAGATTGTGTTTAGGGAACCCCTTTTTGATATTATTAATATGTTCCCTAATACGTACACGTAGGGGTCTTGTGGTCCTGCCCACATATTGTAGTCGGCACGGACACTCGATGATATATGTCACATGGGTGGTATCACAAGTGACAAGCTCCCTAATATCATATTCTTTACCACTCCTTGACTTGAAAGAGGTCCTCTTCTTAGGTTGCCTCTTGCTAACCCTACAGGCCAGGCACTTCTGGCACCTGTAAAAACCTTTCATGTCGGCAAACAATTTCACACTCCTAGGGGGATCAATAACATTATGAACCAGATGGTTTCTAAGGGTTGGTGCTTTCCTGTAAATAAACCGAGGTTTCTTTGTGAGAATTTTCCCTAAGGTCCTGTCTGATCTTAGAATTGGCCAATACTTCCTTACTATATATTCAATGGACCTATATTGGTTGTTAAAACCTGTTACGAAGGCTATATCGTCTGGAGAATTTTTTCTGTTGCGCTGTTCCTTTCCCAATAAAAAGTCCCGATCAAGTTCTTGTATCTCCTCCTTCAATTTGGCTAAAGGGTCAATTTTATAACCTTTGTCTACGAATTTCTTAATCAGGGCATCAGCTTGATCTCTATAGTCCTCAATGTTCCGGCAATTCCTCCGTATTCTTAAAAGTTGCCCCTTGGGTATGTTTTCTTTCCATTTCGGATGGCAACTGGAGGTGGGTATATACCTGTTCCGGTCCGTTACCTTAAAGAATGTTTTCGTAGACAATTCACCACCCTGTTTAAAAATCTGCAAATCCAAATAATCTATCACGTCATAATTGGATTTGCCGGTAAAGGAGATACCGTAATCATTCTGGTTGAGTTCATCCAGGAAATCCTGAAACGACTCAGGACTCTCCTCCCACACGATGATTACATTGTCTATGTATCGACGATAAAATTTAATTTCAGGCCTACTTCTACCATATATGTGGCGTTCCTCCAACATGTCCATGAATAAATTCGCCACGCTCGGTGCATACTTAGCACCCATGGCCACACCTTTTTTCTGAACATAAAAATCCTTCTGATACCAGAAGTAGTTACTCTCCATTGCCAGTTGAAGTCCCTCCAATATAAATTGGGTTTGTTGGTGTCTGAGACCTGATCTCTCATGCAGGGCCTTCTCAACCCCTTTTAACCCATATAAAATTGACCCTTTAGCCAAATTGAAGGAAGAGATACAAGAACTTGATCGGGACTTGTTATTGGGAAAGGAACAGCGCAACAGAAAAAATTCTCCAGACGATATAGCCTTCGTAACAGGTTTTAACAACCAATATAGGTCCATTGAATATATAGTAAGGAAGTGTTGGCCAATTCTAAGATCAGACAGGACCTTAGGGAAAATTCTCACAAAGAAACCTCGGTTTATTTACAGGAAAGCACCAACCCTTAGAAACCATCTGGTTCATAATGTTATTGATCCCCCTAGGAGTGTGAAATTGTTTGCCGACATGAAAGGTTTTTACAGGTGCCAGAAGTGCCTGGCCTGTAGGGTTAGCAAGAGGCAACCTAAGAAGAGGACCTCTTTCAAGTCAAGGAGTGGTAAAGAATATGATATTAGGGAGCTTGTCACTTGTGATACCACCTATGTGACATATATCATCGAGTGTCCGTGCCGACTACAATATGTGGGCAGGACCACAAGACCCCTACGTGTACGTATTAGGGAACATATTAATAATATCAAAAAGGGGTTCCCTAAACACAATCTTTCTAGACACTTCGATGAATATTACCGTAGGGATCCATCTGGTTTGATATTCTATGGCATTGACACGATTAAGGAACAATGGAGGGGGGGCAATAAGAAAAAACTAATCTCCCAAAATGAAACCAGATGGATACATCGTCTTGACAGTCTGGTTCCTAGGGGACTTAATGTGGAAATAGACCTGAACTGTTTCCTATCTAATTTTTAATTACATGTTCCCCCCCCCCCCCCCAGAGTATCTCAGAGGCCCATACCTGTAGATAACAGACTGATGGTCATCACTTTTTAACCTTTGCATCCTTCCTATTTCCACACACCTGTTTTATATTCCATATTTTAATATTTTTATATACCGCATCACTTATTTAAGCATCCCCCCCTTTTTTCATATTATAGGTTCCTTTCTAGCACTACAGTGCACACCGATTGTAATACATATGAGGATATATAGGACAGTTTATTGAGTTGTATATGAGGTTTGCACAAGGTCCATTTTTCCGTAGTGTAAGCTAATGAGTGTACTGATTTATATGGGGCAATAGAATCCCAACTTTGAGATGCAGTCCTTTTACCCTTCTAATATGGTTTACACCTGTTTGTACATTGGCATTACGGTTTAGTGGATCTATTTTTGAGCAACCCATTTATATCTTTTTAAAAAAAAAATTATTTTTATTTTTATTTTTATTCATCCTTGTTTTGATATGCTTCTTAATGTTTACCGATGTACCAGTGCTTTATGAGTGCCTATATGGTTTTAACATTCCCTTCTTCCTCCTCAATCTGTTTACTTCTTATGATGGAGGCGCCGAACGCAATTGTATGCAATAAGTTGTATTCCTTCCGGCCAACTAGATGGCGCTTTGGATATTTCCCTTGTGCCTATAATATGCCACCGTGGTTAAGGGGCGGGATTTCCACCATGATTGGCCTCCGGGCACCTCCATCGTACATATAAGACGTATGGAGTACCAAGATGGCCGCGCCTCAGATGACGTCTGGATGACGAAATGCGTAAGGCGTGGCCACGTGATACGCATACGTCTTGTCCTTCTGCTTTACTTCCTGGTGTGGAGCGAGCAGTGGAACGCACGCCGCACCGCGCTGCTTTTACCCACTCGGTTTGACTGCCAACCAGGCAGCGGAGCATTGTTTTGCTTGTTTTATCAACATTTTTAATAAAGTATATATAATTTTTACGGATTCACGCGATGGGGCTCATTTTTGTTTCATATGGATGTGTCTGCGGGGAGTGACTGGAACCAGTCCGGATACCGGGAGTGGAGATTCGAATGAGGAACTTTCACCAGGGACCATTGCTGCAGGATACGGCTGACAGGCTTGATACCCCTGCAGGGGTGATTTCTTCCGGTGAGTGAGGGCACATTGGGGGGCCTTTGGAAGGCTGAAAGAGTTCACATCACTAAGAGCACTGCTAGATGTGTGAAGAGACTCACTATTTGCACTTTAGGAAGAACGTTTTCAAGATTTTCTCCTTTTCTTTTTTTCTTTTTTCCTTTTTTTTGGGACATTCTGTGGACTTAAGATTTTATGTGCGTTTATGATTATAGGGTTTTCATGTTTATTTTTATTTTTATTTTTATCATTGTTTAGTTATTCATGCACTATTTGTGTTTCTATGCATAGATTTATGTCTTTTTAGAATTTTCTGAGAGATTTTTGGGAATTCAATCACTTTTTTATACCCACTTATAAGGTTTTGGTTTTTGATCACCTCTTGTTTAACTAGGAGATAATACACATTGCACTTTATATGTATGTGGGCATCTGTCACATACACTTCAGGAATTCCCACATGATTGTGATTTTATCAATCCTACATATATATATTTATGTTTAGTTTTTTCACAGTTTGCTTGATATACCACAATAGTTTTTGCAGGCAGCTACATTATTTACACGTTAGTGTAGTGCGACCTCTGCACAGTGTTCAGCTAAAGCTACAAGTTAGTGTAGTGCACAGTGTTCAGCTAAAGCTACAAGTTAGTGTAGTGCGTCCTCCTCACAGTGTTCAGCTAAAGCTACAAGTTAGTTTAGTGCATCCTCCTCACAGTGTTCAGCTAACGCTACAAGTTAGTGTAGTGCAATCTCTGCACAGTGTTCAGCTAAAGCTACAAGTTAGTGTAGTGCGTCCTCCTCACAGTGTTCAGCTAAAGCTACAAGTTAGTGTACTGCGACCTCTGCACAGTGTTCAGCTAAAGCTACCTGTAGAAGGTTGGTGGTGTTTTCCTGATCCTATCACTACGCAGGCAGCTACATTATTTTAACGTTAGTGTAGTGCTTCCTCTTCACAGTGTTCAGCTAAAGCTATCTGTAGAAGGTTGGTGGTATTTTCCTGATCCTGTCACTACCGCAGGCAGCTACATTATTTACACGTTAGTGTAGTGCAACCTCTGCACAGTGTTCAGCTAAAGCGACCTGTAGAAGGTTGGTGGTGTTTTCCTGATCCTATAACTAACGCAGGCAGCTACATTATTTACACGTTAGTCTAGTACGACCTCTGCACAGTGTTCAGCTAACGCTACGTGTAGAAGGTTGGTGGTGTTTTCCTGATCCTATCACTACCGCAGGCAGCTACATTATTTTAACGTTGGTGTAGTGCGTCCTCTGCACAGTGTTCATCTAAAGCTACCTGTAGAAGATTGGTGGTCTTCTCATACTACAGGCAGGCAGTTGATCTTGCCAGCTGCAGTATCAGTATATATATATATATATATATATATATATATATATATATATATATATATATATATATATACTGTATATATATATATATATATATATATATATATATATATATATATATATATATATATATATATATATATCCCAGCTTAGTGCAGCTACATCTCACTGCAGGCCATTAGTATGTCTGGAAGGCCAACAAGGAGAGGCAGACAGTCACAAGCCAATAGAAGAGGGCAAGCAGGCTCTGTGTCTAAAGGCAACAGTGCTGGTCTTGGAGACGTTGCATCCTCATCAGCACGTGGCCGTGGGACACGCTTGGCCTTTTTTTCGGCAGCTGGCCCGTGTTAAGCCGCAACATGCGGAAGACTTGGTGGAGTGGATGACCAAGCCATCCTCATCCTCCTCATCCTCTCACCCATGCTCAGGGTACTTTGTCTGGCAAAGCAGCTGCCAACGCGGCCTCTTCCCTCGGCTCAATGACATCAGTGACGCCTTCCCTAGCCCCACCATGTCCTCCTGAGGAGTCCCTCAAACTGTTTGACCACAGTGTTGGGTACATGCTCCAGGAGGATGCCCAGCGTTTAGAAGGCTCTGATGATGATACTGAGCTAGATGAAGGCAGTAACATGAGCACGGACAGAGGGGTTGCCCAAGAAGGACAGCAATCTGGCAGTCATGCTCCCCCTGCTGCAGCATACTGCCAGGTTTGCTCCAGTGTTGAGGAGGGAGGGGATGATGAGGTCACTGACTCAACGTGGGTGCCTGATAGGGGAGAGGAGGAGGAGGAGGAGGCACATCACCGAGGCAGGATGCCCTCCAGGGGCCAGCCTAAGGGCAGCACACTGACTGCATCACACTGCAAAGCTCCGCATGTGCAGGGCGCTGCTGTCTCTGTGTGTTATTCTAAAAGTTCTTTGGTGTGGGCCTTTTTTGAGACAAGTGCATCAGATTGCACCGCTGCTATTTGCAACATATGTCTCAAGCGTATCTCGTGTGGCCAAAACATCTCACACTTAGGCACCACATGCTTGACCAGGCATATGTTGACCTGCCATGCAGTTCGTTGGCAAGCGTATCTAAAAGACCCACACCAAAGAACAAAGAGGACCTCTCCTTGCTCCTCATCAGCTGAGGTCTCCAACCCCCCTATACCTTCAGTCCTCTCTGAGACCTGCACTGAGAGGAATGAAGGTGTAGAATTAGGTGTGTCACAGCCAAGTACTTGTGGGCAATCTGCTTTCAGTACGCCGACGTCAGATTATACCAGCCAAGTTTCCCTGTCCCAGCTGCTGCACTGCCGAAAGAAGTTCGCTCCCAGCCATCCACATGCCCAGCGGTTAAATGCTAGCTTGGCAAAATTGCTAGCACTGCAACTGCTACCTTTTCAGTTGGTAGACTCTGCCCCCTTTCGTGAGTTTGTGGAATGTGCGGTTCCTCAGTGGCAGGTACCCAAACGCCACTTTTTCTCACGGAAGGCGATTCTGGCTCTCTACCAGCATGTGGAAGGCAATGTCCATGCCTCGCTGGACAGGGCGGTCAGCGGTAAGGTGCATATTACCGCTGACTCATGGTCCAGTAGGCATGGACAGGGACGTTACCTAAGTTTCACGTCGCATTGGGTGACTCTGCTGGCAGCTATGAAGGATGCAGAACAAGGTGCAGTAGTGTTGGAAGTTGTTCCACCACCACACCTCCAAAATGCCACTACTAATGATTCTGATACACCTCTCTCCTCCACCCACTCCTCTTCTTCTTCCTCCATGGCCTCTTCCTGTGCTTTGTCCTCGGAACCAGCGGTGCTCCGTAGGCGTTCAAGGGGCTACGCAAGTATGCAGGCCAAAAGATGCCATGCGGTGCTTGAGCTGGTGTGCTTGGGAGACAGGAGCCACACTGTGGCAGAGGTTCTGTCAGCTCTGCAGGGGCAGGTTCAGAGGTGGTTGATGCCACGCCAACTTAAGGCAGGAATGGTGGTTTGCGACAATGGCACCAACCTCCTCTCCACCCTCCGACAGGGACAAATGACCCATGTGCCCTGTTTGGCTCACATTCTTAACTTGGTGGAGCGGTTCTTGGGCAGGTACCCGGGCTTACAGGATGTCCTGAGGCAGGCCAGGAAATCCTGTGTGCATTTTCGCCGGTCATATAATGCCAGTGCTCGGCTGGCAGACCTCCGAAAGGAATTTAACCTGCCCAAGAACCGCCTAATCTGTGACATGCCCACCAGGTGGAACTAAACGTTGGCCATGCTGCAGCAGCTGCACAAGCAGCAGAGGGCCATCAATAAGTACATGTGCGACTATGGCACCAGGACAGGGTCAGGGGAGCTTGGTTTTTTTCCCCACTCCAGTGGGCCATGATCAGGAATGCATGCACTGTCCTGTCACCATTTGAGGAGGCCACGAGGATGGTGAGCAGTGACAGTGCATGCATCAGTGACACTAACACCCTTGTCCACCTGTTGGAGCACACGCTGCGTGGAATAATGGACAGGGCACTTGAGGCAGAACAGAGGCAGGAAGAGGAGGACTTCCTTAGCTCTCAAGGCCCCCTTTATCCAGACAGTGTTCTGCGTGCTCGCCGATCACACAGGAAGAGGAGGAGGAGGATTGTATCAGTATGGAGGTGGAGCCTGGCACTCAGCATCAGCAGCAGTCTTTAAGGGATCATTTACAGTCCCAAGAAACACATGGACTTGTACGTGGCTGGGAGGAGGTGGCTGCGGATCATGTTGTCCTTAGTGACCCAGAGGACTCCGGACCGAATGCCTCAGCAAACCCACACTGCATGGCCTCCTTGATCCTGCAAAGCCTGTGGAAGGATCCTTGTATTCATGGTATCAATGAGAAGGAACAATACTGGCTGGCAACCCTCATTGATCCACGTTACAAGGGTAAGGTTGCGGACCTTATCTTGCCATTGCAGAGGGAGCAGAGGATGAAACATCTTCGGGAGGCCTTGCAGAAAAGTCTGTGCAACGCGTTCCCAGAGACTGGGAGGTTACAAACTCCTGTTTCTGGACAATGTGTTGCTGAGGCTTCGGTCAGTCAAAGAAGGAGCAGTGGAGAAGGTGGCCGTCTGACCGATGTGTTCAGACAATTTTTTGGTCCGCAGCTCCAAGGTATGATCGGTTCCAGCAACCATCGCCAGCGTCTGTTTTACATGGTGCAGGAATACCTAGGGGCAAGATCTGACTTGGACACCTTTCCCACCGAAAATCCTCTGGGATACTGGGTCTTGAGGATGGATCACTGGCCAGAGCTTGCACAGTATGCAATTGAGCTAATGGCCTGTCCTGCATCCAGCGTTCTTTCGGAACGTACATTCAGTGCTGATGGAGGCTTTGTAACCGATCACAGGGTGCATCTGTCCACCGACTCGGTCGATCGACTGACCTTCATAAAAATGAATCAGTCTTGGATCACCACCAGCTACCAAGCACCTGATGCTGATGTAACCGAATACATTTTTTTTGAAATGTCAAATTCCTTCAATGACTGCCTATGCTGATGCTGAGTGACTATCCTGTTATATTGAGTAATTATCCTCTTCCTCCTCAATGATCATGATAATACCTTGTAAAAAAATGTTTGGTTCTGGGCGCCGCCAGTCCCGCCACCAGTGCCTAAGGCCCAATTTTTCAGCCCCTGTTTAACAGGGGCATGTAATTACAATTTTTGATGCAATTCTTTGCAGCAGGGCTAGTTCCTGCACTCCAACTAGAGTATCTGTGAGGGGTTGAAGTGTTGTGGCACCAGCACTAGTGCATAAGGCCCAATTTTTCAGCCCCTGTTTAACAGGGACATGTAATTAGAATTCTTGACCTAATATTTCACAGCAGGGCCCATTTCTGCGCCCACCAAGAGTATCTGTGAGGACTTACAGTGTTGTGGCACCAGCCCCACCACCAAAGGCCCAATTTTTTTTGCCCCTATTCAACAGGGGCATGTAATTACAATTCTTGATCTAATATTTCACAGCAGGGCCCTGTGAGAGCCTACAGTGTTGTGGCCACAACAACACCTAAGGCCCAAATTTCTGCTGAGTATATAGGGCAGGCCTCTACTTTCAAACATCCAACTTACAAATGACTCCTACTTGCAAACGGAAGGAGACAACAGGAAGTGAGATGAAATCTACCCCTAGGAAGGGAAATGCTCTCCTGTAAGAGTTAATATGGGAAAAAATTTTCTCCTTTCCACTGATGCTTTATCACCAATCCTTGTTTCACAAAAAACCCAAAATTTTCAAAAAACATTTGTCATTGGGACAAAAAGTGAGGTGAAATCTTCTGAAGAGGAGCACAGACAGCAAAACAAATGTCACAGGGGTGATAACCCTTCCCTATTTTTCCAAAAAGCTTAAAATAGATTTTTTGGCTGGAGCTAAACTCGTTAAAAATGTACCAGTTCAAAATTACAAACAGATTCTACTTAACAACAAACCTACAGTCCCTGTCTTGTTTGCACCGCCTGTATACTGCTGTTCAGAGTATATAGGGCCTGGGGGCCCCACACCTTTCCTTTTTTAATTTGGGTGCGGGGTTCCCCTTAATATCCATACAAGACCCAAAGGGCCTGGTAATGGACTGGGGGTTACCCATGCCGTTTGTCTCACTGATTTTCCATAGACACCCCCCAGGTACAATATTTAAAGGAATATTTCACTTTTTTTTTTTTACTTTAAGCATCATTAAAATCACTGCTCCCGAAAGAACGGCCGTTTTTAAAACTTTTTTTTGCATTGATACATGTCCCCTGGGGCAGGACCCGGGTTCTCAAACCCTTTTTAGGACAATACCATGCAAATTATCCTTTAAAATGAGCACTTTTGATTTTGAATGTTCGAGTCCCATAGACGTCAATGGGGTTCTAACGTTCGTGTGAATTTTCGGTCCGTTCGCAGGTTCTGGTGTGAACCGAACCGGGGGGTGTTCGGCTCATCCCTACCCGAGAATACCCTGTAACTTCAGTGTTTTTGGAGACCCACAAAAGTAACCTCTCTCATCAGGTGGGGTTAGTGTCTCACTTACCACATCATGCCATTGTGGGAAGGGGTTTTCCAAAGTTCTGGGAACTCTGGGATTGTCCTGAGCCCCCCACTGGTGCCCCTATAGACCAGGAAGATGATGACCAGAATTCCTCTAAGAGTGGTGAGGACTCTCCAGAATTTACCTTGTCGGTATTGGCGGGGGAAACTCGAGAAACTGGGAAGGAGCCAACATCCTCAGATGAAAACATGCCGTCTGTGGAGTTTTCAGATCTCGAGGTTCACAGGGAAAATTTTGCCACAGAACAGTTAAAAGACCCCGCCCTAATAAAGGCACAGGAAAATGTGGTGAAAATAGATGATGAGTTAGTGAACCCAGATAATCTGTTTGCACTTACCTGTACTTCACTGTGGAAAGGGACCTGCTGTATCGAGTGGCTCAAAGGGCAGAAGAATCCATTGAGCAACTTGTGGTGCCCAAACCTTACAGGAAGTTGGTGTTAGAATTGGCCCATGGACACATTCTTGGAGGTCATCTGGGGACAGAGAAAACCAGAGAGAGTATTGCAGAGATTCTATTGGCCTGGGTTCATGAAGGAAACAGAAAATGATTGCTCCTCCTGCCCTGTGTGTCAGATGTCGGCACCTATGTCACATTTCCGTAACCCGCTGGTACCTCTTCCTATCATTGAGGTCCCCTTTGAGAGGATCGCAGTGGATTTGGTAGGTCCGATAATGAAGTCCGCTAGGGGGCATCAGTACATTTTGGTTATATTGGACTATGCCACCCGTTATCGGGAAGCGATTCCTCTTCAAAATACCTCGGCCAAAACCATAGCCAAAGAGCTATCTCTTGTTTTTAGATGCATGGGTATTTGTAAGGAACTGCTTACGTACCAAGGTACACCCTTTATGTCCCGGGTTAAGTAAGAACTATGCAAGTTGTTCAAAGTGACACAATTACATATGTCTGTATATCACCCCCGAAACAGATGGGTTGGTTGAAAGATTCAACAAAACCCTAAAACAAATGTTAAGGAAGGTGGTTGATAGAGGTGGAAAGAATTGGGACTGTCTAATACCCCATTTGATGTTTGCCATTAGGGAGGCACCCCAATCCTCTACCGGTTTCTCACCCTTCGAGTTACTCTATGGGGGACACCCAAGAGGGCTGCTGGATATAGCCAAGTAAACTTGGGAAAATGAGAGTTCTCCCCACAGGAGTGTGATTGAGCATGTCGCCCTGATGCAAGATAGAATTGCACAGGTAATGCCAATCGTAAAGGAACATTTGGCCCAAGCGCAGTTAGCACAGCAGAGAGTGTACAACCGTGGGGCAAAGACCCGTATTTTTTCCCCGGGGGATAGGGTATTGGTGCTAGTACCTCCGGTTGAAAGCAAATTCATGGCCAAATGGCAAGGTCCATACGAAATCATTGAAAAAGTGAGTGAGGTAAACTACAGGGTCAGATGGCCAGGAAGGCGAAAACCGGAACAGATATATCATGTCAATCTGCTGAAAGCCTGGAGGGATAGGGAATCCCTAGTCGCAGAGACTTTGTCACCGGCCCAGTCTGATTGCTTAGTTCCTGAGGTTTTAATCGCAGTCACCTTATCGAAACCCCAACAACAGGAGGTTAAAGAGTTTGTACTACGCAACAAAGGATTTTCTCTGAGCTGCAGGGAGAAACATCTGGCGTAGAGCATGACATTATCAGGAGAAAGGGTAAAACTAAAACCTTATAGAATACCAGAGGCCCGACGGGAGGCAATACATGGGGAGGTTCAAAGGATGCTGGAATTGGGTGTGATAGAAGAGTCCCAGAGTGACTGGTCCAATCCTATTGTACTAAACTTGATGGGAGCTGGCGGTTTTGTAACGATTTTCGACAATTGAATAAAGTTACAAAATTGACACCTACCCCATGCCGCGTATAGATGAGTTGATCAACCGGCTGGGAACAACCCGATACATGATAACTCTCTATCTCACCAAAGGGTATTGGCAAATTCCCCTGGCCGAGTCGACCAAGGAGAAAACTGCGTTTGTAACCCCAGATTGGGTGTTCCAATACATGAGAATGCCGTTTGGGTTACAGAATGCACCAGCAACATTCCAGTGGAAAATGGACAAGATTCTGAGGCCCCATCAGAAGTATGCTGCAGCTTACTTGGATGATGTGATTATCCATAGCACAGATTGGGTCTCACATCTGCCAAAAGTGCAAGCAGTCTTATGCCCCGTACACACGGTCGGACTTTGTTCGGACATTCCGACAACAAAATCCATGGATTTTTTCCGACGGATGTTGGCTCAAACTTGTCTTGCATACACACGGTCACACAAAGTTGTCGGAAAATCCGATCATTCTGAATGCGGTGACGTAAAACACGTACGTCGGGACTAGAAATGGGGCAGTGGCCAATAGCTTTCATCTCTTTATTTATTCTGAGCATGCGTGGAACTTTGTCCGTCGGATTTGTGTACACACGATCGGAATTTCCGACAACAGATTTTGTTGTCGGAAAATTTTATATCCTGCTCTCAAACTTTGTGTGTCGGAAAATCCAATGGAAAATGTGTGATGGAGCCTACACACGGTCGGAATTTCCGACAACAAGGTCCTATCACACATTTTCCGTCGGAAAATCCGACCGTGTGTACAGGGCATTAGACTATATCCGGCAAGCTGGGTTTACAGCCAATCCAAAGAAGTGTACCATTGGACAGGATGAGGCCAAATATCCTGGGTCCACTATTGGGAGGGGAGTGATAAAGCCCCAAGTCAATAAAGTTGAGGACATACAGAGTTAGCCACGTCCTAACAGCAAGAAGCTGGAATCGCTGGCTATTATCGTCGATTCGTTCCCCATTTTGCTTCTCAGGCTGTGCCCCTCACCAACCTGACAAAAGGGAAAGAGTCTGTCATGGTTAAATGGTCCCCAGAGGCTGAAGCAGCATTCCAGTCCTTAAAAACAGCCTTATGTAGCCAGCCAGTATTGTACTCACCAGACTTCTCTAAGAACTTTGTTGTACAAACTGATGCATCAGACATTGGGTTGGGAGCAGTGTTGTCCCAGGACTGGAATGGGGAAGAGCACCCAGTCATTTATCTCAGCAGGAAATTAAAGTCCCATGAGGTAAATTACGCCACGATTGAGAAGGAGTGTTTATTGCTGAAGTGGGCTCTAGATTCACTTCGGTACTATCTGCTAGGTAGGAACCTTGACCTGGTTACTGATCACGCTCCTTTAAAGTGGATGGCTCAAAACAAGGAGACCAATAGAAGGATAGGTGGTTCCTGGCTGTACAGGAATTCAACTTTACAGTAAAGCATCGCCTTGGCGTTAAATTGGGGAATGTGGATGCTTTGTCTCGAGTACATGCGTGCCTGACTGCGTGTGTTCCAACCCCAAGGTTGAAACAAGAGGGGGGGGTATGTGACAGCAGGCGGGTAAAATCACCTGGTTGCATCCAGGATGGAAAATATGTATGCCCTAGGTTCAGGCTTTACGCTGACTTATACCACTAGGGGGAGTGCTGGGAGTCCTGCAGGGGATGAGTTAATGAGCACAGCTGAAGTAAGTGGGCTCATTAAGACCTATACAAAAAAACCCAGAATGCTTAAGGAGATGCTCCATCCTGGAACCAGTTCTGTGTGTGTAGACTGGGGAGTGTGGTATCTGTCCTGTGCGGTGAGTTAACGCCTGTGTGGCAAACTTCTAAAAGAGAGATAGGGACTGGGGCAGCACAAGGCTGCACCCAGTTGTTAGATAGGGAATCTACGTGTGTAGTAAGAGGTCAAACTGACCAGGATTTCTTTTCATGTTTCTTTTTGTTTTGCTGTTATATTTTTCACTGCATATAGCATAAATAAACCACACCTTTATTTTTTTTTTCACCTGCAACGCTGTCTGCTCTGCATGATTTTGTTTGGTGAACCCATCCAGGGGGTCACACACACCTGCTGCTGAGCTAACCCCCCCACAGTTTGTTTGTTCCTTTTTTAGTCTTCTTTAGTGCAGCAATGGCACAAGTTATTTTTTTGCTGTTCTGGTTACCCCTTGCTCTTCAGTTTTCAGCACCTACACGGAAAGAATTACTTGTGTTTGTTTCTTGCAGTAATCCTTTGCATTCTCAGATAATCATTCCTTCTTCAAAACAACGTATGACCACCCAGAAGATTACCTGGTACCTGCATCACTCACCTGAGGACCCTGCTAACAAATGGAACAAGATGATCACTTGGCCCTCCACTATCGAAGACTCTGGTAATACAAAACGCAATGCACCACTAATCCCACACTTTGCCTATCACATTAGTATCCCTTAATGCCCACGGGCTAAATAGCCCCTTTAAGCGCAAGGCAGCTAGGAAAAAAGCACTGAAGCTACAAGCAGATACCTTCTGCATTCAGGAGACCCACTTTAAAGCTTCTAAAGCCCCACAGTGCTCCCATAGACTGTTTCCACACGGTTTTACTGCCAATGCCCCAGGCAAGAAAAATGGCATCCTTATAGCCATTAACTCTTCAGTGGTCTTTACAATGCAAGAAGTCCACAAAGATCAGAAAGGACAATATATAATTTAAATTTGTACTATTAATAATGTTCTTTATACAATCGTCAACCTATATGCACCTGATGTTGGCCAACTTAAGTTTTTAAATGCTCTTTACAAGAAAATAGAGACGATCCGAAAGGGCTCACTCCTGCTAAAGGGTGAATTCAATACTATAACAGACCAAAAAATAGGTGTATCAAAACCTAAGAAGAAACCTTCTATATGACCCGTGGAGGTGTATGCACGCCAATGAAAAAGATTATACCTACTTTTCTGCCCCCATGGCTCATTTTCAAGGATCGATCTCTTTCTAACGAACCTGAACCTATTACACAGAGTCCTTAAAACCTAAATTATGCCAATAACATGGTCTGACCACGCCCCCATCAAAATGATATTGACAGAGGATCACAGAGCCCTCCTGAGTTGTCTCTGGCATAACAATGCATCTCTGTTTAACAACCAAACATGTAGAGAAAGAATGAATGATCAATTAGATGAATACTTCCAATTGAACTTAACCCCTGATTCAAATATGTCTAATGTATGGTGTGCCAATAAATTCTACTCTTGGGGACTACTACTACAACTTGCAGTGAGGGAAAGGAAACGTAGGTTGCAGTCTATTGAAACTATTCTTACTAAGATCCAAAACCTTGAAATCCACCACAAAAGATCTAATGACCCTACCATCCTTACTGAACTAACAACATGTAGACACGAATTAAGACTTCTCATGCTCTCAGATCATGAAAGAGAGACACATAGACTCAAAGCCACCTATTATTCCCAAGGAAACAAAGCTGGTAAACTTTTAGCAAACCGACTAAAAACACGACGACTGAAAAACTCAATAGTGTATCTTCTGAAACTGAGTACTAACTCTAAGATAATTCACCCAAAAGATATAGCAAATTATTTTCGGGATTATTATCAATCCTTATATAACCTCCAGAACAACTGCAATACTACACAACCCAATGTTGACATAATACAAAAATATCTGGCCTCCCTACCATAGATCAAGACACTCTACAAAAGTTAAATTCCCCTATGACCACAAATCTCTAAAGTTATTAAGCCCCTCCCCAATAATAAGTCACCGGGAGTAGATGGACTGTCATCTGAATATTACAAAACATTCCAGACCATTCTCACTCCACACTTACAAAAATTATTTAATGAAGCTGCAACCTCCTGAGGAAATGCTCAAAGCCATCATCGTCACTTTGCCTAAACCAGGGAAGGAGCCAACGAATCCACAAAACTTCCACCCAATTTCACTCCTAAACACAGACCTAAAGATTTTCTCAAACGTCATAGCAAACTGATTGGCAGAAATTACACTAATCAATATGGACAAGTAGACTTCGTAAAAGGCCGCTAAGCCTCAGACGGTACTAGGAGAATGATCAATCTCCTCACAATGATGGAAAAAAAGAAAAAAAATGGCAGCCTTCTTAACATTAGATGCTGAGAAGGCCTTTGATCGGGTCCATTGGGGGTACCTCAAGGCCGCCTTTAATAAATTTGGTATGCAAGGCCCCATATTTACTGCAATCTCAGCACTATACTCCTGTCCCTTGGCTCAAGTGTATACATCCAATACACTGTCAGATTAATTTAAGATAACCATAACCAATGGGACTAGACAGGAGTGCCCATAATCTTCACCCTTATAATGGAACCATTTGCAGAAGCTATCCAACAAATTCCACTGTTCCAAGAAAATAATATTGCAGAATATGCACACAAAATTGGGTGGTTCAAGATGAAACTGAAAAATTTGGGATGATATCATACTATAAAGTAAATATAACAAAGAAGTCCTCTATACTACCCATTAACATCAATAAATCAGCCATTAAACTCTTAAAACAAGAGTTCCCCTACTCGTGAGACAGTAACACGATTGACTACCTGGGATTGACAGAATGGAATAAAGCACTCTATACTACCCTAAACACTTCCCACTGTACCTCTCATTGGGAAAATGCTAAAAAAATAACCTACTAGTAGTATAGGACACCAGTCAAACTTAATCGCATGTTTCCAGATACTCGCTCTGTATGTTGGCGTCAGTGTGGACAAAAGGGTGACTTTCACCACATTCTATAGACATGCAAGGCCATAAGAAACTTCTGGGAATCAGTGTTCGCCTTAATCTCACAAATTATTGGAACAAGCACTAAACCATGCCAAATATTAGCCCTCTTTGGAATGCGACTAGACTGCTCTCCCAAACAATTCTTGACTATAGTCTCACATATACTAATAGCAGTCAGAATGTCATTCACAGAGTGAACGTAATCTGCATTTGCGAAAAATATCTAGTGGGCCAAAACAACTCAATACATTCATTTGACCAAATGTGGATGTCTTGGATTCAGGAGTTTAATATTACCCAATTCTGAAATATTCTTCCCTGAACTCCCTCTGAATTACTTGTTCAGTTTCTGTCCCTCGGCCCCCCAGACCATTAAAGAGATTGGGGAAGGCTGAAATGTCCAGATACATTAAATATAGGCTGTACTGCTGATACCTTCATTTCCACAGTTCGTCGAAAACTATAACGACTTGTAATATATACCATATTATTTAGCTGAGTGTAACTGCAAGACAAAGTTATATCTTATCTCCTTTACTATTGATTGTAACAGTTTTGTTTCAACTTGTTCATTACCTACCTGCTGATTGTAATTGCAAGGAACCACCTTGTCATCTTAAATGGTGTTTATACAAGTATTGTGTTCTGTGAAAAGTACCCAATAAAAATTATTTGAAATGAAAAGTAGATTCTAGGCTCCAGCTAAATGCACAGCTGAAATACATATACTGTATCCAAATTGTATTACCTGCCAAAATATTTGCAATAGTGTTCAGTAAGTTTAAAGATCTACATTTTCTTCCCACATAGCATAGTCATGTCTCTGACCTCCAATGAATAGTCAGCTTGATGACTTAAAGTGGTGGTAAAGCCCGCTTTGTGGTTTTCACCTACAGGTAAGATTAGAATAAGGCTTACCTGTAGGTGAAATGAATATTTCCTAAACGTGCACCGTTTAGGAGATATTCACCCTGGATTCAGCTGATGATGTCACCAGTACATGCGCTCTGAAGGTCTGGCATACTGTCCTGGATCTTGAGAGCTTTGTGTCGGAACCCGAAGGCTCCCGTGCTCCCAGGAGAAAGACCGGGGGAAGATGTCAGCCTTCTCAGAGGTGACAGCGCACCACTGGAGGGCATTGTTCTAAGATGAATATTTCATAATGTGCTAGTATGCATTACCTTAAAGGTGTGTTTTTTTTTTTAACCGCCGTGGTTTACTACCGCTTTACCTATGAAGGAGCCGCAGCACACCAGTGACTTAATACCTTCTTCTTTTCATGCCTATTAACATTTTTACAACCTTAGAAGTTTAACACTATACAAAACAACAGAGCAATGATTGGCTTATACTGCTGGGCCCCTCTCTCCCCTATTGAATGCTGTTATACAGGAAGCTTACAGAAAATGTTTTCATTTTTGCATTTGTATATTTGAGAACATTTTGTTAATGCATCGCTGGACATATTTAGGTCTATCTATCTATCTATCTATCTATCTATCTATCTATCTATCTATCTATCTATCTATCTATCTATCTATCTATCTATCTATCTATCTATCTATCTATCTATCTATCTATCTATCTATCTATTTATCTACTAATGGCAAACTGCCCTGCTGGTAACAGTCCTGGAAATAACATGTTCAAACTGCCAGTCCCTTCATAACAGGTAATGGTGAGTGCCTGGAGAAACTAATTGGAGAGATGAGTGGCTATGTAGAAATTTATGTGGCCAGCAATCTGCAATAAAGAGGTATCTGAGAGACCGTACCAGAGGCTGAGAGCTTCACTGATCGTTCCACACCTGTATGATATCATGTGATGAAAGCAGTGGGATGTGGTCAATCATGAAACTCAGCAAACATAGGACAGTGTAAACATGAATGATATCCTAAGCTGCATTTGATCCAGCCAGTGCTAGTACTAGGTCCTAACACTCTGGGTACCCATATGAAACTGCCTATATGACCAATTTGCAGTTACTCACTGTCCCGCTTCCATCTTACGATATTTCTATCTGTGCTGTAGTCGCAGCATCCCATATCTTAGTAACCTCACTGGTGGTGTGATCAAATCAAAGTTCGTCAGGATGTTTGGGGGTGGAACAAAACATGTAGACACAATACAGGGACAGACCCCCCACCTTCTGATGCACTGCATTGTTGCTAATTGTTGGAGAATATCGGAATTCCCATTCGTGGGACTTGTTGGCAATTGGGCAGCCTGTTGGCCGAGTCTGCTGTTGGTGCTTTATGGGACTGATTGTCTTTTGATAGTCAGAAACTCATCATTTTAACCACTTGCCTACCGCCGTATTGTAAAATGACGGCGGCAGGAACCCTTCCTCCCTCCGGGCGGACATCATATGATGTCTTTGTCTTCCTGGCATTGTGGCGAGCGTGCACCGGGCACACACACCAGGTCCCCAGAACCCCGGGCACGCGCACCGTATCCCCGGGTTCTGGGGACTTGGTGCGCGTGCCCGGCGGCTGCGATGTCTGTTGGTCACCCGCGATTGTCATCACAGAGCAGAGATGTGGATCTGTGTGTGTAAACACACAGATCCACGTCCTGTCAGGGGAGAGGAGAACTGATCGTATGTTCCTTGTAAATAGGAACACCGATCGATCTCATCCCCTGATCAGTCCCCTCCCCCCACAGTTATAATCACCCCCTAGGACACACATTTAACCCCTTTAGTGCCCCCTAGTGATAACCCCTTCCCTGCCAGTGACATTTATACAGTAATCAATGCATTTTTATAGCTATGATCGTTTTATAAATGTCAATGGTCGCAAAATAGTGTAAAAAATGTCCAATCTGTCCACAGCAATGTCACAGTAACGATAAAAATCACAGATCGCCACTATTAGTAGTAAAAAAATTTAATAACAAAAATGACATATGTCACAGAACGTCCCACACTCCGCTTGAGTGCTTCCGTCATATACCACTTCTTCCCAGTCTGTATACAGATATCAGATATTCTAACCTCTCTGAGCACAAAACAAGACGACACTTGCTTGTTGCTACCATGAACTGTTTTATTTAGAATCAAAATTACAAGACTTTATATGCCGTTGGAACCTCCTCTAACAATACAACTGTAACATAATTAACATAATTAACAGGAGCTAATTAACTAAAAAATTTACCCAGACCAGATGACAGACTTGTGGGCACCAAGCTTCACACAGTAGTATAAACACAATAGCTGGAGCTAATTACAATTAACAATACAAACAACAATCTCCCCCCTCCTCAGCCTATTCATCAACATTTCGGCTCCTAGCCAGTCCAGGAGGCTAAGGTGATCAGCTCACTCAATTAACAGGTTGAGTTCAGAATCAAGCAAACCAATAATAGTCTCTACATACATCCTGGGAGATATTGTGGACAAATATTACTGTCCCATTTTAAGTAGTCCAAGATATATTTTCTCAGTCGTCCTGTGCCAGGATGGCACAGGGTGACTTAGACATAAGATGTATTCTGAGTTCCACGGGCCCTCCCGTCACATCTCTCCCCTTTCGGCAGAAGACTAACACAGGAGGAGACCCCAGACGGGTTTACTCCGAAGTTAGTAAGTAGTTCCAGTCCTCTACTGCCTGTACCCACACAGTACCCCAAATAAATTGTTCCAAACAAAGCATTACTCACCCAGCCAACCTCTGCCTCTCTCAGAGAACATATCTGCCGTTGGGGAGAGGCCTGGACTGGCCCTTTTCCCTGGAGTCCTTTCTGCCGCTGGAGAGAAGGCAGGGTGTCTGGGTGCTGTTGGGGATCTGGGCCCACTGCCCAGCATCCCTGGGGTATACAGATGGAGACTGAAGTCCTATCCACCTTCACAGGAAATCCATCCTCTGTTAGTCGAGGGCAGAGTCCAGCAGTCCTCGGCCCTGTTGCCAGCCCTTCTGCTGGAAACCCCACACCATCTGTTCCGGGTAACTGTTGGGGAGGGAGGCCGACTGCCCCGCCTCCCTGGAACTCTGTAGTTGTTGCTGGTGCTGGGCAGAGGTTGGTAACACTCTGCCCTGTTGCCAGCACTTCTGCTGGGGACTCTGCATCCTCCGCTCTGGCTAACCGTTGGGGCATGAGGCTGGCTTCCTCCACTCCCAAACTGTGTAGCTGCCATTGGGGAGGTGAGCCGGCTGCTTCCTTTTCCATTCCCTCATCTGGTTGCTTGGACGACATGTCTATGGTACTGTCTACCAGGTGCACTGATCTTTGCTGGGGAGGGAAGGCCGCTTCCTCCACCCTGACCAACTGTTGAGGAGGGACAACACACACCTCCTCTCCCTTCTCCCCCTGTATCTGCTGCTGGGAAGTGATTGCCACCTTCTCACCCTGGGCCTCCGAAACTGCCACAGGTGTGGGGCAGAGGTCTTGGATCCTCTGTCCGGTTGCCAGATCTTTAGCTGGAGAAGTTTGTTGTAACTCCACAGATACTGCTGTTGGGGCTGGGCAGAGCACAGTGAAGTTTGGCCCCAATAGCAGCTCTTCTGCTGGAGGCTCATCAGGTTGTTCTTCCTCAGCAGAAAAGTCTATTAAATCCTCTACCTCTTTAACTGGTGTCTGTGGATAGAGGTTCACCATCTCCTGTCCGTGGAACTCAGAAGATGCCATCAGTGCTGAGCAGAGCGCAATGAAGTTTGGCCCTAATCTCATCTCTTCTGCTGGGGGCTCACCCGATGGTTCTTCCTCAGCAGAAAAGTCTATCAAATCCCCTGTCTCTGCAACTGGTGTCTGGGGATAAAGGTTCACCATCTCCTGTCCATGGAATCCAGAAGATGCTATCAGTGCTGGGCAGAGGTTAGCAGAGCTCTGCCCTGTTGTCAGCACTTCAGGTTTGGGGATGGCAATCTCCAGATTTTTCACTGCAGATGCTCTGGCATGCTGCTTGACAGGCACATTCCTCCATCCAAGATCATCCCATGCAGAAACAGGATCATCAAGGTCAGTCTGCACTTGCTGCATCCGCCATAAGACCTCCGCCTCCCTAGCTGTGGGGGCAGGTTGACAAGGCACACTATTGCTCTGCCACATTGCCGACTCTTCAGCCAGGATTTCTGGGTTGTCAGCTGGTATTTCCTGATAGTCCCAGGCAAAGGGAGGCCAGCCCTGGCACTGAGCAATGTCTAGCAGCCGTCTGTAGGCGATCTCTAGCTCCCATTCCTGAACGGCCAGAAACTCCAAATCTTGTGCACTTCCGAAATGTTCAGTAGCCCTTCTCTGAAATCCATAATTTCATCCAACCGCCACTCTAAATCACTCCCAAAGTTAGGGTCCCCTGTCAGCTTCACATACAACAGTCCCAAGCCGCCGTAGCTTAAGCCTTCCGTTGGGCTGTCATCTGCTATCCAGGGACATGCTTGGGATACATGCCACCGGAGGGCTCTGTAGCTCTCATCCAGCTTTATCTCTGCCCAGACCAGCCTGCTTAATTCAGTTGTCTGCTTCTTGTGTGGTTTTTCTCCCAAAAACCCCACCTGCAGTTCGTACTGCGACCAGTACCTTCCCTCGATGGAGGGGAGAACTTTTCCCTGGTACTGCTGCTCACGGGCTAGCGCTTCCTTCCAGACTTTGCAGTGAATAGAATCACACCATCCCAGCAGGACCTGCTCCGATACTGGTCCTCTGTGGTGTATCTGCATCTCTCGCAACCTCCTTCTGAATTCCTCATCCATGGCGGCTGGTATCTGTACCGCTCCTCTCCTGCTATCTGGACCTTGGATCCAGATGGAAGTTTGGATGTCCCAGACTGCAGGAAGCTTTCCCGCTGCTTGCCACCAATGTCACGGAACGTCCCACACTCCGCTTGAGTGTTTCCGTCATATACCACTTCCTCCCAGTCTGTATACAGATATCAGATATTCCAACCTCTCTGAGCACAAAACAAGGTGACAGTTGCTTGTTGCTACTATGAACTGTTTTATTTAGAATCAAAATTACAAGACTTTATATGCCGTTGGAACCTCCTCTAACAATACAACTGTAACCTAATTAACATAATTAACATGAGCTAATTAACTAAAAAATTTACCCAGACCAGATGACAGACTTGTGGGCACCGAGCTTCACACAGTAGTATAAACACAATAGCTGGAGCTAATTACAATACAAACAACAATCTCCCCCCTCCTCAGCCTATTCATCAACAGTTCGGCTCCTAGCCAGTCCTGGAGGATAAGGTGATCAGCTCACTCAATTAACAGGTTGAGTTCGGAATCAACCAAACCAATAATAGTCTCTACATACATCCTGGGAGATATTGTGGACAAATATTACTGTCCCATTTTAAGTAGTCCAAGATATATTTTCTCAGTCAACCTGTGCCAAGATGGCACAGGGTGACTTAGACATAAGATGTATTCTGAGTTCCACGGGCCCTCCCGTCACAACATAAATCTATCCCCTATTTTGTAGACGCTATAACTTTTGCGCAAACCAATCAATATACCCTTATTATGATTTTTTTACCAAAAATATGTAGAAGAATACATATCAGTCTAAACTGAGGAAAAAAATAGTTTTTTTTTTTTTAAATTGGGATATTTATTATAGCAAAAAGTAATAAATATTGTGTTTTTTTCAAAATTGTCGGGCTTTTTTGTTTATAGCGCAAAAAAAAAATAAAAAAAGCAGAGGTGATCAAATACCACCAAAAGAAAGCTCTATTTGTGAGGAAAAAAAAATATCAAAATTTAATTCAGGTACAATGTCGCATGACCGTGCAATTGTAATTCAAAGTGTGACAGCACTGAAAGATGGAAATTGGCCTGGGCAGGAAGGAGGTGAAAATGAAGTGGTTAATGTGAAAATAAATTCACATTTTTATTTTAATTTTGGATGGAGCAGTGAAGGGTTAGGAACCCCCTACCCCTCCCTCTTCTGATGACAGCTCAATTTTTTTATTCTTTCAGTCACAAAGAGCTCCTGGTGCCAGTGACCCCATATGGAAAATCCCAAACTTTGAGTTGTTTTCAGAACAGGAAAAGACAGAAAACCTTCCAATGGGGACATTGGTCCTGGTTAGGGATGAGCTTCGAGTTCGAGTCGAACTCATGTTCTACTCGAACATTGGCTGTTCGCAAGTTCGCCGAACAGCGAACAATTTGGGGTGTTCGCGGCAAATTCGAATGCCGCGGAACACCCTTTAAAAGTCTATGGGAGAAATCAAAAGTGCTAATTTTAAAGACTTATATGCAAGTTATTGTCATAAAAAGTGTTTGGGGACCCGGGTCCTGCCCCAGGGGACATGGATCAATGCAAAAAAAAGTTTTAAAAACGGACGTTTTTTCAGGAGCAGTGATTTTATTAATGCTTAAAGTCAAACAATAAAAGTGTAATATCCCTTTAAATTTCGTACCTGGGGGGTGTCTATAGTATGCCTGTAAAGGGGCGCATGTTTCCTGTGTTTAGAACAGTCTGACAGCAAAATGACATTTGGAAGGAAAAAACTCATTTAAAACTACCCGCGGCTATTGCATTGCCGACAATACACATAGAAGTTCATTGATAAAAACGGCATGGGAATTCCCCACAGGGCAACCCCGAACCAAAATAAAAAAAAAAAAAAAGATGTGGGAGTCCCCCTAAATTCCATACAAGGCCCTTCAGGTCTGGTATGGATATTAAGGGGAACCCCAGCCAAAATTAAAAAAAAAAATTGACGTGGTGTTCCCCCTAAATTCCATACCAGACCCTTCAGGTCTGGTATGGATTTTAAGGGGAACCCCGCGCCAAAAAAAAAAAACGGCGTGGGGTCCCCCCAAAAATCCATACCAGACCCTTATCCGAGCATGCAACCTGGCAGGCCGCAGGAAAAGAGGGAGGGACGAGAGTGCGCCCCCCCCCTCCTGAACCGTACCAGGCCACATGCCCTCAACATTGGGAGGGTGCTTTGGGGTAGCCCCCCAAAACACCTTGTCCCCATGTTGATGAAGACAAGGGCCTCATCCCCACAACCCTGGCCGGTGGTTGTGGGGGTCTGCGGGCGGGGGGCTTATCGGAATCTGGAAGCCCCCTTTAACAAGGGGACCCCCAGATCCCGGCCCCCCCCTGTGTGAAATGGTAAGGGGGTACTTACCCCTACCATTTCACTAAAAAACTGTCAAAAATGTTAAAAATGACAAGAGACAGTTTTTGACAATTCCTTTATTTAAATGCTTCTTCTTTCTTCCTTCATCTTCTTCTTCTTCTGGTTCTTCTGGCTCTTCTGGTTCTTCCTCCGGCGTTCTCATCCAGCATCTTCTCCGCGGCGTCTTCTATCTTCTTCTTCTCGGGCCGCTCCGCACCCATGGCATGGGGGGGAGGCTCCCGCTCTTCTCTTCATCTTCTTCTCTTCTTCATCTTCTTCTTCATCTTCTTCTTCTTCTTCTTCTCTTCTTCCTTCTTCTCTTCTTCATTTCTTCTCCGGTCCGCTCCGCAGCCATGCTGGCATGGTGGGAGGCTCCCGCTGTGTGACGGCGTCTCTTCGTCTGACGGTTCTTAAATAACGGGGGGGCGGGGCCATCCGGTGACCCCGCCCCCCTCTGACGCACGGTGACTTGACGGGACTTCCCTGTGACATCACGGGGAATGCCACAGGGAAGTCCCGTCATGTCACCGTGTGTCAGAGGGGGGCGGGGTCACCGGTTGGCCCCGCCCCCCGTTATTTAAGAACCGTCAGACGAAGAGACGCCGTCACACAGCGGGAGCCTCCCTCCATGCCACAGCATGGCTGCGGAGCGGCCCGGAGAAGAAATGAAGAAGAGAAGAAGGAAGAAGAGAAGAAGAAGAAGAAGAGAAGAAGATGAAGAGAAGAGCGGGAGCCTCCCCCCCATGCCATGGGTGCGGAGCGGCCCGAGGAGAAGAAGATAGAAGACGCCGCGGAGAAGATGCTGGACGAGAACGCCGGAGGAAGAACCAGAAGAGCCAGAAGAACCAGAAGAAGAAGAAGATGAAGGAAGAAAGAAGAAGCATTTAAATAAAGGAATTGTCAAAAACTGTCTCTTGTCATTTTTAACATTTTTGACAGTTTTTTAGTGAAATGGTAGGGGTAAGTACCCCCTTACCATTTCACACAGGGGGGGGCGGGATCTGGGGGTCCCCTTGTTAAAGGGGGCTTCCAGATTCCGATAAGCCCCCTGCCCGCAGACCCCCACAACCACCGGCCAGGGTTGTGGGGATGAGGCCCTTGTCTTCATCAACATGGGGACAAGGTGTTTTGGGGGGCTACCCCAAAGCACCCTCCCAATGTTGAGGGCATGTGGCCTGGTACGGTTCAGGAGGGGGGGGCGCACTCTCGTCCCCCCCTCTTTTCCTGCGGCCTGCCAGGTTGCGTGCTCGGATAAGGGTCTGGTATGGATTTTTGGGGGGACCCCACGCCGCTCTGCACTAAGCTGGTAGAGGTTGAAGGTGAGTTAGGGAGCACTTTGCTGGGCTGAGCATGCAGCAGGCATCCCGGAATGACCAGTACCCACTCCTTTTCCTCACATTACAGAGCCCACACGCTCCTGTTGCCTGCACTTACACTCCCATCTGAAGCTCCACCAATATCCTGTAGGGGTTGTTCATTCAGAGAGATATTAGTGAGTTTCAAGCAGGCAGTCTGTCTCCTTCCAGGGTCTGTGAGCTGCTGCCTGCTAACATGGTCCAGGTTCAGAAGCAGTGCACACAGGCGAATGTGCATTTTACCACCACCCCTCCTCTCCTGGCACCGGCCCTGCCTCTGGCCAGGGCCCAGGCCCCTTGGGACACCCGGGCCCCCTACATGTGTATCGGCTGTCCCCCTCTGATGGCAGTCCTGCCTCCGTGGGACGTATGGTGCCTTTTGACAGTTATGATTGGGAGACTAATATGTACCCAGAGAGGAGCCAGTAAGTGCAGCTAAAAATTAATTTAAATCAATAAGCATGCTCTGGTATTATAATAGCTAGCTAGCTAATGAAATATTTACATATGTCAGGTTCTGTATTTGTGGCAACCACTGTTCTTCTCTAACTTAGTCTGCAGTAAAGTAACAGTATAATAGATCATTCACACATTTACCTCTACTGTGTAGCTTGGTTTTCCAGTAGTAGAAGTAGTCAACAATCATCAACAATCATCAATTCCCGACTCGACTACGCAAACTCGCTCTGCATAGGATTACCCCAATATCAGCTTGCGCGCTTTCAACTCATCCAAAACACGGCGGCAAGACTGTTAACAGGAAAAAAACCCTGGGAATCCATTTCCCCATCCCTGAGGAGCCTACACTGGCTAACCGTAAAGAATCGGATCACATTCAAGACCCTCTGCCTCACCCACAAATGCATACAAGGAAACGCTCCTCTATATCTTTGAGAGAAAATAAAACACTACACACCCAATCGCAGTCTTCGATCAGCTAACCAAAACCTGACAAATCTGCTTATCAACAATATTAAACAGATAGATGCATTGCTTGTATACACAGAAGTGAAAACATTCAACCATCCTTCTGATGAAGTGGCTCAAATTTCTGTAAATTTTAGAGATATATGCAGATATCTATATATATATATCTACCGTATTTATCGGCATATAACACGCACTTTTTTCCCCTGAAAATCAGGGGAAAATCGTGGGTGCGTGTTATAGGCCGATACCCCCTCCCCCAATTGTGTGTGATCGGAGCGATCGCGGCAATTGCCGTGATCGCCGCCGACATACACAGCCATGTGGAAATTCAAATACGGCGCCGAGACTGCAGTGTCTCGGCGGAGCGGAGCTACACATAGCCGAGAGTCCTCGGGTTTTCTCGGCGCCGCTTACAGTCCCGCCCATAGGGCGGAACTGGGCGGGACTGTAAGCGGCGCCGAGAAAACCCGAAGACTCTCGGCTATGTGTATCAGCGCTCCGCCGAGACACTGCAGTCTCGGCGCCATATTTAAATTTACACAGGGCTGTGTATGACGGCAGGGATCGCGGCGATCCCACAAAGCTGCACGGGGGGGCAAGGCTGCACGGGGGGGGCAAGGCTGCATGGAGGCAAAGCTGCACTGGGGCAAAGCTGCACTGGGGCAAGGCTGCACTGGGGCAAGGCTGCACTGGGGCAAAGCTGCACTGGGGCAAAGCTGCACTGGGGCAAGGCTGCACTGGAGAAAAGCTGCACTGACATGGCTGCACTGACATTGCTGCACTGACAAGGCTGCACTGGGGCAAAGCTGCACTGACAAGGCTGCAATGGACACTGGGGCAAGGCTGCACTGACACTGACAAGGCTGCAGATGGACACCGATAACGCTGCATTGATGGGCATTTTAATGTAAGTCTTTCTTCCTTAAACTTTACTCCTAAAAGTTTTTTTCCTTAAAATTCCCTCCTTAACTTGGGTGCGTGTTATACGCCGGCGCGTGTTATACGCCGATAAATATGGTATATCTATATCTATATCTCTATATATATATATATATATATAATTTCTGTATATATATATATATATATATATATATATATATACCATATATACTCAAGTATAAGTCAAATTTTTCAGCACATTTTTTTGTGCTGAAAGTGCCCCCCTCCACTTATACTCGAGTCAAGCACTTTTCTGCAGCAAAAAATTTCATTTTCCAAACCGACTTTGGGGCCCCGTATCTCAGGGCCACTTAGTGCTAGGAACCCCGAATTTGGTGTGCAAACCCAGTGGAACTGGTACCATAACATATCCAAAGCTGGGGTTCCTAGACCAAGTGGCCCTGAGATACGGGGCCCCAAAATCTGTTCGGAAAATGTCATTCTCTGCTGCAGAAAAGTGCTTGACATTTTCTGAACTGATTTTTGGGGCCCGGTATCTCGGGGCCACTTGGTGCTAGAAATGCCAGCTTTGGAAATTTTATGGTGCTAATTCCACTGGGTTTGCACACCAAATTTGGGTTTCTTAGCACTAAGTGGCCCCGAGATACGGGGCCCCAAATTTGGTCAACTGTGTCCATCTGCAGCAATGTCATTTCGGGACCCTTTAGGTTCAGAGACCCCAAATTTTGGCTGCAGCTAGGGGGCATCTAGGAACCCTTAACTACCGAGTTTGAAGTTCAGGGGACCTATGGCTGCAAATAGGCACAGTGAGGCTGCAAATGGGCATTGTTGACCCTCTTTCCCACTTACAGTAGCTGTGCATTTCTCACCCTCGTCTTATACTCGGGTCACTAAGTTTTTCCCATTTTCTTGTGGTAAATTAGGGCCTCGACTTATACTCAGAACGACTTATACTCGAGTATATACGGTATATATATATATATATATATATATATATATATATATATATATATATATAATTTCTGCATTTGTTTCTATAAAGGAAATTGTTCATGTAATAATAAAACAACCTAAAATTACAGAACATTATATTCTCTGCAAGAGACTTCATCTGTTCTAAATAAACCCTCTTTTGGGATTAGAGACTAATGCATTACTACCATTACTTTTCTACTGTAAGATAACAATATAAGTTTTTAAATGATTTGATGAACGATTCACCCAACATTTTCCCAAACTTCTATGGCCAACATTCACAATAACTATAAAGCAAAATTGGAAATCAGTCCAATATTTGCCTAACAATAGTGACAGTTTCCCTGACACTCTGTTCTTCATTAGGAGGTCTTTACGGGACTTCTAAATAGTTCACTGTACATGCAGGTATTAAAGCAAATACAATAAGAATTTGTTAAAAATATTTTAATGTTTTTATTTTGGGGGCGCGTTCACACAGTACAGTGACTGACGTTTTTCCGCACTGAATAAATATCAGTCATTGCCCGGGCAATTGTTTTCTTTGTAACCTGTTCACAATGCAATGTAGCCTGGAAGTATGGTGCAGTGAGCTGCAGAAAAACGCAGACATGTAGCACAGGTAGGCACCACAGTGAATTGTGCTGCTGTGTGGAGACATGAATGAACTGTCACTTGTGTACTTCAAATAATGTTTGAAAAAAATAGAATAAAAAAGTAAACATTGTGATACGCTGAAACTTGCATCACACCACCCCGTTACTGTGGCTCAAAGCAGCCAACAATGGAAGGTTGTCTGCATTTTAAAACATAAAGTGCAGGCAGTGTAAATGGTCCCTTACTAGTATTTACCTTCCTGGTTTCAGATATCCAAAAGCACCCAGTAGTAGGTCCCTCATTTCAATATTTTTAAAGTGTATATACAGCCTTTTTTTTTTTTTTTTTAGTTTTAGAAAGAATTTGGAAGGGTAGGAACCTTTGTTGGATTTTTATTGCCCCCGCTGGAGATTATTTGCTATGAGAGTGGGGTAATGCTTTTTTTTATGTTTACAATATTAAACATAGACATACAGTAATCCTAATGCTTAAATTATTTTTTTTAGGGGCTTGCATTTTACACTGGGCACCTGTAAGGTCAGCATGAAGACACTCCAGTTAGAGTAAATTGCCAGTGATCATAACTTTACCTTTAGCAACCCTACTCACCTTAAGGGAAGCAACCCTACCTGTGCTAGGTTGCCCCATGGAAATTAATGAACAAAACAGTAGTAGACGTACGGTAGAGAGATGAAAGAAACAAGTTGGAAACCACTCTTGAGACATAAGGACTGGCTGCTGGTAGCATGTCTTATCTATAAATGTAGCAAAGGTCACAGTAGATGGCAGATTTTAGAAGTATCCAATAAAAATAGCAAAGGTAGGGATGAATAGCAGACAGGAGAAAAATCTGTTAAATATACCATAAGTCAGGGCAGGCATCAAGCATCCATTAAATATAGCAGAGGTCACTAAAAGGAATAAACAAGCAAAAATAAAGGTGCATTTGGTCAGCAGGAAAATGCTATCACAAGCACTGAGGAAGAGGTTGATGATTACATTGGGTGCACTATGTGCTAGGGACCAATCCAATAGCCTATATGTGTCTGCCCAGCAAACTGTGAAAGGCACAAAGCATCAGCAAGCAATTGCTATGCAGGGAACTAAGGCTGCATCCCACTGCCCGGCAACCAGGATACTAGCAGAGAAGAGGAGTTGTGCTTCAACAACTGAGCTGCTGGCACTGCTGAGGGGAGAGTATGCTGAAACTGGACAACAGGTAAGAATGTAAATTTCCTGATAATACACCTCTTGACCAGGGTGCTGAATCCTTAAAAGCTGAGTTCATTACCCTTCTGGAGTCCACAATTCTTTGTATCTCATAGTCTTTTTGCCCTGTCCACAAGTATTGGAGGCCACTGAAGTCTGTGGGTACACCTATTCCAGAAAGGAGGCAAAATATATTGGGAATCCTAAAGGAAGGAGACAATCTGAGATGGAAGGAAACAGGGTTGAATTTCTGAATAATCCAGTATGGGTTGATTAACTTGAGTGCAAGCTTTTGTAATGGAACTTAAAGAGAAAGGTTTTTGGTAGAAATCCAACATTAAATCCAGGGGATGGGTGATGATGAACATCAGCATAGATCTTTTAGGAGAACACTGTGGACATCAAATTGTTAAGGACAGTCTTACAGATGCAGAAACATTTTTAGGCTACAGTGGTGGCCCTAGGGAGATTGGAAGACAAGATGTAGAATTTGCGAAGCTTCAGATGCACTGATACAAATTATTCTGTTGGCTTCTAATTTTAACAAAAAATAAATGTTAATTCATTTACTTTGATATTTTAAGTACCTTACTTAATTTTCGTTAGTTCTTAAAACACACCTTTTACATTTACAAAAACAATATATAATATTAAGTAATCTAGACAAAACTCTTAAGGTAAGTTGCATTTTCATATTCTAATTGAGCTACATTTACTTAAAAAAATTATCTTTTCATTTGACTGAAATTGCAGGACGCATATGATTGCCAAACGTGCAAGACGTTTGGCATCTTTTAGAACTTTGAAAGCCCGCACAAGACAGTTTCCATACATCTGAGGCCCATCAGGACAAAAGAGCGCCACCAGTGACAAGAATTTTTCCAAGTCACTACAAAGCCATGCAATGCCATTGAAAGTTAAGAGTGAACATTGAACAAATTATCATTCACATGTTTTAAATGTTGCTTAACATATAATCCAAAATGTTTATTTTATTTGCAGATTAAAATATTTATAATAAATGGACATACGTCCATTGTATACATCTATTGAGACAAATCACGTGTGCGCATGCAAAGTTTGCGCTTACTGCATGCCGCAGAATGCAACCAAGATGCAGGGTTAGGGACCGCCAGCTTTTTTGTGCCACAAAAATGAATGTTTCAGCCGGTTCAGTTTTTGAGATGTTGGAATTCAAATTCAGATAAGGTGATGTTTAAAAAATTTTACAGGTTGCTTGCTTTGAGTTACAGACAAGGTCTAGGGCTATAATTATTGCTCTCGTTCTAACAATCGCGGCAATACCTCACATGTGTGCTTTGAACACCGTTTTCATAAGCGAGCGCTGCTCATGTATGCATTTGCTTCTGCACGCGAGCTCGGTAGGACAGGGCACGTTTAAAATGTATTTATTTTTTCTTATTTATTTTACCTTTGTGTCACTTTTATTCCTATTACAAGAAATGCAAACATCCCTTGTAATAGAAAAAAGCATGACAGAACCTCTTAAATATGAGCTCTGGTAGCTCAGATCTCATATTTACACTAAAATGCAATAAAAAAAAAATTAAATGTCATTTGAAAAAAATAAATAAAAAAATGTCTCTTTAACCACTTCCCATTCCGCGTATAGTAATATGACGGCCACAATCGCCTTTTGCGATTTTTTTTTTTACCAAAAATATGTAAAAGAATACACATCGGCCTAAACTGATGAAAAAATTATTATTTTTTTTATTTTGGGATATGTATTATAGTAGAAAATATTTTTTTTTGTAAATTGTCTGTCTTTTTTTGTTTATAGCGCAAAAAATAAAAACCGCAGAGGTGATAAAATACCACCAAAAGAAAACTTTATTTGTGGGAAAAAAAGGAAGTCAATTGTGTTTGGGTACAGCATTGCATGACCACGCAATTGTCAGTTAAAGCGACGCAGTGCTGTATCGCAAAAAATGCCCTGGTCATTAAGGGGGGAAATCCTTCCAGGGCTGAAGTGGTTAAAGTGCAATTTACTTTCCTAAAAGGCTTAAAAAAAGAAAAGTTAATACATTCTGTATTCTATGTTCTTATCGATATACTGTATATGCATGTGTGTGTTTCAGTTTGATTTGTTAGCTGAGAAAGAGTCATTTTTTTATTTTTTATTTTTTTTTAATGTTTACACTTACATTTGATGCTTTAAAAATATTACATTTGTAACACTTTATAAATTATAAATGTTAATTTGTTTTGAAATCCTGTTTCATGAGACTATTCCTTTTTTTTAAAAACATGTTATTGTATTATTTTTATATAAAAACCTTCAAACATATATCAAATACATTTGGAAAATAAGTTTTACCAACTTAAAAAAAAACTGAGTAAGTTACAAGTTAATTTCAAATAACTAAGTAAATGAGCAATAGGGCAGCACAGTGGTGTAGTGATTAGCTCTTTTGCCTACCAGCGAAAGGGTCGCTGGTTTGAATCCTGACCACAACACCACCTGCCTGCAGTTTACATACTCTACCCTGTGCCAGCGTAGGTTTCCCCCCACACTCCAAAGACAAGCTGGTAGGGTAATGCTCCTGTGTAAACTGGCCCTAGTATGTGTATGTGTAAATGTGATTTAGGGATCTTAGATTGAAAGCTCCTTGAGGGCAGGAACAACTGATGTGAATATACACTGTATATGTAAAGCACTCTGTAAATTGACAGTGCTACATAAGTCCTTGAAATAAAGAAGTTAATGTATATGTTCCTAACTTAAACTATTCTATAAACTGGAAACATTAAGTTGGCTTTACTTGAACCTATGGTGTATAAACTGTAAAAATTGAGTTGGCATTACTTAAAACTATAGTTCCAGACAGGTTAAGGTATGTATTCCTAACTTAAAACACTATGGTCTATAAACTGAAAAAAATTGAGTTGGCTTTACTTAAAACAACAAAGTTGAAAACATGAAAAGTCTAATGAGTCAGACAAAAATAAGTTTAGCTGACAGTACTTAAAAAGCTGATGTTAAATAGTTGCCTCAATTTTTTTGAGTAGACCCAGCACAATATTTTTTACAGTGTGGTATCTATATACACAAAAGAAGGCTAAAACTCTGGATGAGGAATATGAACAATTATTATGGGCAAATTCCCCACAGGATAACTGGGGTGCCTAAACTAGTTGATTATCCAAAACAAAGCCCCAGAAAAAAAGTAGATTTGCTGTGTAGACAGGGTTGCCAGTTAGTTAGCAGAGAATAACTTAGGTAAAGCCACAAAGTGTGCCTTTTTACTAAATGGCTACTGCTACACCTTTATTACCCATACTAGGCTTCCCCAGTATTGAATATACAAAACTATATGTTCTTGCTGAAAAATGCCACTAGTGGACTCAAGGTAAAACAGTAGACAAACCATGAAAGCCACTCTGGCGAAGTCAGTGCTGGCAGTCGTCTTAATCTGTGGATGTTGCAAAAGTCAGAGTAGGCAGCAGACAATAGAAGTATACCTTTAAATGTAGCAAAGGTCAGAAGGAACAGAAGATAGAAGTATCCTTAAGGTGTAGCAAAGGCCAGGGCAGGAGCAGATTGTAAAGGTATCCAGTAAGTTATCAAAGGTAAGGACACATAGCAGACAGAAGACATATCTGTTAAATGTAGCAAAGGTCAGTAACAGGAATAAACAGACAAAGTTAGAGGCACATTTTGTCAACAGGAAAGTTCTATCAAAAGCATTGAGGTGTAGGTTCATAATAAATAAGGTGCCTCCTTTGCCAGGGACCCATCTAGGAGCTGGTAGGCATGTGCCCAGCAAACTGTGGAGTATACAAGGCAGTAGTAGTCAATTGCTGTGCAGGGCTGCAAGGCTGTGTCCTGTTACCCAGCAAGTGGGACACTCACCCAGAGAATGATAGACAATACATCCCATTGCACAGAAACTGGAACGCAAATCACTGCTGGAAGGAGAGAGCTCCGGTACTGTTTAATGGGGGCTACTGGCAGGCATGTAAATATGTATGCTTCCTGACAGCCCAAATGTACATGAAGCATTTACTATAGTTTGTGTGTTTCCCACTGATGATTATCTCAAATAACTGCAAATAATCAATAGACAGTGCTGCGCTATAAAAAAAATCAATATTAATAAAAGTGTAAACATGGTAATCAATAAACATATATTGCTAAAAGTTCGTATATAGCATCTGTGACTGACTGAAGTGAATTCAAAAAATCAATACATCAACGGTGCAAAAATCCAAAATGCTTGTTGTGACAGACCTAGCCGGGAGAGAGACTTTTGGGGGGGACTGAATGCTAGCCTCTTGCCGATCGATCGTGGGCCCTGGCATTTGGGGGAACGGTGCTCTTTGTGAGCTGTGTGCCTGGGGACCCTTGAGGTGGTATTACTGTGGATTCGGGTCCTGTTCCCCCAGGACACACAGACTCTGGGGACCCTGGATTTGCCATATTAGAAATAGTGGCTGATTCATAATGCTGGGACAAATACTGTTGGGAGGTGCTGGTGTCAATTCCAGCCACCTGTCTGTTGCCTGCTAGAATGTGTATTGTAAATAAGTCTCTAGTATGGGATCTAAGAGTCATTAGATCTCCATTGTTGTTTGTTTTAATTAACTCTGCTATTGTGATAATGTTGATTGGGTTTTCTGAGCTACAAGATGGCCAGTCTGGCCTAAATGTCTGAGTCATCTAGGCTATCTAAAGGGATTAGTTAATTAGCCCATGTTTATTAGGTTTATGGTCACAGGTGTATGTTCAGAGTAATATGAGCTGGAGGTACGCACCTCCTGTTTTATTGTATAAAAGAGCCTGCATTTTTCAATAAAAGAGATTCCTGGTTGAACTTACATACAGCCTGCCTGGTGTTTGTTCTGAGCTACACAACTGGATTAGAACGGCACATAGCTGTAGTTCTAATCCTGGAGCATCGTATGACCGAACCATCAGATGTTGCGATCTGCAATCTGATTCTATAGCTGCAGAGGAGTGTCGGGAGAGTGGTACTGAGCGAGCAAGGGGCTCGTTACATTGGTTGGCAGCAGTGGGATTTGCTCTCCAGTTACTGGGACACTCCAAACCACCACAGTGAATGGCTAGCTATGCATCCTGCAGGAGAGCCACGCTGAAAGACTTACTTGAGAGCCATGGAGGGAATGGTGGGATCATGCTTCCTTGCCGTGAACATATCCAAACCATCACCTGGATCCAAGGTCCAGATAGCAGGAGAGGAGAGGTACAGATACCAGCCACCATGGAAGAGGAATTCAGAAGGAGGTTGCGAGAGATGCAGATACAGCACAGAGGACCAGTATCAGAGCAGGTCCTGCTAGGATGGTTTGATTCTATCCGCTGCAAACTCTGGAAGGAAACGCTAGCCCGTGAGCAGCGAAACCAGGGAAAAGTTCTTCCCTCCATCCATGTAAGGTACTGGTCGCAGTATGAAGTGCGAATGCTGTTATTGGGGGAACAGCCGAACCAGGAGTGGACAGCTGAGTTAAGCAGGCTGATCCGGCCAGAAATGCGGTTGGACGAGAGCTACAGAGCCCTCCAGTGGTATGTAGCCCAAGTGTGCCCATGGACAGCGGATGACAGCCCCACGGAAGGCTTTGACTAGGATGGCCTGGGATTGTTGTACTGGAGGCTGTCCAGGGACCCTGACTTTGGGAGTGATCGGGAATGGCGTTTGGAGGAAATAATGGAACACAGAGAGCGAAGACTGAATGTCTCGGAAGTGCACTGGACACAGGAAGATTTGGAGTTTCTGGCCGTTCAGGAATGGGAGCTTGAGATTGCCTACAGACAGCTGCTAGACTCTGCTCAGCAGCAGGGTGGTGCTCCCTTTGCCTGGGACTATCAGGAAATACCAGTTGACAACTCTGAAATCCTGGCTGAAGAGTTGACAATGTGAGCTGGAGCCTCCCCCTATGCCATGGGTGTGGAGCGGCCCGAGGAGAAGAAGATAGAAGACGCCGCGGAGGAGATGCTGGACGAGAACACCGCAGGAAGAACCAGAAGAGCCAGAGGAAGAAGAAGAAGATGAAGGAAGATAGAAGAAAGAAGAAGCATTTAAATAAAGGAATTGTCAAAAACTGTCTTTTGTCATTTTTAACATTTTTAACAGTTTTTTAGTGAAATGGTAGGGGTACAAAAGTACCATTTACCTTACCATTTCACACAGGGGGGGCAGGGATCTGGGGGTCCCCTTGTTAAAGGGGGCTTCCAGATTCCGATAAGCCCCCCGCCCGCAGACCCCCACAACCACCAAGGGTTGTGGGGATGAGGCCCTTGTCCTCATCAACATGGGGACAAGATGTTTTGGGGGCTACCCCAAAGCACCCTCCCAATGTTGAGGGCATGTGGCCTGGTACGGTTCAGGAGGGGGGGGGCGCTCTCTCGTCCCCTCCTCTTTTCCTGCGGCCTGCCAGGTTGCATGCTCGGATAAGGGTCTGGTATGGATTCTTGGGGGGACCCCACGCCGTTTTTTTTTTTTAATTTTGGCGTGGGGTTCCCCTTAAAATTCATACCAGACCTGAAGGGCCTGGTATGGAATTTAGGGGGACCCCCACGTCATTTTTTTTAAAATTTTGGTTCGGGGTTCCCCTGTGGGGAATTCCCATGTCATTTTTATCAATGAACTTCTATGTGTATTGTCGGACCGGCAATGCAATAGCTGCGAGTAGTTTTAAATGACTTTTTTTCCTTTGAAATGTCATTTTGCTGTCAGACTGTTCTAAACACAGGAAACATGCGCCCCTTTACAGGCATACTATAGACACCCCCCAGCTACGAAATTTAAAGCGATATTACACTTTTATTGTTTGACTTTAAGCATTATTAAAATCACTGCTCCTGAAAAAATGGCCGTTTTTAAAACTTTTTTTGCATTGATCCATGTTCCCTGGGGCAGGACCCAGGTCCCCAAACACTTTTTATGACAATAACTTGCATATAAGCCTTTAAAATTAGCACTTTTGTTTTCTCCCATAGACTTTTAAAGGGTGACTTTTGAATGCCGCGAACACCCCAAATTGTTCGCTGTTCGGCAAACTTGCGAACAGCCGATGTTCGAGTCGAACATGAGTTTGACTCGAACTCGAAGCTCATCCCTACCCAGGACACACAGACTCTGGGGACCCTGGATTTGCCATATTAGAAATAGTGGCTGATTCATAATGCTGGGACAAATACTGTTGGGAGGTGCTGGTGTCAATTCCAGCCACCTGTCTCTCTGTTGCCTGCTAGAATGTGTATTGTAAATAAGTCTCTAGTATGGGATCTAAGAGTCATTAAATCCCCATTGTTGTTTGTGTTAATTAACTACTCTGCTATTGTGATAATGTTGATTGGGTTTTCTGAGCTACAAGATGGCCAGTCTGGCCTAAAGGTCATGTCTGAGTCATCTAGGCTGTCTAAAGGGATTAGTTAATTAGCCCATGTTAATTAGGTTTCTGGTCACAGGAGCCGGAGGTACGCACCTCTTCTTTTATTGTATAAAAGAGCCTGTATTTTTCAATAAAAGAGATTCCTGGTTGAACTTACATACAGCCTGTCTGGTGTTTGTTCTGAGCTACACAACTGGATTAGAACGGCACATAGCTGTAGTTCTAGTCCCGGAGCATCGGATGACCAAACCATCAGATGTTGTGATCTGCAATCTGATTCTATAGCTGCAGAGGAGTGTTGGGAGAGTGGAACCGAGCGAGCAAGGGGCTTGTTACACTTGTGCTTTCCTCCACCAGTATCACAGGCTGCTCAACTCACATCTGAGTCAAATCAGCAGTGTTCCCCTCTGGGGATAATAGAGAGGGCTGGCATGGTGCTGGTAATCACTTTCCACCTCCAAATCGATTATTCACATGAGATAAAAACCCTGATCATCTCACCGAATATGATGGATGTGCAAAAGAAGGAAGGCAAAATCTAGTGCTCTCTGTTTCAAATTTTTCACCTAGTTATATATATTTTTTCTTGTTTACGCTATTACTTTTTTACTGATATTCCTCTACTCCAATAGACAAATAAATGTAAAAGGTGGATGTGATGTGATTCAGTGGATATGCATGCTCCGTTTTTTTGCAAACACTTGAATTTGTGTTTTAAACTGCATTTTTCTCTTTCTCATACGGTGTCCCCATGTAAATGTGTTAGTGACTACTTCCTTATACATACAACTTCCTGTGGGCATGATTAAGGAAAGGGCTATTTAGCCGCCCATGTGTGTTAGGGAGATCAGGGAGTATATAAACAGCAGATGTACATCTCTAGCTTCACCCTTACTGAAGAAATCAATGATTTGACAATACACGTCTAGGGAACAGAGCCTGCATATTGACGTTACATTGCAGCCATCTTGAGACCTATTGTGTCTGAAATGTGTTTTTAGCTTGCACGGCTTACAGTGCTATCTTTGTGAGTTTATACCTTACCTTTTTTATATATTATTACATTTTTTAAATGGAGAGCACTAGATTCTGCCTTCCTTCTTTTGTATATCCATCATATTTGGTGAGATGATCGGGTTTTTATCCCATGTGAATAAGCGATTTGGAGGAGGAAAGTGATTACCAGCACCACGCCAGCTCTCTCATTATCCCTAGAGGGGAACACTGCTGATTTGACTCAGAAGTGAGGTGAGCAGCCTGTGATACTGGCGGAGGAAAGCATAGTTTTGGATTTTTACACAATTGATGTATTGATTTTTTTTAATTCACTTCAATCGGTCACAGATACTATATATGAACTTTCAGCAATATATGTTTATTGATTACCATTCTTACACTTTTATTATTATTGATTTTTTTATAGCACAGCACTGTCTATTGATTATTTGTACCTTTTAAGTGAAGTGAGAACACTTGTTAGTGATCTAGTGTCTTTCGAACATTATATAGCGAATGATATTGTGCCCAAACGGTTAAGGTGGGATGTCCCTCCTAATAATGGGTTGGAAGATACTGAGTCACTTCATGAATGGTTTCTGTTTTTTAGTAGCAAAGGGAAAGAATTATTGGAATTTTTGCTATTGCGTAAACAGAAAAGAATGAAAATACTTGAAAACCAGATTAAAGAGATCAGAGATAAAATAGAAACTCTCAAAGATATGCCAGAATGTATTAAATTATCAGGGAAATTAATGAAAAAATTAGAAAAAAACAGACAAGGACACACAGGAAAAAAAGAGAAAAAAAAATTTCAGAGATACAGGTGATTTTAAAAATAAAGATGTTTTTAAATGTCAGCAAGTTATTAATGAAGATATTCATGCACCTTCAAGGGAAATCACACTCCCTAAAGATATTACCCCCAGACTTCCCAGCTCCCAACCTCCTATTGGGAGAGGTTCCTCTCATCGGAAATAGAATGGGGAACCTGTCGGTATGGGACCCCCATACCCCCTTCAACTTCCTTACAGGGGCAATTGGAGGGGTAGGAGACCATACAGAGGGGGACCTTATAGAGAAAGGGGAGGTAACAATTGAGGCTCTCAACCTGATTCCCACTTTCCAGGGTATCCCCATTGGGATACTAGAGGATCTGGATGAGGGGGGTTATGGTTTGCCCCTTTAAACAACCACATTGGAGAGCATTGGATGAGTGTTTTTTTAGGGAAACCCATAGACCCACAGAGCGGAAATCTTAATTTTAGTCAAAGGTTTAAAGTGTGCTCCAATAAAATTTTTAACAAATTTGATACATATGTAGCGCTGGTAGATTTTCAATCTACTGCTGATAGGTAAATGCAGTGGGTTATCTGTTATACATAGTCAGATTTGCCTCTGTTCCAGCTTGGTTGAGTTGCGTGTAATTTCACACTGTGCCTGTGGGTGTTGTTGTCACCAAGGGTCGGTGTTGGAAAGGCAACGCGCTGAAGCGTATGAGTGCTCCTCTGTCCCGAAGATAACTCGGTGGAGGTGGTCCTCCGAGTTGCATTCTGGGGGAGGGTATTTATGGAGCAGATGGCATGTTTGAGGGTTTGTTCCGTTCCACCTGCTGGCCCTCCTGGCCGACAGGTATGCGCTAAGAGTACTACCTCGTGGTCCTCTGATCGGGAGGCCCACATCGCTGCAGCGTGTGGGTGGGCCCAGAAGCCTGTCTGGGGCCTACTACAGCGGCAGAGGAATGGTCCTGGGCTGTCTATCCTATGTGAAGAAGCTGGACAACTGAGAAGATCCCAGGGGAGGACCCGTCATGGAAGGATCATGCAAAGTGCTGGTCTGGAGAGGGGCCTGGTGACTCAGTTGGAGGACGCATCCTAAAGTAATCCTACCGCATAGTACTGCCGGGTCGGCTTAAAGGTTCTAGTGCTGTGTTTGCTGTTCATCATAAACCATTACATCCTGTGGCAGAGGATCGTATGGGTTTCATTCTAATCAAGTATGTGGCGGAGACTTTTATTCATGCTGCGTACTGGCTGCTAGGTTAGTGAGAGAAACCTATTCAGGTGAGCAAAGATTCAACTCTACAGCGAGAGTATATTCATCTACAAGCTTTCAGTTCCTAATACTACACTAAGAAAAGGTATTTGAACTTCCCTGCAACTTTCCTTTAACCTCTTTCCTGCTACTTCCTTCAATTCACGTTTATTAAAGCATTGGAAAAGATACTCAAGTGTCCGGTGCCTACATTGTTTGGTGTTAAACTCAATGGGACTCTAGACCCGGTTCTGGTGAAATAGAAGTAACAAAGGTGACGGTAACAGCCTGCTTAAACCAGCAGCTCCACGGAGAGTAATTGCTACACATATGTTCAGGTTCAGAAATGTATGCGCACTCTGAACCCAAAAAAATATTTTTTATCTAAGCCTGACACCAGACCCCCATTAAGAGAGACTGGATGTTTCTCTACCTTAAAAAAAACAGATGTTTAACCCATTAAACACCGATAATAAATATTTAAAAATATTCTGCAATATGGTAGTAGAGGATTTATAAAGTCTTAAGATTAAAAAAGTTCACCACCCCCAGTGGATAAAAAAGGGTATTGAAGCTATTGAAGCTATTGTCTGCTGACAACGGGGGAGGGTTGGTCATTATGAGTAAATCTTATTATGAGGAAGAAATGGAAAGGCAGTTATCAGATAAAAAAATAAAAATCCCCTTTTTGAAGATAAAGATGGGTTGGATAGACTGATTAAAAAAGGAGCAAGGAGAGATTTACTAAATAAGAAAGAAGCATTATATCTTAATCCTGGGGCTTGTAGAACTCCAATAATATGTATTCTACCCAAAATCCATAAGGACCCAGTCAAACCTCTAGGAAGACCCATTATTAATGGGATAGACTCTGTGTGTGCGAGGTTGGACCAATATATAGACTATTTTCTGCAGCCATTGGTTGTACAAACAGAAGCCTATATTAACCCCTTCAGCCCCAGAAGGATTTACCCCCTTCCTGGCCAGAGCACTTTTTGCGATACGGCACTGCGTTGCTTTAACTGAAAATTGTGCGGTCGTGCGACTTTGCACCCAAACAATTTTTTTTCCCACAAATAGAGCTTTCTTTTGGTGGTATTTGATCACCTCTGTAGTTTTTATTTTTTGCGCTATAAACAAGAAAAGCATACTTTTTTGCTATAATAAATATCCCCCAAAAATATATCAAAAACAAATTTCTTTCTCAGTTTAGGCAGATATGTATCACATATGTATATGCCGATATCTATCACATGTATGCCCACAATGCCGCAATTTAAAGGGGACATACCTGTACGCCCATTTGCACAGCTGCGCCATTGTGCCGACGTACATTGTTGTGCACTGGTCGGTATGTGGTTAAAGACACTAAACATGTCATCCAACATTTAGAGTCAATAGATGGGTTACAATCATGTATTTTAGCAACAGCAGATGTTGGCTCATTATACACGAACATAGGGCATAAAGAAGCCTTAAAATCGGTAAAACGGGCATTGCGAGGTTCTGAATTGACCATTGACCATTAAAAATACCTTATGAAGTGATTAAAATTTTGTTTAGGGCACAATTCCTTTTGGTATAGTGGTCATTTTTGTTTAAAAACCATGGGCGTAGCCATGGGGGCTAGGTTCGCACCTAGTGTGGTGAACCTATTCTTGGCTTGTTGGGAGGCAGAAGAAATATTAGTTGAGCGCCCAGAGCAACTTATATGCTATAAAAGGTATATAGATGACCTGTTGATTATCTGTAATGGTGACCAGGCATCTTTTGATAGGTTCATGACAAAGATGAATGGCAATTCAAAGAATATCAAATTAACCTAGACCATGAGCATTGACCAAATAGTGTTTCTTGATTTGGAGATATTTAAGGATGGTGATAGACTTCCAACTAGAAATCACTTTAAACCTACTGATAGGAATGCCTATTTGTCGCTTGACAGCTGTTCTGGCTTAAAGCGGAGGTCCGCCGAAAATACAATTTTTTTTTAAACAATTTAGACCCTTACATATGGTCAATGTTACGCTCACATGTTTGGTAACAGATATCCCCCAATGTCCGGTTTGGTAGCAAAAATATAGTTTTAAAATCTGTTGCTGGCAGGCTTCATCTTGCTCGTAGGCATGTGAAGCCCGTAAGCATAAACTTCCTGAATGCGGTGAATGCTGAATCTCATGAGAATTTGCGGCAGGCATCCGCACTAACTCCTGGGAATAATGATACAGAGCTCCCAGGAGACAGTGCGGCGCCGGATATTACGACCATACCCAACCATACCCGCCCATAGCTGCGGGGGTCATAGACAGGAAACGAACAAGAAAGCACAGATATACAGGTACACCCTCTTAAAAAAAAAAAAATTCTTCCATTTAACAATGTAAGCAATGCAATAATGTGATGGAGCTAAACTTAGAAATGTGTGTGGACCTCCACTTTAAGAACATCCCCAAGGGACAGTTTATCCGATTAAGGAGAAACTGTTCCAAACTATCAGAATATTTCCTCAAATCTGATATTCTAGCCAATTGATTTATTAAAAAATGTTACCATCCCTCTGCTATTTTAAATGATCAGAATAAAGTATCTGAAATGAAGAGACTACCGCTTTTACAGGATGGCCATAGAGGCGATAGTCGTTCTTTTGAGTATAAAATCATTTTGGTCTACAGCTTAAGAAGGTAGAAAATATTATAAAAAATCATTGGAGTATTTATTCTTAGGAAGGATAAAATATTAGGGCCTTTCTTGCCAATCCACTCTGGCTTTATTTACAGGAAAGCCAACACCTTAAAAGACAAATTAGCGCCTGGGGTTATAGACCCACCTAAACAGAAGAAAAGTATGCTTTCTGTCAGCACGCTAAGATTAATATTAAAAGTGGAAAGAGTTCATATCCAAAAGGTACCAAATCAGAGACCTCATAACCTGTGCTATCACTGGGGTGATATATATGTTGGAGTGTGGATGCGGGCTTCAATACATTGGCCGTACATCCAGATCCCTACATATCAGAGTGGAGGAACATATTAAGAATATTAGGAAGGGGGTGGTTACACATAATATGTCTAAACATTTTAAACATGTTCATTAAGGATGAGCCGAACACCCCCCGGTTCGGTTCGCACCAGAACATCCGAACAGACAAAAAATTCGGAAGAACACACGAACACCGCTAAAGTCTTTGGGACACGAACATGAAAGATCAAAAGTGCTCATTTTAAAGGCTTATATGCAAGTTATTGTCATAAAAAGTGTTTGGGGTCCCGGGTCCTGCCCCAGGGGACATGTATCAATGCAAAAAAAGTTTTAAAAACTGCACTTTTTTCGGGAGCAGTGATTTCAATAATGCTTAAAGTGAAACAATAAAAATGAAATATTCCTTTAAATATCATGCCTGGGGGGTGTCTATATTATGCCTGTAAAGTGGAACAGTTTTCCTGTGTTTAGAACAGTACCACAGCAAAATGACATTTCTAAAGGTAAAAAGTCATTCAAAAATGATCGCAGCTGTAATGAATTGTCGGGTCTCGGCAATATGGATAAAACTTATTGAAAAAAATGGCATGGGTTTCCCCCAGGCCCTTTGGGTGACTCGCCCCCCTTCTGACACTTCGTGACGTCAGAGGAAGGTGGGGTCACCCGTTTACGTCACCGAGTGGCCCCACCCTCAGCTCTATAAGAACTATCACCAAGAAGAAGCATCACTCGGTGGAGCTCTTGCGTTTTTTTTTGGCTCGTTGGGCGGTGTGATAGAAGATGAATGGACATTGCGGGACATTTTTTTTTTACTATTTTGATACTTTCTTTTGTTAAATGGTAGGGGTACAATGTACCCCATTACCAATTCACATGGGGGGCCGGTATCTGGGGGTCCCCTTGTTAAAGGGGTCTTCGAGAATCCGGTAAGCTCCCCTGCCCACATACCCCCATGACCACCTGGCAAGGGTTGTGGGGTTGAGGCCCTTGTCCCCATCAACATGGGGACAAGGTGCTTTGGGGGGCTACTCCAAAGCATCCTCCCCATGTTGAGGGCATGTGGCCTGGTATGGTTCAGGAGGGGGGGCGCTCTCTCATCCCCCCTCTTTTCCTGTTGTCTGCCAGGTTGCGTGTTTAGATAAGGGTCTGGTATGGATTTTGGGGGACCCACATGCCATTTTTTTATTTTGGTGCAGGGTTCCCCTTAAAATCCATACCAGACATGAAGGGTCAAAGGTAATGCCGCTCCACAAGCTCTGCTGAAATAGGCTGAAAAGTATCCACCCTTGATGAGGGTCAGGTGCAGACTGTGCACAAGTCTGTATAGACAAGAAAATCCCAGACTGCTGCACTCTGATAAACAATCATCTTTATTCCATCTTTATATCATAAAAACAACAAAAGTCATCCACACAGACAGGAGGTAGTGATAGCTAATACGTTTCACATACAAAGATGCTTACTCATAGCTAAAGTGTGATAAAACACGATTACTAATATATAGGTAGTACAATTTAGAAAAACACCAATAGAAAAACAGTGACAATTAATCAATTAAATGAATGAAAAGTAATGGGTTAAAAAGGACACACACCTGTATGGAATTACACAGCCCCAAATCTATAGCTTTTGTAATATGACATGCTTTAAAAACATGAGTATAACACGTATATGTATATTTACTATATTTTTTGTCACACTTATTTAAAAGGTGAACACAACCCATAATACTGAAATAAATATATATATATATATTTATTTCAGTATATATATATATATATAACACAACCCATAATACTGAAATAAATATATATATAATATATATATATATATATATATATATATATATATATATATATATATATATATATATATATATATATCAAACAGGAATGAACTAGCAATCAAAGCCATATGTAGTCTCCCTCCTTCCGTTGCAGCACTGTAATAACATATGGCCTGGCCAAAGAGACGAGTCTTACCTAATAGTTAAAATTAAAACCCTAAATGGTCTCACTCCTCCCGTTGTAGCACTGAGGCTACATATATATTGAACGAAGCCAGTCCTGCTTTATAACCTTTAACTTTTTGTGGGGAGAATTGCCAGGTTCAGTGTTTTGCAGCTATTAATAATGTACATACATTAATAATATACATAATAGTGACAGACTGTATGCCAGGTAAAAAAAAAAACTTTATATGTCAAAAACAGAAGAAGAACAAAGTTGAAATCAGGAACCTACATATAAAGGTAAACCCGACATCCTGATATCTGAAAACTAGATAGTATATTTTAAAATGATTAACCCAAACCATGCTGCGCTGAAAATAAGTGAACTGAGTCTCACTCCGTCTGCTGCAAAACCACACAACTCCTAATGATAACTTTAGATTGTAGGAGTATATATGGCATATATCTCCACGTAACGCACGATTGCTTAACCAAAAAATTGCTCCACTGGAATTTAACCAGAGCTAAAAACAACCGAGGAGTCAGAAAAAATGTGAAATAAAATAAAGACGAAAATGAAGACGGGCTCAAAAATAGCAATAACAGCTGTTTATGGGAAGTAAGAAATACATATATACTGAACACTTGGACTAGATACCATTTAGACTATACATATATACTGAACACTTGGACTAGACACCATAAGGGAGTATAATGAAGGTTGACTTTCCTTATAGGTATGAGCCGTATTTATACCAGCAGCAGAGTCTCACTCCATTTGCCGAAGAGAGAAAAACTATTAATTCTTTTTAAGCTGATCAAACGGCACACAGCCCGAAGGAAGACATCGAAGTAACCCCGTTGATTATTATTGCTATATCGTTATATGTACAATTTACTCTGTGTCAAAAAATATATATATATCCATAAATAGGATCCATAGGAGTGACAAACAAGACAGAAAGTAAATATATAAACATATAAATGATGCCAAGACTACTCTTAACTGTAGTTGCACTGAAAATAGATGAACTGAGTCTCACTCCGTCTGCTGCAAAACCAAACAACTCCTAATGATAACTTTAGAGTGTAGGAGTATATATGGCATGTATCGCCACATAACACACGATTGCTTAACCAAAAAATTGCTCCACTAGAATTTAAACGGAGCTTAAAACAACCAAGGAATCGGAAAAAATGTGAAATAAAATAAAGACGAAAATGAAGACAGACTCAAAAATAGCAATCACAGCTGTTTATGGGAAGTAAAAAAAATATATATACTGAACACTTGGACTAGATACCATTTAGACTATCAAGGGAGTATACTGAAGGTTGACTTTCCTATAGGTATGACCGGTATTTCTACCAGCAGCAGAGTCTCACTCCATTTGCTGAAGAGAAAAAAAGACCTGAAGGGTCTGGTATGGATTTTGGGGGGGACCCCTATGTCATTTTTTTTTTAATTTGGTGCAGGGTTTCCCTTAATTTCCATACCAGACCTGAAGTTCTTGGTATGGATTTTGGGGGGACCCCCAAACAATTTTTTAAAAATGTCTGGTTCGGGGTTCCCCTTAATATTACTTCCTTATACATACAACTTCTTGTAGGAGTGATTAAGGGAAGGGCTGAGTTGCCACCCATGTGTATTAGGGAAATCAGGGAGTATATAAATAGCAGATGTACATCTCTAGCTTCACCCTTACTGAAGAAGTTAATGCTTTGACAATACGTGTCTAGGGGACAGAGCCTGCGTATTGACGTTACACTGCAACCATCTTGAGACCTATTGTGACTGAAATGTGTTTTTAGCTTGCACAACTTACAGTGCCATCTTTGAGAATTTATACCTTACCTTTTTTTTATATATTAATAAACTTTTTAAACGGAGAGCACTAGATTCTGCCTTCCTTCTTTTGCATATCCATCATATTTGGTGAGATGATCAGGGTCTTTATCCCATGTGAATAAGCGATTTGGAGGAGGAAAGTGATTACCAGCACCACGCTAGCCCTCTCTATTATCCCCAGAGGGGAAAACTGCTGATTTGACTCAGATGTAAGGTGAGCAGCCTGTGATACTGGTGGAGGAAAGCACAAGTGTAACAAGCCCCTTGCTCGCTCGGTTCCACTCTCCCAACACTCCTCTGCAGCTATAGAATCAGATTGCAGATTTTTTGAACTCACTTCAATCAGTCACAGATGCTATATATGAACTTTAAGCAATATATGTTTATTGATTACCATTTTTACACTTTTATTATTATTAATGTTTTTTATAACGCAGCATTGTCTATTGATTATTTGCACCTTTTAAGTAAAGTGAGAACACTTGTTAGGGATAGCAGCTATTATTAATTATTCTAATTTGTTTATACCACTTTATTGTTGCTTGGCCTCTTTTTGGACTATAACCGAACATGTTTCACTATACAAGTCTCCACATAGTTGACAACTTTGGAGTAGTTCCTGGTACCCATTTTTGGACTTCCATGGATTCCTTGCAAAAGTGAATAAAGTGTAACTCAATCAGCGCAACCTACCCAAATACAGTGAAATACAGAAACAATATATATAACAATAAAACTATAAAAAAAGTCTGAATCTGAAAACTCAGCTGAACTGGTGCTTGCACTTTTCAGTGTTTCCATAATTCACACCTCAGTCCTTGTAAATTATATATGTACCAGTGCAGCGCAATTCAGTCATATAACTCCAAAATGTGATGAAATAAGCAGTAAAAAATGAAATAGAAAAACCTATAAAAAACAGTGTTCAGTGAACCAGGACCTCTATATGATGTAAACAAATATAACTGTCACACCAGGTTATCCATAGCAAGAGCAAGAGCTACGACACCTCTGTAGGTGGCCTAAAAAATCCAATGGGAGAGGATAGTGAGATAACATTTTATATAATTGTATAAAAGGGTTAAAAACGAGTTAATATTGGAGTATTACAGGAGTATTCAAGTCCATGTAACATAGTTAGTCGGGTTGAAAAAAGACAGAAGTCCATCTAGTTCAACCATAAAAAAATAAAAATAAATAAAAAAATATAATAAAAAATATCATACAATCCCATATACTCAGTCCTATACCCACATTTTATCCAGAGGAAGGCAAAAAAAAACCCAGAAATGCAGGATACAATTTTCTACAGCAGGGGAAAAAGATTATTGATCCCAGAGAGGCAATCAGATTTTCCATGGATCAGCTTTACCTATAAATGTTAGTACCCAGTTATATTATGTACATTTAGGAAAGAATCCAGGCCTTTCTTAAAGCAATCTACTGAGCTGGCCAGAACCTCCTCTGGAGGGAGTCTATTCCACATTTTCACAGCTCTTACTGTGAAGAAACCATTCTGTATTTGGAGATGAAATCTCATTTCCTCTAGATGTAAAGAGTGCCCCCTTGTCCTCAGTGTTGACCGTAAAGTGAATAACTCAACACCAAGTTCACTATATGGACCCCTTATATATTTATACATGGTGATCATTCCCCCCTTAATCTCCTCTTCTGAGTGAATATATTGAGTTCCTCTAATCTTTCCTCATAGCTGAGCACCTCCATGCCTCTTATCAGTTTGGTTGCCCTTCTCTGCACTTTCTCCAGTTCCCTGATATTCCTTTTGAGAACTGGTGCCCAAAACTGGACTGCATATTTCAGATGAGGTCTTTCTAATGATTTGTACAGGGGCAAAATGACCTCTCTCTCTCTCTCTCTGGAGTCCATACCTCTCTTAATACACAAGAGATAGTATATGTTTTTTTTTTGCTAGTTTAAGAGAGGCAGCACGCTGAAGAACAGAAAAAACTCTGGAATATGAAACATAAAGGACCAAGAGCAGCACCAATCTGAGTGTAGCAATAATGTGAAAATGATTTATTCCATGAGAAATGCACTCACTAGAAGGTAGTGAGATACAGGAACATCAGATGAGGTCAGTCAGAGGGTTACAGAGATCCAAGGAGGCATCGAGGAGGCATGCTGTCATAATACCTGGCGGCGCCGGTGGTATCCGGTGTCCCGGGCTGGTTGGGAGAGGCGCAGGAGGAAGCCGTCAACAGGAAGTCTCTCGAGGAAGTCTGAATCCTGCACACCTTCGGAGCATGCACTCATTCTTCATCAGGCAATACCATCAGCCTACTTTGGTGTTGTCAAATACAGTGGGCAGGCCAATGAAATCAAAGGACCGCCCACCTTTCTGTAGTGAACAGACCAGGATAGCCGAGGGACAGGGCAAAGTTTATAGAAGTGCCCTAATAAAGATTATAAAACTTATTTTTATAAGAATGAAGGGGGAAAGGGGGAGAAAAAACATGTATGGGCAAATATAACAACGTAGGATACATAACATGTAGCACATATATATATATACTGTATATATACATATATATATATATATATATAATTAAAATACAGATATTAACCATAAAAAAATTATAAAAAGCTAAAAAATCATCATAAATAATATACTCAAGAGCCATATAAATGATAAATAGGGGGTGTGTAGAGGGTTATATAGCAGGCTGCATGTGGATATACTTAATGGGTGATGATTCTAATATGAGGGATATTATACTTTCTTATTTTATAAAACCATAAGAGGGTCCTGTAGAGGAATGTATAAAGAAAGAGGATATGTATTACAAACAAATTAGATCATATTTGAAAGCAAAACCAAACTTAGCATAATAGGAGATAGAGGATAGATATGATTCCATAGTTGTCTGAAAATGACATACTCATACAGGTATGTATGCGCATGTAGCGCACATGTATAGTGATGAGTATTATATGCAATGGGATTTTAATAGAACATATATAAAAGGTGGGCGTGGCTTGGATGGCGCAACAGATGGCAGCACACTAGAGGAGCTCCATGAACCCAGCAGCCTTTTCAGAGCATAAAGATCACCCAGTGGCACCGAGATGGGCAGGATTCTCCGTCACTCCTCTCAGAACTGCCAGCAATGATTACCTACTGCCTCTTTCAACAGGAACATATCCTCCTTATTCAAGGCTCAGGCCGCAGCTTGTCCCAGCGCTCTGGCTGATTATAGTCATGAGTCACTCTCTGCATCGGAGTAACCGATAAGGGAATCCTCCTCTGACCATCCACTCACCTTCTCAGACATGACTGCCATAGCTGCAGATATTAAAAATACTTTTTCCACAGCAATCACAGACCTTAAAACAGACCTATTGACTGAGAAGCTGGCTACAGCAGAAAAAGTTGGGAAGCACAGCGATAATAACATACAGTGTCTTGTACACACCACAGACTCCCACACTAACCACTTTATAGAGATGAACAGACAGATCGAGGATTTAGACAACTGTGGTAGGCGCAACAACATAAGGGTGAGGGGAGTCCCGGAGTCTGTCCAGTCTGAGCAGATTACACAAGTAATTAAAAAAATCTTTAATAGTCTGCTTGAAAGGCCTGACGATGCCACTATTGACTTTGTCAGAGCTCATAGAGCCCTATGTCCCAGAGGCCCAGACAACTCCACTCGGAGGGTCATAATATGCTGCCTACAAAGCTTTACTATGAAAGAGGAGATTCTGGCTAAAGCAAGAATGAATGACCAAATCCTCTTTAATACAGATGCCATTATCTTATACCAGGGTCTCTCCCTCATCACTCTCAAAAACAAAGGTTACACATACAGATGGAAATTCCCTTTTGCTCTTAGTGCCACCTATAATGGCAAATCCCATCTACTTTGCACACTGGAGGACATACCATCATTCTGCGATGCTTTGTAGATACTTCATGTTTATGTTCCAGAATGGTATGCAGAATTCAGAAACCAGGAACTGCCTATCAGCCCACCATCATCACCTCCCTTCTCACCTTCCAAGAAACCTGCCAAAAGGTCCAAGACACACAAACAACTGATTGGAACCCCAGGTTGAATATCCTACCAATCCAAACAAAGAAAAAGAATTCCAAAAAAGGAAAACCTGTGGTTGGACTTTAAAGGCACAATAAACAGTATAAATATACAAAAATATTAGCATTTATTGAAATATATATATAATACAAACAACAGGAACATGAAAGAAACATCGATAGAAATCATATATACAAAAAACAATCTATATATGATATGAAGGAAATCATAAAAAATTACCGCGCTTCCCTACACCCCCCCAAGCTGCAGTCCTAATCCTCAGGTAGAAAGAATCAAAATGGATAAAGTAATAAAAAGAACTGCGCTATAAAATTACAATTAAAAAGACTGTGCTCAAAAAATGAATATATGAAATGACACAGAAATTATGTTGATTTCACCCATTAATTACATATGTGAACCCAAATAGCAACATAATACCAATCAAATGACTGGATAGAAACAAAATAATCGTGAAACACTAAATACAATTTAGGCAAGTGACAGAAACCAAAAAGTCTGTGAAATTGGAAATGGCACAAAAAATCAACAGTCCTTAGTGTAGAACAAATCCACCAATAGTGATTGAAGACTTGTAGTGAAAAGGTATCACGTGAACAGAAATCCACCACCTATTCCAATATGTGCTTACCAGAGGTAAGCTATATTATAGCTTATATTCGAAATCCACTCCGTGGGGACACCAACAGCGATCTCAGCATGGAGGAGGATCGTCCGGAATCCACCAATAGAAGGGTCGAATATTCAACATTGGACACCCAGGGAAATAAGAAGTATATTCTCCATAGTGTGAATCCGTATAAAGCAGTTTATTTGAGAATACAAATAGCGCACTTACATACAAATAGCGAGTAACAGCATATAGAAATCAGCCGGCCGGCCTGCATACACCCGTTCACTCCAAGGTGGAGTGAACGGGTGTATGCAGGCCGGCCGGCTGATTTCTATATGCTGTTACTCGCTATTTGTATGTAAGTGCGCTATTTGTATTCTCAAATAAACTGCTTTATACGGATTCACACTATGGAGAATATACTTCTTATTTCCCTGGGTGTCCAATGTTGAATATTCGACCCTTCTATTGGTGGATTCCGGACGATCCTCCTCCATGCTGAGATCGCTGTTGGTGTCCCCACGGAGTGGATTTCGAATATAAGCTATAATATAGCTTACCTCTGGTAAGCACATATTGGAATAGGTGGTGGATTTCTGTTCACGTGATACCTTTTCACTACAAGTCTTCAATCACTATTGGTGGATTTGTTCTACACTAAGGACTGTTGATTTTTTGTGCCATTTCCAATTTCACAGACTTTTTGGTTTCTGTCACTTGCCTAAATTGTATTTAGTGTTTCACGATTATTTTGTTTCTATCCAGTCATTTGATTGGTATTATGTTGCTATTTGGGTTCACATATGTAATTAATGGGTGAAATCAACATAATTTCTGTGTCATTTCATATATTCATTTTTTGAGCACAGTCTTTTTAATTGTAATTTTATAGCGCAGTTCTTTTTATTACTTTATATATGATATGAGCCCTAATGCGTCTAAACGTTTCATTGTACACTTATTCAGGACACATTTGGGGTTCAGTAGTTGCAAAGAAGAGAAAGGGGTCTCACTATCTAAGGATAAAAACACACAGATTACAATAAACATATAATAAAAAGAAAAACACTGTTTATGTCGAGACAGAGGACCACGGCATATGTATACAAAGCAGAACCATGGCAGGGATAAGCTGCTTGTTACCTTGCAAAAGGAATCACATATTAGTCAATCAGTGATTGACAAAGTAATTTCCAACAAAGGTAAAAAGCAAGGTGGCGCAATGAGGTCAGAGCGCATCACCAGGCAAACAACACCCAGGAACCACCTAAAAGCCAATAAAAAATCATAGCTCAAATCAAATACATAATATGCAACAGAAAAAAAAAATACCTGTGAATCAATGATCACGAGTGTCTAAGTATGATAATTTCAAACAAGGGATGCCGTATATAAGTGAATATTCATAGAAAACCGTATATAGTCATAGATTGTTCATATCAGAAAATATAGGAATCCCCAGTCAGAGGTAGCCACAGAAATTTGGCCATATATCAAAAGTAATGAATCCAGATCTGGGCTGTTATCATCCAAGATAAACTACAGAACAAACAAATATGCATGTATGTCACATAGGGCTCATATGATATATATATATATTGTTTTTTGTATATATGATTTTTATTGATGTTTCTTTCATGTTCCTGTTGTTTGTATTATATATATATTTCAATAAATGCTAATATTTTTGTATATTTCTACTGTTTGTTGTGCCTTTAAAGTCCGACCACAGGTTTTCCTTTTTTGGAATTCTTTTTCTTTATTTCTTCACAAATTTACTGATGAGGCATTTTGAATGCTGTTTCTTTTTTGTATTCTACCAATCCAAACCCCCCAGGACACCAGGACCCAAGGACATTTTTTGAGATGGCAATCTCATACATCAACTTCACTTGCTGTGCCCCGCGCCTGCTTGACGTAAAATGGACACTCTATTAAAGGCCATATTTGCCTAGGATTAGGGCTAAACAGGTGGTAAATACAGGGTCACATACTATGTTAGCTTGTCTGAACTTTGATAAGGGCTATAACACACTCTGGCCCTGCTTAACCCAATCAAACTCAAATTAACGGTCAAGATCACTCAGGTTCATGGACTTGCCCATCTTCCTGGGCTAGGGAGAGGACCTAAACTTATCTACATACAGATCTATATGATTACCATCCCAGGGATTTATGGAAGAAACCCCAGACTCCACTAATACCCACATAGATCACTGCCCTAAGGCCTCAACTTTTAAGTGGAGAACACCAATACAATTGACTGAAGCTTAAGATGCAGCTCCTGATGCCTGAAACAGCTGTAGAAGGCATAACTCTTTCATTTAGTCAAAAATGCTTAATTAATGTACAATTTTCCATTAAGGATATACAGCTCCATATCCTGTTCAATAACCTTCACAATACCCTTTTTATATGGGAAAAGTTCCTTCTTATCTGAAATACCTTATATATTTCTGCTCAACATATGCAACTCAGTCTATCTGTTTATGCTAAGCTTAAGTTTATGTTTATAAATCTGTTACAAACACATTTGAGCTTCAACTGTGATTTAATAGATGGAGATAGCACTCCAAACAACCTTGCCCCCTCGCTGTGCCACCATGAGGGAGATCTATTTTCAACATTTATCTGTTTATATTTCATTGAAAGGTCTTGGGTTCAGACCTATCTAGTTGTTGCTAGTTACTTACATGTTTTTGTGGGTTGCCGTATAACTCTTCCCACAAGTAGTTATTCTAGTGACTTTACAAGCTTCTTTTGACTAGAATAATAGAACTACAATTTTCACTGCCTAGGTGTATATCACCGAGAGGCATTGTTACCATACTTTAAAGTGATATTTTATATATGTCGAAAGTTTTTATCTGAATCAATACCAGTGATTATGTAACCGTTTTCTCTTGTTTTATCTCCCTATAAAAACAGTCTCGATCACCCACTTCTTCACTTTCCAGTGGGCAGGTATCTTTTTCTCAAAGGCACCTTGGTTGGCAGACCTACCACTTTAGCTAACGTGTACCTAAATTCTTCACAAATTACCTTCTGCAAGCACATCATAGATGAGCTGAGGTGGTTCTCCTTGGGATGTATTATACTAGGAGGAGACTTTAATGTACCCCTGAATACCTCAGTGGACACCTCAAATGGACATTCCAGTATTAAATACACTACACTTAAAAGATCATTGTGCTCCTTGACATTAGTTGATATATGGAGAACATTACACCCTGATGAACGAGACTTCACTTACTATTCTTCTGTCCACAATATTTATTCACATATTGACTACATCTTTATATACCAACAAGATCTGCCAGATCTTAGAGATGTGAGGATAGGGAATCAAACGATTTCTGATCACTCTCCGATTTCTATGTCTCTAGCCACACCCACACACCAAACATGGAAAGCATGTAATTGGAGACGAAACCCCTCCCTACCGACAGGCCCTGAAATTCACCAACATATCACAGAAGAACTATCACACTTCTTCACATCTAACTCCTCAATGGGCGTGGCTCCCATGACCATCTGGAAAGCCCCAAAATGCACTTTAAGAGGTGAGTTTATAAAATTGGTGGCGAAACATAAACGTGAAAGAGAGCTAGAAATCACGAGACTAGTGGACAAGATAGCGACACTAGAAATACAACACAAACAATCTTTAGCCACCAAGATAGGTAAAGAACTTTTGGTAAACCGCAAACTACTTCAACAGATCTTAGATTCCAAAGCTAAACATACGTTTATTCTACAAAAAGGTATATACTATGAACAATTTGGGGTGTTCGCGGCAAATTCGAAAAGCTGCGGAACACCCTTTAAAAGTCTATGGGAGAAATCTAAAATGCTAATTTTAAAGGTTAATATGCAAGTTATCATCATAAAAAGTGTTTGGGGACCCGGGCCCTGCCCCAGGGGACATGTATCAATGCAAAAAAAGTTTTAAAAATGAGAGCTAACGTCAAGCTAGCGCAGCATCATTGGCTGGGTGCCTCCGGTGGAGGCAGGATCCTGTGCGTGTTCCTCACTGGAGTCACTGGAGATCATCCATCGCTGGAGATCGAGAATTGGATTACATCGCTGGAGTAAGAGCATGGATTTATTGTATTACATCACTGGAATCTCTTTTTTATTTTTTATTTTTTATTTTTAATAAAGGACTTGCCCCTTATTTTGTGCAGGGACTGTTGTAAACACAGGAACACATGCGCCACTTTACATGCATACTATAGACACCCCCCAGGTACGAAATTTAAAGGAATATTTCACTTTTATTGTTTCACTTTAAGCATTATTAAAATCACTGCTCCCAAAAAAAGGCAATTTTTAACACTTTTTTTGCATTGATACATGTCCCCTGGGGCAGGACTCGGGTCCCCAAACACTTTTTATGACAATAACTTGCATATTAACTTTTAAAATTAGCACTTTTGATTTTTCATGTTTGTGTCCCATATACTTTAATGGTGTTCGTGTGTTTGAATACATTTTTTGCCTGTTCGCATGTTCTGGATGTGAACCAAACAGGGGGGTGTTCGGCCCATCCCTACTTTTAAATTTGGACCTGAAGCTCTTGGCAAAAATTCTAGCTAATCGCTTGAGGCCACTCCTTTCTAAGGTCATTGGCCCTGAACTGGTAGGCTTTATGCCAGGCCGAGAGGCAAGAGATAACGTGATCAAGGCGGTGAGTCTGGTACATGAATTGCACTCGGCACTTTTGAAGGCCTTCGACAGGGTGGCGTGGGACTACATTTTCACTACATGCAGACACATAGGTTTGGGCAACCACATGTTGACATGGATTTCCTCTCTCTACCACAGACCAACAGCTAAAATCAAAGTGAAAGGCTCTCTATCAGAACCCGTACAAATACATAATGGCACTAGACAGGGGTGCCCACTGTCCCCGTTGCTATGCATTCTCACTCTGGAGCCATTCATACATTCTATAAACCTTAACGCCTCTGTCAATGGTCTGAGGATTGGAGACAGGGAATACAAGTCTGCAGCTTATGCAGATGACCTCCTTTTTTTCTACTACTTTTGGATATATCTCAAATATGAAAATAAATTACCATAAATCCGAAGCACTAAATATATCGCTCCAATCCAAACAAGTAACTGACATACAACAAAATTGCCCCTTTAAATAGGAAACCAAAGACATAAAATACTTAGGGGTGAAGATTACAGGGGACCCTATCAAACTTTTTGAACGGAATTCCCCACCCTTATTGGCATCCTTTGATCAAGACCTTAAACTGTGGGCAGTCAAAAACTTCTAGTTTGGTAGAGCCGCAATTATTAAAATGACGATCCTACCTCGTCTTTTATACCTCATGCAAGCTCTACCGATTACCATTCCTTCCTCATTCTTTAGAGTATTAAAAACAATTCAAACCTGATTTGTCTGGGCTTACAAAAAAAACTGCCTAAACTTTTGTCATATGACAAAATCAAAAGCACATGGAGGCATGGGGCTACCTAATTTCAGACAATATTACCATGCATTTCAAAAAATCCCAATTGGGTATGTACCTGAAAACAGGGTGACACTGTAGGTACTACTAAAAATGGTGTGCTAACGTCCCTGTGATATATATGTAAAGTATGGGAGCTAATGGATTTGGACTTTGGGGGCACACAATTAGTTAGACTATAAAAAGTAAAAGTAGTTTTATTTTATTAAATTTAAATTACAAAATAGAAATGAATATTATAGCTAGTACAGTGTACATATAAAAGTACTGTACATAGAATAGATCCTACCCTGCATGCAATTTGAACCCTACTAATTGTACATATAATCCAACATTCAAATAATAAAAAATGGAAAACAACTTCCCAAATATAGGTTGCATTTATGAATGTAGGAGAAAAGAGTTGTGGGTTGAGTTGCAGGTCAGGTAGGTTTTCTCTTTATTCGCTCGACATGTTGCGCGTTTATATAACGCTTCTTCAGGAGCTAGAGATAGTTCTGCCTATATGGTCAGGCAAAATAAAAAGGATGCAGATATGGTATTGCTATTGGTAGAACAAGCAATCGCTAGATTGCGTTAAAAGGCTGGTAATATATATGGAACTACACAAACAAAAAGGAGACAATACGCCCTACTCCAATCCTCCTATCTCAGCGCTAAAGGATATTCGGTATATACAGATGGAAGATAATAATGGTAATAAACCACAGTGATGTCACCATATTCTGAGTGAGATATCTCTCAGCAGCCACTTAATAAAAAAATAGAAATATAAATATGGATGAATGAATGTACTATATGAAACAGCAATTAACCCATCAAAGCAGCGCTATTTTCAGTCCTCAATGCTGACTGATAAAACAAAGTCTTTGTAAATGCAAGCAAAACACATGGAGCCAGGTAAATTCCAACAAAGACAAGTGGGTTTGATGGGTTAATTGCTGTTTCATATAGTACATTCATTCATCCATATTTATATTTCTATTTTTTTATTAAGTGGCTGCTGAGAGATATCTCACTCAGAATATGGTGACATCAGGTTAAACCACTGTGGTTTATTACCATTATTATCTTCCATCTGTATATACCGAATATAGTTTAGCGCTGAGATAGGAGGATTGGAGTAGGGCGTATTGTCTCCTTTTTGTTTGTATATTATTATTATTATTATTATTGTTTACTCTAGCTTGCTATGGATATTTTTAGGCATTTGCAAAGCAGACAGATTGACCTTGATAGTCTCTTTTCGGTTGATGAACAACCACCAACCGATGAGAATTTTGATCATTTGTTTATTTCTTTGGGTAATGCTCTAGAAAAACAAATACGCACGTGGTGGGATATTTGTACTATAGAGCATTACATGAAAGAGATGATTATTCTACGCAGCCTGAGGTAGGAAGTCACACCCCAGGATGGATTAGATGATCCAGCTTCTATGCAAGACTGGTTAGATTTCTTCAATGGGGTCAGACTAAAATTGCAAAAATTTGTTTTAGAAAGGAAAAAGAAAAAGATGACTAAATTAGAAACTATAATAAAAGAATTACAGCAACAGTTGGAACCAATAAAAGATTTGCAACAATATATTTCTTTTAATGAAAAAATTACCAAAAAATTAGAAAAAATAGATAAAGACTCTCAGAAAAAGAAGTTAAAAAAGTTTTATAGGGACCTTAAGGACTTCCGTACTAATGGTATCTACTTTTGGCAAAATACCACAAGGCTCACCCATTTGGAGGGTGAATCACAGGATAGTGAACCAACACATTCTGAACATACTATACAACAACCTACTCAGCAGACCTCTGTACAGAGGAGAGAGGTGGTATTACAGCAAAAAAAGCAAAATATCCCCACTCATCTACGCCCTGGCACTCCAGCTAAGGGAGTTGGTAACCAGAGTAGGGGCAATAGAGGGAGGGGAGGGACTGTTAGGACTTCCCATTCCTCAATTTATGATCATGCATACCAGGTACCAGTTGGTAATAGGTTTGAACCACTGTGGGACCAGAATACCGTGTATAGCTATTCGTATTCGCGCCCTTTTTTAGGGAGAGGCCGGGGGGGGGTCAAAGGAGAGGCAGGGGTTTTCCACCCCACAGATCCAGACCTCCCTACCATTACTACCCACCAACAACATCCACGTACAAACAAAATCAGTGGAAGGACCCTTACCACTGGGAAAGAAACCCACCTCAACAACAAAACCCAAGACAAAGCGAGCCAGAGGATGTAGAGCAGGACACAGGGTCCAAAAAAAGAAGGAGGGAAACAGATTAGGAGGTATTTTTAATCTTAGTAATACACCGCTTACACATAAAGAAACTAACATCTTACATCAGGGACTAAAATGTGGCCTTAATAGACCACTCACCAAGTTCGATGCCTATATAGATGTACATAAATATGTGCGGAGGCTGAGTATTAAAAAACATTTTTTAAATAAAAACTCGAACCCAACCAGTCTGAGTGGGGTCTCAGCACTGGCGGTGGATAGTGGGTTAAAAAACAAGTCCTTATTCAATCCCCCCAATAATGGCTCCCACCATTTGGAGGTTTTTAAAAGTCTTATTTTAAGAGATTTAGATCAGTTAAAACCAAAAAAACAAGTGAACCCGAGATATATTAAGGAAAGTATTGAGTCACTTGAAGGGAGAAAGGACATAATAATCAGACCTGCTGACAAGGGAGGGGGAGTGGTGATTATGTCAAAGGACTACTACACCACTCAGCTGTCTGAATTGTTGTCAGATAAAGATACATACGAGATGCTAGGTAAGGATCCAACCCCTCAGTACAGAGCTGAATTAAAAATGCTGATTGATTTTGGCTATCGTTCACATGTCCTTACGTACAAAGAAAAAAGATTTCTGTTCCCCAGCAGTAGTCGCACCCCTACTACTTATACCCTTCCGAAAATCCACAAGGATTCGACCATTCCCCCCCCTAGACCCATAGTTATTGGGATTGATTCAGTCACCTCAAGATTAGGACAGTATTTAGACATTCCTACAAAAAAGTGTAACCACAACCAGAGCCTATTTGAAAGACACTAATGCCCCGTACACACGGTCGGATTTTCCGATGGACAATGTCCGATCGGAGCGTGTTGTCGGAAATTCCAACCGTGTGTGGGCACCATCGGACATTTTCCATCGGATTTTCCGACACACAAAGTTGGACAGCAGGAGATAAAATTTTCCGACAACAAAATCCGATTGCGTCAATTCCGACCGTGTGTGGCCTGTTCCGACGCACAAAGGGCCACGCATGCTCAGAAGAATTCCGAGACGGGACAGCTCGTTCTGGTAAACTTAACGTTCGCAATGGATACAGCACTTTCGTCACGCTGCAATGTTAAAAATGGTTTAATACAGCGCACTCTCTTCTTCTTTATAATGTGACAAGAATGAAGTAGTTTTGCTGCTCATATTCACACACACTTCTCACAAACTTTTATTTGTGTTTTTTTTAGTGGGATTCCCTGAATATATTGTTATTAGTTGTCACATCTGACATTTTTTTTTTTTTTTTGTATTTTCAGCCTTTTTTTTTCTTTAATGTTTCGATTTTTTCCAAGGCTGATCTTTGTTCAATGTTATTTTTATTTTTACTCCAGAATATTTTTGTATGTGTTTTGTGTGTCAAGTTACCCCAACACCATTGATATATTTTATTATTTAATCTCCAGGAGATTGTTTGTTGTTGGTGACCCTTGTTCATTTCACATTGTATATTTGAAATGTACCTGAACACTCACAAACCAACTGTCATTTTTGAAGTAAAACACATAGGAGAGTGTAATTCAAAACAAAAATCCTTTATTAAGGGATCAGAACCAAACAAAGAGGAAGGCAACACTGGATCAACAGGAGAAATTAGTGAAGCCTGGGACCCCCACGGCAGACATCAATTCTTGAACATCAAAATTGGTGGCCTGAGGAGTCCATATCTAAGGGAGGGCAGTCTGGTCCGGGATTCGCAGAGATCTGGAAAGCAGCAGATGACATCTATGTTCCCAGGCTGTGGTATCACAAGAGGCTGCATTTTTTGGCCGACCAGACTGAACCCAGGGCAATCACTGTCTGGTCTTCCTTCCACGCTTCCTTCCAGGCAGTGGCTGTGCAGTTGGAGATGTGACAGGAGGAGGAGTAGGACCTGGATTAGGAGGAGGACTGGGAGGACCTGGAGGAGGACTGGGGGGACCAGGAGGAGGAGGAGAACCATCCCAAAGGTGTGTCTGAGGTGTAATTTGGCCCCTCATACCTTTCTCCCGAGCCTCCGATACTACTTATACCCTTCCGAAAATCCACAAGGATTCGACCATTCCCCCCCCTAGACCCATAGTTATTGGGATTGATTCAGTCACCTCAAGATTAGGACAGTATTTAGACATTCCTACAAAAAAGTGTAACCACAACCAGAGCCTTTTTGAAAGACACTAATGCCCCGTACACAGGCGGATTTTCCGATGGACAATGTCCGATCGGAGCGTGTTGTCGGAAATTCCGACCGTGTGTGGGCGCCATCGGACATTTTCCATCGGATTTTCCGACACACAAAGTTGGACAGCAGGAGATAAAATTTTCCGACAACAAAATCCGATTGCGTCAATTCCGACTGTGTGTGGCCTGTTCCGACGCACAAAGGGCCACGCATGCTCAGAAGAATTCCGAGACGGGACAGCTCGTTCTGGTAAACTTAGCGTTCGCAATGGATACAGCACTTTCGTCACGCTGCAATGTTAAAAATGGTTTAATACAGCGCACTCTCTTCTTCTTTATAATGTGACAAGAATGAAGTAGTTTTGCTGCTCATATTCACACACACTTCTCACAAACTTTTATTTGTGTTTTTTTAGTGGGATTCCCTGAATATATTGTTATTAGTTGTCACATCTGACATTTTTTTTTTTTTTTTTTGTATTTTCAGCCTTTTTTTTTCTTTAATGTTTCGATTTTTTCCAAGGCTGATCTTTGTTCAATGTTATTTTTATTTTTACTCCAGAATATTTTTGTGTGTGTTTTGTGTGTCAAGTTACCCCAACACCATTGATATCTTTTATTATTTAATCTCCAGGAGATTGTTTGTTGTTGGTGACCCTTGTTCATTTCACATTGTATATTTGAAATGTACCTGAACACTCACAAACCAACTGTCATTTTTGAAGTAAAACACATAGGAGAGTATAATTCAAAACAAAAATCCTTTAATAAGGGATCAGAACCAAACAAAGAGGAAGGCAACACTGGATCAACAGGAGAAATTAGTGAAGCCTGGGACCCCCACGGCAGACATCAATTCTTGAACATCAAAATTGGTGGCCTGAGGAGTCCATATCTAAGGGAGGGCAGTCTGGTCCGGGATTCGCAGAGGTCTGGAAAGCAGCAGATGACATCTATGTTCCCAGGCTGTGGTATCACAAGAGGCTGCATTTTTTGGCCGACCAGACTGAACCCAGGGCAATCACTGTCTGGTCTTCCTTCCACGCTTCCTTCCGGGCAGTGGCTGTGCAGTTGGAGATGTGACAGGAGGAGGAGTAGGACCTGGATTAGGAGGAGGACTGGGAGGACCTGGAGGAGGACTGGGGGACCAGGAGGAGGAGGAGAACCATCCCAAAGGTGTGTCTGAGGTGTAATTTGGCCCCTCATACCTTTCTCCCGAGCCTCCGATATGAGGGCCTCACACATGACTTTTTTGCCCTCCTCCATCCTCTGCATTTTATATGCAATGAAGGCAGCAATGTTCTCCTCCATGGTGTGGGGTGCTCCCAGGACCTCTGTAGCCCTCCAAAAGAATCCTATAGCAGCCTCCTCTAGGGTACTCCTCCTACTGCCACTTTCTCTTTTCAGGGGGGGTGGAGGGACCTGCAGATCAGCCAGCCGGCTCGGCCCGGCCACCTCCTGGCTGAGACTTCCCTGTGTATGAAAAAGGGACATGGTTTTAGTTTTTGCTTCATCAATCACAATCCTAAATTACTACTCCCAACTAACATCTAGTTAACATCATTGATTGGACAAGCAGAAATATTTAGAGGTATGCTATACCTGGCTCAATCTGGGCTCCTCCACATATCGCCTGGAAGGCCCAGGTTGGGCGTCAGAAGCCTCAGCCGGGGGGGAAGGAAGCGTGGAAGGAAGACTTGAGAGGGATGGCCTGGGTTCAGTCTGGCCTGCCAGAAAGTGCAGGCTGTCGTAGTACAACATCCTGGGGACATAGATGTCATCTGCTGCTCCGGATCTCTGTGAATCCAGGACTTTCTTGCACTCCCTCAGATATGTGCTCCTCAGGCAAACAATTAATATCTTTAAATAAGTGATGTCTGCCGTGGGGATCACCTGCTTCACAATTTCACACAATTGCTCCAGTGCTGCCTTCCTCTTTGCTTGGTTCTTGAAATGGGGGTGGGTAATCTCCCACAGACAGGGCAGCTCCCTTAGCATATCTATGAATACTGACATGAAGTCATTATCTTTGAGTACCATATCCATGTTCACTGCAAGACACAACACAAGACAAAGCCTAATGTCAGACAAAACTCTCCTAATCTTGTTACAATATAGGCCTCAATCTAGAAGCAGTATAGGCACAAGTTTGTCTCTTACCCTCGTTCTTACGATCGGCGCGTCCAATGCTCCTTCCTCCGCTCACAGATCGTACGTAATACGCACGCGTGTTACGATTTTTACACACTGCGCATGCGTGTAACTCCGCCCGCCCCTGACGTTCTTTCTAGTCTATTCCCCGCCCCTTTTCATTCGGCCCAGTGGGTGAAGAGCATGATGGCGGATTTAGAGCAGGTGTGTGCTAATTATAGCAACGAGGAGGAGGAGGAGGAAAGCCCGGATCCAGGCACGTCCCGATCCAGAAGGAGGCGTTTTAAGGCCACAAATATGTCGTTTGGGGAGATGTTGGAGATGGTCGACATCATGAGGAAGTCCGACTATGACGGAAAATATGGGCCTTACCCCAACCCCAACATCCGAAAGGCCAAATTCATTGCTAAAGTGATCAAAAGCCTTCACAGGAATTTCGGGGTATGAAGATCTAAAGATCAGCTCAGGAAGCGGTGGTCGGACCTGAAGTTGAGAGAGCCAGAGCAGTACCGAAAGATCCGGAGAGTGCTGCAAAAAAGTAAGTAGTTGTGCTGTGTTCCTATTCTTTCTGTCTTTATTCCATTTGTTCTGCTCCATATGCTTTTATTAATTGTAACGTTTAAAAGGGTAACTTTAATGTTCATGGGCCCATTATTCGTTCGTATCAAACATTTTTCTTTCGGCCTCTAGAACACCATTGTTTAGGCCATATGCATTTTCACACATTTTTTTGGGCCTACTTGGATGCCAAATATTTGTTTCTGTAGATGGGTTTGTTACTAGAATGAAATGCCAACTAGATTGTGTGTAAGGAGAGGACACTGAGCAGCTGTTTTCACATCTGGACACTGGAGCACTAGTGTGGGACCCCAGAACACCATTTTTATTAGGGGGCCACACAGGTGCTCCATCTGTGAAGCTTGTACTAAACAGGTAAAGTATTGCAGCTTGACAAAGGGCAATAATAAAATTACATGGAACTGCCATCAAATATCTGTGTGCTAATTCTACCATTTTTGTTTTACATAGGGGAGAAAAGACTCGGAGGACACCCCTCATCCCAGGAGACCACAGACCCCCCACCTATGGAAGAAAGTGAAATACCCCCAACCCAAGAAGAAGAGCAGGAGGAAGAAGAAGATGTGGTGGAGATTGGCACCACAACAGGTGAGTGTCTGCGACCACAGGCTCAGGTAAAAGAGATGGATGGTGGCAGATTTTTGAGACCTTTTTTTTTTTTCTTTTTCTCTTTTTAGGTGATCGTGATGTGAGGGATAGAGAACGCTTTACTTCTGAAAGTGCCCAGATCCTGATCGGGGAGATCATGGGGTATAATGCCGAACTGCAAAACATCCAGCAAAAAATCAATGATGTTATCAAAAAAATAATAACATCATTGATGTTTTGGGGCGAATTTAAACCCCACAAAATCACTTTTTGTATTGTGGTCCAATCTTTAAAAATTTTTTGCAATGTTTTGAAAAGCCAAATTTGGAGGATGCACACAGTGTGCCAACATGTGCTATCTGCCATCACGGGAGATCAATGGACGCGTTTTGGGGTTTGCAACCCCTTCCTCAATTATAAAGTAGCATTGAGGAAGGGCTTGCTCCCCCAAAACACGTCCCTTGATCCCCCCTGATGGCAGATAGCACATGTTGACATTCGTAAATTTGTGTGCATCTTCCAGATTTGGCTTTTCCAGGGGTGATTTCCCCCCATCTGAACGCTATATCAAACCCAGTTCCTAAATACTGATGTCTGGTATAGCCTTCAGCTTTTACCTAATGTGAACTTTGTAAGTTCAAGTTTTTTGGCTTTCTTGTTGGTTTTACACAGGCCTGTTTTATCTGAAATGGATATTTCGATTTTTGATAATGCTACTGCAAAAATTGTTATACAACAAACATGTTGGTTTGTTTTAAAAACATTTGGTAAATGTGATTGTGCAGGTATAAAAAAGTGGCTTACTCAAGAATGTGTGGACTATTGTCTCAACACTACAACACTTTTGGGGTGATGCAATTGTTGTTTTATGCAAAAATGGGGGTTATTTCCTAAGTGCAAATCCACTTTGCACTACAAGTGCAGGTTCAGTGCAGTTGCAAGTGCACTTGGAGTGAAATGTGTTTTTGCATTTAGGAAATACCAGCCAACAGTGCTTTGTATAATAAGGTTACACAATCACGACATTTTCTGGACTCCACACATTTCTGTCAGGGTCAGCTAAAACAAACACAAGCAGTAAATGTCCACAAAGAATTTCTTTTTTTCTTTAATTTGAAAAAGGCTTCACATATTGTCTGGCATATTGATAGCCCCCCTACTCGCAAAGAACTCCAGGTATCGTAACCGGACATCACGGGCACTCAGGGAGGGCAAGCCAGGACGGCCACTTTCAAGCGCCGTCAGTGTTGTTGGATGTAGAAATCCGGCCTCAGGCCCAACTGAGCCAGCATAGTTGGCAGAATGTTTTCTTAAAAAATTATGGAGAACACAGCACGCCAGTATTATATGGTTTAGTTTATACTCCGCCATATGGATGGGTGTCAGAAATAGTCGGAACCAGCTGGCCAGGATTCCAAATGTGTTCTCCACCACTCTTCGGGCTCTGGCCAGCCGGTAATTAAAAACCCTCTGTTCCGGGGTGAGGTTCCTCATCGGGAATGGCCGCATCAGGTGGTCCCCCAGCGCAAACGCTTCATCAGCAACGAACAAAAAATGGGAGACCTTCCACATTGTCCTCTGGAGTTGGCAAGTCCAAGCTGCCATTCTGGAGACGCCTGTAGAACTCCGTCTGGGCGATCACTCCACCACCGGACATCCGGCCATTCTTCCCCACATCCACATACAAGAAGTCGTAATTAGCCGACACCACCGCCAACATCACTATACTATTAAACCCCTTGTATTAATAATAGTATGACCCCGAGTTGGGTGGTGGGACGATGTGGACGTGTTTCCCATCAATTGCCCCTCCGCAGTTAGGAAAGTCCCACCGCTGGGCAAAGTGGGAGGCCACAGTCTGCCATTCCTGTGGCGTGGAAGGAAACTGTTGAGGAAAAAACAATAAACATTACTATTTTTTCACAGAAACATGGCAAGCAGATTATACACAAACATTATGGGGCAACCTCCAGATAGCATTTATTAAGGGGAATTTAACAACGCCAAAGTATAAGGTACACCTATCATATTCCCCTCCCCCCCTCTCATGGGCCATTTCTAACATTATAGGGGGGGAACTCCTGGACAGGTAACCCTCTTCACTTCATTGAGAGATGAATGCCTAAATACAGGGTATTATTTGGAACAGCCCCTCCTTAGTTACACTATTGGCAGCCCACTGGACAGGTAAGAAGTGTCATAATACAAAGATATAAATACACACTGTACACATTTGAGGACATTTGGACATTCTGCTATTACAAAAACTTTAAACAGTATCATTTGAAAGTATACAGGCAGGCCCTTGCACTACATGCTTTGGGGAATCCATTCATAAATCTGAGCACTAAAGAGGTGGGTATAGTGTGTATGGGTTTGGCAAAGTCAGCAGATAGATGATTGAGGATAGAGAATTGGGATCAGCTGACTTAGCAGTTGGGGGAGGGAGGGTTACTAAAAATTATTTGGGGACACCACAAAAAAAAGCCTCTGGCACTCTGCCTGAATTTAAATCAAAAATAACATTACCAAACATTTTAGGGTGTGTTTGGGGTAAAGCACTACTATGGAGCAGATAAAATACATTGTTAAGTGACTACATGTGGTGAATATAGGGCAGGAGACACCATGCTGGGGAGGTTATTGAAGGGCAAATATGTATGAAGGACCTAAAATAATAATTACATAAAAATCCAGCATGCATGAGGACAAAGGGGAAATTCACAGCATATTACAATCATGGTAATTAAGGAATGAGGAAAGAAATACAATATATTAGCAAACATTAAATACACTAAAATGGGATATAAAAGGATACAAATCTTACCTTCATATACTTCTTCTGCAGGACCTGTATGATGGCAGAACAGGTCTCTGGGATAATGATCCCCAGAGCCTGGGGGGAGATGCCTGTCGAGAACTTCAAGTCCTGCAGACTTCTCCCTGTGGCCAAATACCGCAAGGTAGCGACCAACACCAACCTCTGCTCCGGAGTGATGGCTTGCCTCATGCAGGTATCCTGCCTGCTGATATAGGGGGTCAGCGAAGCCAACAGACGGTGAAACACAGGGTCCGTCATCCTGAGAAAGTTCCTGAAATCATCAGGATTACTCTCACGGATCTCACGGAGCAAAGGCATATGAGAGAACTGGTCACGCTGAAGCAACCAATTCTTGGTCCATGAACTCCTCCCCACCCTGTTCATGGACTGGACTTGTGTCAAGGTCAGGACCCCAACACCAAGCCCCCGCACAGCACGAACTCTACGAGGAGTACGCATACGATACATGGCTAGAAAACGGTCGGCTGCTCAGAACGAAGTAACAGAACGCACTGAAGAACAGCAAGGCCTGTGAAGAGCGACCTGAAAATCAGTAATGAATGAACAAGAATACAATGACTAAGTCATGCGGAACTTGCTTGCACGCACTGAAGAGCAGATACAAACCCACAAGCACAAACTGAACGGCAGAAAACGATCTGAAAACCACGAGTCTGAAAAAGCGCGAATCGTCTCTCACCAAACTTTTACTAACAAGAGATTAGCAAAAGGAGCCCAAAGGGTGCCGCGCTTGGTTCTGAACCGGCCTTTTCTAGTCTTGTCGTACGTGGTGTACGTGACAGCGTGGTTGCCGATCGGAAATTCCGACAACTTTGTGCGACCGTGTGTAGGCAAAACAAGTTTGAGCCAACATCCGTCGGAAAAAATCCTAGGATTTTGTTGTCGGAATGTCCGAACAAAGTCCGACCGTGTGTACGCCCTATAAGAGTTTATTACAGGATCTGAAAGAAATCAGCTTAGCAGGGAAAAATGAGGTGTATCTGGTCACATCTGATGTGACCAGCTTATACACTATTATCCAACATGAGGATGCTCTACTAGCACTCAATTGGGCATTGAGTAAAAGGGAAGATCTGCCTCTGAGACAAAAAATATTTCTTAGAGATGCGTTAGACTTCTGTCTCTCTCACAATTACTTCTGGTTTGACCACCATTTCTTCACCCAGAAGAGGGGCGTTGCAATGGTCGCGAAGTTCGCGCCCAGCATCGCTAACCTCTTTATGGGTGAATGGGAGGATAAAGAGATTTTTAGAGACAGACGACCAGAAATCTTATATTACAAACGCTATATTGATGACCTGATATTGATATGGGCAGGTTCAGAACTGGCACTTCAAGATTATATGTCTCATTTGAACAACAATACTCATAATATCAGACTTACGAGCCAGTGGAGCACTGAGGAAATACACTTTTTAGATGTGAACATCTACAGAGTTGGTGACAGAGTACAAACGAAAGTGTTCTTCAAACCCACCGACAGAAATAGTTATCTTCCAGTGCATAGTGGCCACCATCCGCTATGGTTGAAAAATGTGCCCAAGGGCCAAATATTGAGGGTCAGGAGAAATTGCTCCGAATTAGGGGATTTTGACCAACAGGTTACAGTATTAAAAAATAGGTTTGTGGAAAAAGGGTATAAACCTCAGTTTTTAGACCCTATTATTGAGGAGATTAGGTCTCTCCCTCGAGATCATTGTTTAAGAGATGCACCCAGGATGGAAAAAACTTAGATCACGAATAGAGTTTTATATCTCCCTTCCACTCACAGTACAAGGAGATGGAGAATATTTTCCATAAGCATTGGCATGTCCTTTGTCTGGATAGGACACTGGCAAGTGTTCTACCTGACAAGCCCAAGTTCATTTACCGTAAGGCGCCAAGCTTTGGGGATGTTATAGTCAAAAAGATTATTGATCCCCCCGGGAGAAATCCAACCTTCTGGAAACAAAATGTTTTTTTTTGCTTGCCGGAAGTGCAAAGCGTGTAGAATGGTGACGAGACCTATGAGAAAAATAGAAAAATTCACTGCAACTTCCAACAATAGGGAATTTGAAATTAAGCACTTTATAACATGTAATACATCACATGTAGTGTATGCCCTGCGTTGTCCATGTGGATTAATGTACATAGGTCGCACTAAGCGTCTTTTAAGAGTGAGAATCGCTGAGCATGTGCACAACATTACTATTGGCTATAAAGACCATAACGTATCCCTGCATTTCAAATTACATCACGGATAAGATCCTGCTGGACTGATATTTTGGGGGATTGATCACATCAAACAATCTTGGAGGGGGGGTAATATAATAAGGGATTTATCAAAAAAAGAAACTCAATTGATTTTTTTAACTGACACTCTTAACCCGAAAGGGTTATCAATCGAACTCGATATTAATTGCTTTATCAGCGATTTTTAGGTTTACTAGAGTGGACGATTATACAATGTATTAGAGTTTTAATGGAGGGGTTTCTCACTCTGAGATTCAGATCTGTTTTCTGTATAGATAACTTAATAACTTAATAACTAAGCCCCGTTTGGATTACATATTTTTTTATTGTGTATGTACAATATGGAACTATGTGATACAGAGCGGTACTGGAGAATCTTTTATCAACTTCTGCTTTCTATCTATGTAGAATTTTAGATTATGCCGTGCAGTTAATTTTAATCTGATTGGATTTTAACCACTATTATTTTTGTGATTTTATCACAAGTTCCGAGGTTGCTGCGATTATATGCGATTTTGCATGTAACATTTTTATTTTTTGTTAATTTTATGTCAATAGGTATATCAGGTAATTTTAATCTGATTAGATTTTAATCATTATTATTTTCGGGATTTTATCACAAGTTCCGATGTTGCTGCGATTATATGCGATTATATGCGATTTTGTATGTAACATTTTTATTTTTTGTTAATTTTATGTCAATTTTATGTCGCAATGTGATAAACTTATCTGATTTAATATGATAATTATATCGGGTGAGCAACTATGGGTATTTTAATTACTTGGTCACTACACTGCGACATCCATATAGCTTAATAATGTTTGGGGGTTAAGCGACTCTCTCTCTTCAGTTGCACCTGGAATATATGGAAGAGGAGATGTTTAGTTTTAATCCAGGACATAAGCACTGTTTCTCACAAGGAATTGGGAGTTTGCAGATGTAATGCAAGATTTTGGTATAAATAGACTACGGTGTCATTTAAATGTGCAGCCTGCAGCTTTTGGTTGGTTGGAGTATGGATACGTTCCCAGTTTAAGATAGGGACGAACCTTCCAATCAGACCTAGTGCTTACCAAGTATTAACTCATTAGGGCGGAGTGTTGGTTGTGCCCCACCCCCTGGTTTTCAGATAAATTTTGTTCAACAAGCTGTGTAGTCATGCTCTTTGAAAAAGTCTTTCTGACGAAACTAGTCAGAGCACGATACCACGGCAACCGTTATCACGTGAGGACGCAGTGTGCTTTTAGCCTGAAGCTTCAGACACGAGAGGGAGGAAGTGCGGATCAGCTGTGCCTGGCTGACACACAGTGCGCTCCAAGCTTGTAGTTGTATACTAGTGGAATGAAGGACTGATCAGCTGTGAGTGTGTAACATCCATCCAGTCTGCAACCAGTACCCTTGTGCTTTGAGAGAAGCAGTTTGAGTTATCCACTATTACCAACCAACTGAAAGCTAGAAGGCTATCCTTTGTAAGGAACTGCACCCACTGATTTTTTCAGTGTATTTACTTTGTAGTCAGAGTCTTCGAGTGAGAAAGTGATAGTCCTAAGCACCAAGGCCTGAGGTGTGCCTTGGCCTGACTGGTCAGTATGCCTGAAAAGAGGGCATACCCTGAATGTAAGAAAAAGTAAAAGTAATATGAGTATGAGTATGTATGAAGATTGGGGGAAACAGGTGGGTGGGAACCCAGAGACGCAGACGAGCCCTGGCCTGAAGGAGGAGGAGGCTTAAGTAGCCCTCTCAGCCTCCTCCCACAAATACAGGCTAGCCTCCAGCTAGCCTTTACACTTGTAGTCAGAGTCTTCGAGTGAGAAAGTGATAGTCCTAAGCACCAAGGCCTGAGGTGTGCCTTGGCCTGACTGGTCAGTATGCCTGAAAAGAGGGCAAAAGACACAAATTTAGGTGAAGAAGGGAAGGTAACAATCGATCAAGAGTAGTAGCGTGCGCCCGGATGGCAACAGTATGTATCCTAAAATCCCCCCCCCGACTTGGTGATGAGACAGAACCCCCCTACAGACCTGTAAAGCTACCAAGAACCCAACTAAACATCCCGTGAATGATTGGACAGGGCCTGAAGTCCGAGACAACCCAGAAATGAGAATGAACTGCTTGTGAATGAAGATGCGTGGGGGAGGGGGAGCAATGGCTGCCCTGAGGAGCCCCTGCAAAATGAATGGCCGAGAAGATCCTAACTACAAATGGACACCAGTGAAGTGCTCAGTGAACCCCTCCCAAGCCCTGGCCTGGCCATACTGGTATGGGGAAGTGCGAGGGTGAGTGCCAAAGAACAACTGGTAGGAGTTCAAAATGCTAAATACCTGAAGGATGTGATGGAGTAGGTGGATGAGGCCCATGCACTATGGCATTAAGTATTGACAACATGGAGAAACCATGCCAGACACAGAATACTGGTCCCACCAGATGCGATCGGGTCGTGCTTCAGCCTGTGACTTGACAACCGAGCCTAAACCAGAACCGAGGAAGGAGGGCCAGATTCCACCCCAGGGAAATAAGTCCCATGGCATGAAAAACAGTCATACCCAAAGTGACTGAAAACCCCCCTACCTGGAACCGGCTGGGGAACAGAAAAAATGACCAGACTGACGTCCCTGAGCAGTCTTTAAGGCCACATCCTAGATAAGATCCGAGCCGAGAGTGGAATCCAGAATCATGATGACGTTTGCCCAAACCTACCACTTAAGGACCAATAAAGGGATAACAAATGCCAATACAGCCCAACCTCAGAACATGCACAAGAGAAATAACAGACAAGACAAGAGAACAACGACGCCCCTCTGTGTCTACCTAAGTATGAGCGGAAATGCCAAGACCACTGCGCATGAATAAACCTGATGATGGACCCCCCCCCTCGTGTGAGTAAAGAGTGAGCCCGAGTAACCTGCCGCGCAGAGACAGGTAATTAACTGAAAACTCAGGGCTGGTGCACCCACAGACCGTGGTGGGTAATCATACAGGTGTGGTGAATGAATGTGCATCGTATGACGTATGTTATACGGGTGAGAAGATTGCGGTCAACAATCATTAACAAACGAAACCTCAGCCCGTATGGATCTGTAGACGTGACAGATCCTGACATGTGAGCCCTAGCTACCTGACGCAGGTACAACCATGAACAAAAAACTGAGACATGACAAACAACGAAGATGAAACAGCTACCGGAGTATGTGCTGTGACTGAACAACGATGCCCCTCTGAGAGATGCTGAGGCTGAACACTGAAACAGAAACGTTAGGGCGGAAACATGAGCACAATAACGCTATGACAGAAATGCTGAACTAAATGCTGAGACAGAAACGTGACAGTAAAACCCTGGGGCAGAAATGTAATGACAGTAAAACCCTGGGGCAGAAATGTAATGACAGTAAAACCCTGGGGCAGAAATGTAATGACAGTAAAACCCTGGGGCAGAAATGTAATGACAGTAAAACCCTGGGGCAGAAATGTAATGACAGTAAAACCCTGGGGCAGAAATGTAATGACAGAAAATACCCTCGGGCAGAAATGTAATGACAGAAAATACCTGGGGCAGAAATGTAATGACAGAAAATACCTGGGGCAGAAATGTAATGACAGTAAAACCCTGGGGCAGAAATGTAATGACAGAAAATACCTGGGGCAGAAATGTAATGACAGAAAATACCTTGGGCAGAAATGTGATGATAGAAAATACCTGGGGCAGAAATGTAACGACAGAAACCCTGGGGCAGAAATGTAACGACAGAAACCCAGGGGCAGAAATGTAACGACAGAAACCCTGGGGCAGAAATGTAACGACAGAAACCCTGGGGCAGAAATGTAACGACAGAAACCCTGGGGCAGAAATGTAACGACAGAAACCCTGGGGCAGAAATGTAACGACAGAAACCCTGGGGCAGAAATGTAACGACAGAAACCCTGGGGCAGAAATTTAATGACAGAAACCCTGAGGCAGAAATGCAATTACAAAAACCCTGAGGCAGAAATGCAATTACAAAAACCCTGGGGCAGAAATGTAATGACAAAAACCCTGGGGCAGAAATGTAATGACAGAAACCCTGGGGCAGAAATGTAATGACAGAAACCCTGGGGCAGAAATGTAATGACAGAAACCCTGGGGCAGAAATGTAATGACAGAAACCCTGGGGCAGAAATGTAATGACAGAAACCCTGGGGCAGAAATGTAATGACAGAAACCCTGGGGCAGAAATGTAACGACAGAAACCCTGGGGCAGAAATGTAACGACAGAAACCCTGGGGCAGAAATGTAACGACAGAAACCCTGGGGCAGAAATTTAATGACAGAAACCCTGAGGCAGAAATGCAATTACAAAAACCCTGAGGCAGAAATGTAATTACAAAAACCCTGAGGCAGAAATGTAATGACAGAAACCCTGGGGCAGAAATGTAATGACAGAAACCCTGGGGCAGAAATGTAATGACAGAAACCCTGGGGCAGAAATGTAATGACAGAAACCCTGGGGCAGAAATGTAATGACAGAAACCCTGGGGCAGAAATGCCATGACAGAAAATGCTGGGGTAGAAAACGCTCAGATAGAACGCAGAGGCAGAAACACGATGACAGAAATCCTGGGGCAGAAACACTGAGGCAGAAATGCCATGACCGAAACGCAATGACAGAAACGTTGAGACTGAAATACTGATGGCAGAAATGCAAAGACAGAACCCTGGGGCAGAAACGCTATGACGGAAATGCCGAGACAGAAAAATTGAGCCTGAACGCTGAGCCAGAAATGCTGGGGCAGAAAACTATGACAGAAAACACCAGGACTGAATAAAGAAAAAATGCCATGACAGAAATCCTGGGTCAGAGATGCCATGACAGAAATCCTGAGCCAGAAACGCTATACAGCAATCCTACGGCAGAACCGCTATGACAGAAATGCAGAGACTGTACGCCGAGACAGAAATGCCGGGGCAGAAAGCTATGACAGAAAAGCTAGGTCAGAACGCTGAGACGGAAATGCTGAACGCTTATGACAGCAATGCTAGGGCAAAACTCTAAGAGAGAAATGCTGAATGCTATGACAGAAATGCTGGACAGAACATTGAGCCAGAAATGCCAAACCCCTGCGACAGAAATGCCGAACCCCTGCGACAGAAATGCCGAACCCCTGCGACAGAAATGCCGAACCCCTGCGACAGAAATGCCGAACCCCTGCGACAGAAATGCTGAACCCTTACGACAGAAATGCTGAACCCTTACGACAGAAATGCTGAACCCCTGCGACAGAAATGCTGAACCCTTACGACAGAAATGCTGAACCCTTACGACAGAAATGCTGAACCCCTGCGACAGAAATGCTGAACCCCTGCGACAGAAATGCTGAACCCCTGCGACAGAAATGCTGAACCCTTACGACAGAAATGCTGAACCCTTACGACAGAAATGCTGAACCCTTACGACAGAAATGCTGAACCCCTGCGACAGAAATGCTGAACCCCTGCGACAGAAATGCTGAACCCTTACGACAGAAATGCTGAACCCCTGCGACAGAAATGCTGAACCCTTACGACAGAAATGCTGAAACCCCTGCGACAGACATGCTGAACCCCTGCGACAGAAATGCTGAACCCCTGCGACAGAAATGCTGAACGCTACAACAGAAATGCTGGGCAGAACATTTGAGACAGAAATGCTGAATGCTACGCCAGAAATGCTGAGGCAGGAAACGCCATGACAGGAAAACAACCGATGAGACTAAACGCCTAAACAGAAACGCTATGACAGAAGTCCTGGGACCGAAATGCTGCGATATGAACACTTATGACTGAAGCGGCGGATGCCCGGGAGGCATGCGGGCCCCCCCCCACATGATGCCCCACGTGAATACCGGGAGGTGAGCGGTCAGGTGAGTGCCACCCCCGGCTATGAAAATTAGGAGATGTGCGGGCGTCCCTTCCACAGTGCACGGCGTGGTACCAGGGAGGTGTATTGGCGGGCGAGTGGCAAGTGGGTGGGTGGAGAATGGACGGACGCACCCCCCCATTCCCCCGGCATGAGAGCCGGGAGACGTGGGCAGGCAGCACCCCCCCTGGACAGATGGGGCTGTGGGGAAAGTGGGTGGTTGGAGGATGGATGACCGGACACACGGCACAACCCTCCCTCCTCCCCTGCAGTGCGAGTGGCGGGAGAAGCGGGCGGGCAGCCCCCCCCCCCAGCACTGTCAGGAACAGAGGGGCAGCGGTGCCCCCCCCCAACTATGCTGGATTGTGCCCAGCTGGATGGATAGACGCCCCCCCTTTTGGGCGCCGGGAGAAGCCGGTGGGCAGACAGCACGCTGACCAAATGGAGCCGTAGGTGATGGCTGGACGCCCCCCCCCCCGCCGTGAGTAGTGGGCGGCTCCCCACAGCTCTGGCAGGCACCTGGATGAAAGGGAAAAGAAGCAGGCGGCAGCTGCTATACAAGACGAACGCCCCCTCCCACAAGCGCAGGGAGAAGCGGGCGGGCAGCACCTGGCCAGCTGCAGCCAAAGGAGGGTGGATGGACGGCCCCCCTCCCTCCCCCGGCATGATCACCGGGAGAAGCAGACGGACCGCCCTGATTAGCTGCTGCCGAAGGGAAGAAGGGTGGGTGGAGGATGGACGGCCCCCCTCCCTCCCCCGGCATGATCGCCGAGAGAAGCGGGCGGGTGGCGCCGTATGCAGAGAGGAACGGACGGCTGGCTGGACTTTCTCCCCCCCCCAACACCCGGAAAAACGGGCTGGCGGCTCCCCCCTGCAGCAAGCTGGTAAGGGGAGAGAATGCTGGTGGTGGTGGTGGTGGTGGTGGTGGCGGCGGCGGCCGAGCACCCCCCCCTCCCCCCCGAAATACCGGGAGAGTTAGGGACCCGTGAATATGGGTGCAGGAGGGTAGACAGGCGAACTCCCCAGTGAAGCACCGACAGCGGTACCGCCGCTATGTTGCAGGCGACCCGGAAGTGACGTGCAGGCCCCACCCCCTATTGAACCCAGAGACGTTGACGAGCCCTGGGCTGAAGGAGGAGGAGGCTTAAGTAGCCCTCTCAGCCTCCTCCCACAAATACAGGCTAGCCTCCAGCTAGCCTTTACACTTATTAGTTTTTTTTTTTTTCTCTTATTTGTGACTTACAATAAATTATCAAAATGGTACTGGACTATTCGGGGTCTTTTTTTTACATGTGGACATTGTTGCTGTTATCTGATCATCAACCCTGGAGGACTTCATGAGTAAACAGAGAGAGGATTTGATCCAAGGCTTGTTAACCTCCTGGCTCCGGTGAGTTTGAACCCCTATGGGGTGTGTGCAGCACAAGGTGTCCCAATAGATGGTGAAAGGTGCACTCATCAGATCTACTATTCATATAAGGGAATCCAGACCGAGCTCCAACCGCTGTGTCTTTGTTGGAATTTACCTGCCTGCATGTGTTTTGCTTGCGTTTACAAAGACTTTGTTTTATCAGTCAGCATTGAGGACTGAAAATAGCGCTGCTTTGATGGGTTAATTGCTGTTTCATATAGTACATTCATTCATCCATATTAATATATATCGAACGTTGCGGAAGCATCAAAATGACCCCAGTTTCCGAAGTGAAGATAGGCGCCAGTAGGAAGCCTTTTGAATAGCAATGGCTTATAGAGGCCAGTATTTCTAGAGTTCAGTGGGGAACCTGAAGGGTATGATATGACTTCCCTTAATGGAGCAACGTCCGTCCGTCGGAGCAAGCATGCATTCTAGCACATAAATGTTCCTTAAGTTCTAGGACACAAGAAACTGCTTACAAAATCTTAACCCAATGGTATGCTACACCAGACAAACTCAAATACTGGCTCCCAAACTCTTCAGATATTTGCTGGAGATGTTGACAGCATCAAGGCACAATGCTCCACATCTGGTGGGACTGTCCTCGTATCTCCTCATACTGGACACAAGTCAAAGACTTGATCACTGAAATAACTGAAACAAAAGTACGCTTAACGCCTCAATGCTGCCTTTTACACATACACCCAGACCATTACAAAAAATATAAACACTCTCTAACTAAACATATGCTTAACCAGTTACCAACCGGCCCATAGCCAAATGACAGCTGAAGGGTGTTTGGATAACTCTAGGAGGACGTACTATGACGTCCTCCGAGAATCCTGCTCTTGCACGCCCCCTTGGGCACGCACCCGAGGACATCCATGACCGCCGGGTTCAGAGGACCCGGCGCATCACGGATCACAGTAAACGGCCGCTGATCGTGGCCATTTACCATGTGATCGCTCCATCAAACGACGGAGCGATCACATGTAAACTAACCAGCGTCATGTCATGACGCCGGTTCTTCTCTCCCCTTTCTGTACCGGTCGGTACAGAGGAGGAGATATCGGATGGCAGCAGCAGTGTGGGCTGGATGTGTAGTGCCCACAGCGCTGCTCTGTGACAAATACAGTCGTATCCATGGATTCATCCATCCATGCTCAGCCATCCCTCCATGCTCAGCAATACCCTGCACTACTCTGCAATACTCTGCAATACTCTGCAATGCCCTGCAATACTCTGCAATGCCCTGCAATACTCTGCAATACCTTGTAATACTCTGCAATACCTTGCAATACTCTGCAATACCCCACAATACTCTGCAATACCCCACAATACTCTGCAATGCCCCGCAATACTCTGCAATACCCTGCAATACTCTGCAATGCCCCACAATACTCCGCAATACTCTGCAATACCCTGAAATACCGTGCAATACCCTGAAATACCCTGCAATACCCTGCAATACTCTGCAATACCCTGCAATACCCTGCAATACTCTGCAATACCCTGCAATACCCTACAATACCCCGCAATACCCCGCAATACCCCGCAATAATCTGCCATACTCTGCCATACCCTGCCATACTCTGCCATACCCAGCCATACTCTGCCATGCCCAGCCATACTCTGCAATACTCGGTGATACCCAGACATACTTTGCCATACCCAGCCATACCCAGCCATGCGCAGTCATGCTTGGCCATACTCTGTCATGCTCAGCCATACTCGGCTGTACTTGGCCTCTGTATGTGGCCAGACTGTGGAAGTCTCACACATGTGGTATCGCCATACTCAGGAGGAGTAGTAGAATCTATTTTGGGGTGTCATTTTTGGTAGGTACATGCTATGTGTTAGAAATATTGTATAAATGGACAACTTTGTGTTAAAAAAAATGCGTTTTAACCACTTCCCGCCCGCCGGCCGTCATACAACGTCCTTGACTTTGTGCGGGAATATCTGAATGATGCCTGAAGCTACAGGCATTATTCAGATATCAGCTTTTTCAGCCATTGATTCCCTATACCATAAGAATGATCATAGCGGCTGTCCCGCTGCTTGATCGTTCTTACGGGAGGTGAGAGGGGACGTCCCCCCCCTTCCTGCCGCCCTCAGGTGCTTCTACCGACTCACCGCTACGATCAAAGCCAGGATCATTTTTTTTTAATTTTAGGCCTCCCAGCCTAGAGGTAAGATGTGGGGTCTTATTGACCCCATATCTCACTGTAAAGAGGATCTGTCATGCCATATTCCTATTACAAGGGATGTTTGCATTCCTTGTAATAGGAATAAAAGTGATCAAAAAAATAATTTTTTAGAAAAAAGTGTCAAACTAAAATAAATAAAGTAAAATAAACAGTAAAAAAAAATTCCCCCTTGTCCCTGTGTGCTCGCATGCAGAAGCGAACGCATATGTAAGTCCCGCCCACATATGAAAATGGTGTTCAAACCACATATGTGAGGTATCATTGTGATCGGTAGAGCGAGAGCAATAATTTTGGCCCTAGACCTCCTCTGTAACTCAAAACATGTAACCAGTAAAAAATTTTAGAGCGTCGCCTATGGGGATTTTTAAGTAGCGAAGTTTGACGCCATTCCACAACCGTGTGCAATTTTGAAGGGTGACATGTTAGGTATTTATTTACTTGGCATAACTTCATCTTTCACATTATGCAAAAACATTGGGCTAACTTTACTATTTTTTTTTTTTTTTAAGCACAAAATTTTTTTTTTTTCAAAAAAAAAGCGGTCCAAAAATTGCTGCGCAAATACCGTGGGAGATAAAAAGTTGCAACGTCCGCCATTGTATTCTCCAGGGTCTTTGCTAAAAAAACAGGGGCTTCTATGTAATTTTCTTGCAAATAAATGATGATTTTTACATGTAGGAGAGAAATGACAGAATTGGCCTGGGTGCTCCAGAACGCCTGAAGGTGCTCCGTGCATGTTGGGCCTCTATATGTGGCCATGCTGTGTAAAAGTCCCACACATGTGGTATCGCCATACTCAGGAGTAATAGCAGAATGAGTTTTGGGGTGTAACTTGTGGTATGCATATGCTGTGTGTGAGAAATAACCTGCTAATATGACAATTTTGTGGGAAAAAATAACAACTTCAAAAAACTCATCATGCATCTTTCTAAATACCTTGGAATGCCTTCTTTCCAAAAAGGGGTCATTTTAAGGGGTATTTGTACTACTCTGGCATGTTAGGGTCTCAAGAAAGTAGACCCTAGGCCGTAAGTACTTCAGGTGTGATCAATTTTCAGATATTGGCACCATAGCTTTTGGACTCTAAAACTTTCACAAAGACCAAATAATATACACCAATTTGGGTTATTTTTACCAAAGATATGTAGGGGTATAAATTTTGGCCAAAATATATGAAGAAAAATTACTAATTTGCAAAATTTTATAACAGAAACGAAAAAAAATGCATTTTTTTACAGCATTTTCGGTCTTTTTTCTTTTATAGCGCAAAAAATAATGAACCCAGCTGTGATTAAATACTACCAAAAGAAAGCTCTATTTGTGTGAAAAAAAAGGACAAAAATTTCATATAGGTACAGTGTTGCATGATTGAGTAATTGTCATTCAAAATGTGAGAGCACCGGAAACTGAAAATTGGTCTGGTTATTAAGGGGGTTTAAGTGCCCAGTGGTCAAGTGGTTAATACAGCCAAATCTCTCATTCCATTGCACTGGAAATCCACCTCAGTGCCGACTATTAGGGACTGGATACAAAAAATGAATGAAATACACGATATGTAAAGGCCAATCGCAATTGCGCACAACGCTACTTCTCAATTCCATAACACCTGGACGACCTGGTTCCTATTCAAATTGTTGAAAAAATACCTTGATCTCCTAAACGACTAGATGAGTCCTAATCATCTATACCTATTCTACATCTCAGGAGTCCATCCTATCATCTCCCTTGACATACTACTCTTTCCACCTCTCACTTCATTCTCTCCTTTAACTCTCAATTATTTACTAAGATTAACGAAGAAACCTAAACTATTGTTCTATACATCTTTAGAAATTGTCTTATCCTTCTTTAAGGTATAACCATACAGCGATACTGATCAATCTTTCTTATTATAACAGCCATATGATACCGGCTACATTGAAATTTAATTTTATTTCCAACATTTGTTCTACAGTGGCATTGTTAATAATCACTCTGTGGTGGTAACCTATTTATTCTACATTGATTATACTGGTTAACTGTATCATTTATTCTTTCAATAAACCTTTTATTGAAAAAAAAAAGAACATACCGTATATACTTGAGTATAAGTCGAATTTTTCAGCACATTTTTTTGTGCTGAAAGTGCCCCCCTCGACTTATACTCGAGTCAAGCACTTTTCTGCAGCAAAAAATTTCATTTTCCGAACCAACTTTTGGGCCCCGTATCTCAGGACCACTTAGTGCTAGAAACCCTTAGATTTGGTGTGCAAACTCACTGGAACTAGCACCACAACATATCCAAAGCTGGGGTTCCTAGCACTACGTGGCCCCGAGATACGGGGCCCCAAAATTGGTTCGGAAAATGTCATTCTCTGCTGCAGAAGTGCTTGACATTTTCTGAACCGAATTTGGGGCCCAATATCTCAGGACCACTTGGAGCTAGGACCCCCATATTTGGTGTGCAAACCCACTGGAACTGGTACCATAACATATCCAAAGCTGGGGTTCCTAGCACCAAGTGGCCCTGAGATACGGGGCCCCAAAACTGGTTCGGAAAATGTCATTCTCTGCTGCAGAAAAGTGCTTGACATTTTCTGAACCGACTTTGGGGCCCCATATCTCAGGGCCACTTGGTGCTAGGAACCCCAAATTTGGTGTGCAAACCCAGTGGAACTGGTACCATAACATATAACAAAGCTGGGGTTCCTAGCACCAAGTGGCCCTGAGATACGGGGCCCCAAAACCGGTTCGGAAAATGTCATTTTCTGCTGCAGAAAAGTGCTTGATATTTTCTGAACTGATTTTTGGGGCCCTGTATCTCAGGGCCACTTAGTGCTAGTAACCCCAGCTTTGGAAATATTATGGAGCTAGTTCCACTGGGATAGCACACCAAATTTGGGATTCTTAGCACTAAGTGGCCCCAAGATACAGGGCCCCAAATTCGGTCAACTGTGTCCATCTGCAGCAATGTCATTTCGGGACCCTTTGGGTTCAGAGACCCCAAATTTTGGCTGCAGCTAGGGGGCATCTAGGAACCCTTAACTACTGAGTTTGAAGTTCAAGGGACCTATGGCTGCAAATGGGCACAGTGAGGCATGCAAATGGGAACAGTGATGCTGCAAATGGGCATTGTTGACCCTCTTTTCCACTTACAGTAGCTGTGCATTTCTCAACCTCGTCTTATACTCGGGTCAATACGTTTTTCCCATTTTTTTGTGGTAAATTAGGGCCTCGACTTATACTCGGAACGACTTATACTCGAGTATATACGGTATATAGTATATTACTAGCTGTGGGGAGGGGGTGGGAAAGAAGAGGGGGTAATATTAGGGTTTAGAGTATAGAATTTAATGTCTTTGGGGGTGTGGTCTGGACATGGCTGGATAGAGACGTGTGTTTGCTGAGCTCCTGACCATCTCCTATCCACAAAGGCTTTTTCAGCTTGATCCTGCACATTATGCACTACTCTAGGAAGAGGATGGCAAAGAAGAGCAATAGATCCACAAAGCCCTCTCCATCGGCTCCATCCACGGGTGAGATTCAACGTTTTTTCCAACTCCCCCAGCTGAACTCCCCAGAGCTCAAGATGGCATATGCACGTGTTGCTCCTTTGGTGAGCCACACCTCCCCCGCGGTGTCTTCAGGCTCTGAAACATGCTCCAACAACCTGCCAGCCTTCCGGTCAGACTCCGGGAGATTGTTGCATTCCCCGTCACTGACTTACCGGGCTGACACCGAGCTGCAGTCCCTCCTGCAGGCACTGTCCACTAAAGCAGACAGTGAAGCCCTCATCGGGAAAGTGGAGGCAGCCCACAGACAGGAATTGCAGGCGGTGCAAACTGAAGTGCAGGCGCTCTTCCAATCCTACAAAATTGATTCTATTCTCTGACGTATCACTCCACGTATCTGACAGCCAAGTCAAAAGGGGTCTCCATATTGTTATTCAGTAAGCTTCCTTGGAAATGCCAGAATTCTATTAAGGACCCTGTAGGATGCTATGTTTTCCTTAAGGGACTCATGGGTGACCTTCAGGTGACCTTAGCAACTATATACACCCCCCATGAATGCCAAGATACCTTCCTTAATCACACCCTAGAAAAGCTCCTAGAATTTACAGAAGGACAATTCATCCTCAGTAGGGACTTCAATGTTCCCCTGCTCCCCTCGGTGGACATCTCTTCGAGCTTTTTTTCACTCAAGTGCTAACTCTATCCATAGGCCTCAACTGATTGATGTATGGCAGTTGCAGCACTCAGGGGAACGCAATTACATGTTCTACTCTGCCCCACACAAAATTTATACTAGGATAGATTACTTTTTGATTCCCCACACTCAGCTTCATGCCATGCATGACTCATCTATCGGTCATATAACATGGTCTGACCATGCACCTATTTTACTGACATATACATTACCTGGAACATCATCCCCCAGACACCGCTTTTGGCATCTAAACAAGAGCCTCTTGCAGGTACCAGAAGTGTTAGAAGACATAACCAAGGAATTAAATTTTTATTTCCAAACGAACAACCAACCAGACTGTGACCCATGCTCTTTGTGGTAAGCTTACAAAGTTCCTAATTAAGCATGGCTCATGAATTAAACAGGAACGCAATGAACAACTTTCTTAACAAACTGTCCACTGCCGAATCTCACCACAAATATGCCCCCTCTCCTACTTCAGAGAGTGAACTTGCGTTATTACGCAAACAGATCACCGACCTACTGTACTACATGGCTAAGGCAGCTTTACAGTCGGGAGACAAATGCGGGAAATTGTTGTCAAAAATGGTCAGGAAACATAAGCTATCCATGTATATCCCCAAAATCATAACCTCTAGGGGCCAAAAAGTGATACTGCCAAAACAAATCACATGGGAATTCAAATATTTTTAGTCTCATCTCTACAACCTACCAAATTAGTCGCCACCTCAAGCTGTTATGGAGGACTATATTGCATCTTCTCAACTTCCTTCCCTTTCACCTGAAATTCGGGAAGAATTGGACTCCCCAATAACTTTGGAGGAACTTCAACATGCCATAGGAGCAATGATGCCAGGGAAAGCCTCGGGTCCTGATGGCTATTTTATACAATATTACAAGACACTTTCTTTCCACGATCAGATTGAACTCAAATATACAGGGCTTGTCGGTCGGTGGCATCCAACATAAAATCTCTGCCTACGCAGACGACTTGCTCTTTTCGCTAACGAACACATCGATATCGCTACCGAACCTCCTTAGAGAATTTGATCTCTATGGAACACTTTCCAACCTGAAAATTAGTTTTTCAAAATCTGAGGCAATGGGAGTAGCACTGCCCCCACATACCCTTCCAACTCTACAATCAAATTTCCATTTCAAATGGATGAAGTCTACACTGAAATATTTAGGTACATACATCCCGCCCGACCTTTCCCGTATATATGAACACAACTACCCATCGTTACTAAGACACGTGCGCTTTTGGACAAATGGCATAAAGGCCTACACTCATGGTTTGGTAGGTGCAACCTTTAAAAACTAGTATTTTACCAAAATACCTATATCTTCTCCAAGCTCTACCTGTTAGGGTACATCCCTCTTATTTCAAACAGGTCCAAGCTCTGTTTATCCACTTCATCTGGGCGCATAAAAAACCTTGCATCCTCCATACTCAATTATCTCTCCTAAAACAATTTGGTGGCCTAGCATTACCTGATATTCGTAAGTACTACCAAACAATTCACCTTGGCAGGTTCATTGATTGGCGGTGTCACTCCATTTCCAAACTTTGGGTACAGATAAAACAGAGTCAAGCTACTATCCCCCTAAAAAGCATACTATGGTGCTATGATTTCCTACCTCAAGAGCTAAAGTCTCACCCACTCATAGAAAACACATTGTGGCAAAGCCCCCAAGCCACTTTATTAGCTTCTCTAATGACAAAGAAATCAGCATTATCCCCAGTCCTAGGAAACCCCCAATGTCTCCCAGGACTCTCACTCACAGAATTCAAAACACTACGAAACTCAAACTGTGAGCACGCCTCTAAATTTGTAGTTGCGGGGAGAAGGCCTTCCATGAGTGTGGACTCCTCAAGCCCCTTTCAACTTCCATTTTGGAGTGCAGCGCAATTACACCATTTCCTACACTCCTTTCCCAACCCCCAGAACTTTACCCGTCAGTTGACCACTTTCAAGGAATATTGTTCTGGAAGTGACCTCCTATCCCAGGTCCTCTCCAAAACATACACACTTCTGAACACCCCTTTGGAACAACCACATTTACCCTGTCTAGCAAGATGGGAAATGGATCTACACCGCATTTTCACTACATCACAAAAGCAAAATGTGATCAGATTCTCCCTCAAATTAGCATTATGCACCAAAATACAGGAAACCAATTTCAAAATACTAACTAGATGGTACTTAATGTCCAGTCAACTACATACAATCTTCCCTGACACATCAGACCACTGTTGGCGGTGCCAGGGGGACAGAGGGAAAATCTTTCATATCTTTTGGGCCTGCCCTAAACTGACGGATTTCTGGACGGCTATCCGTACCGTCTCTCAGAAATTCACAGAATTCAAGATACCTAATGACCCAGCTTTCTTTCTGCTACATTCATTGACTATCCCCGCTAAAATGTATAAAAAGTCCATTCTACGCCACTTGCTAAACACTGCTAAATCCTGCATCCCTCTTCTCTGGAAACAACAATATCTGCCGACCACAGCGAATTGGCTGAAGAAAGTGAAGGATATAAATAGGATGGAGGATTTGATTCTGACAGCGCAAAATAAACGTGAAACTTATACAAAAACCTGGAATCTCTGGAACATGTTTACACTCTCGGATGAGGGGAAAGCCCTCCTCGGGACATAAGCCTCTCAATAGCATCATATAGCTAATGGCCTTTACTGACCTGAACCATTGTTGTACTCATTTCCCTATCCCCCATCACCTTCCCCCTTTTTTTCTAGCTAATCTCACTCTTCTACTCTCTCTCTGTCTCTTTGTGTTTGTTATTGTTTAAAGATAAATGGAAAAGAAGAATGGGCAGCCCTGTCTTCTTAAATAGCAACTATACCTCAGTCACTGATAGTACAGGAGGCACTAATGTACTAACCGCAAATTTTATTCCAAGTTGTTTCAATGTACGCAATAATTGTTTGTTGTACATCCCGATTCATTGTGATCTGCTGATACGTGATTGCGGTCTCATCTGTTTGAATGTTATTGCTGTGATATTTAGGCCTTGCCCTTTCTTGGAGTTTAATAAAAATTATATTTGAAAAAAAAAATGTCTATGTCTTTATTTAGGCCTCCCGGTGCAAGGGCATCCAAGGTGTAAATCTAGAAAGTTTCCCTCTCACAGAGACGCTTGAAACACTCTGCTAGAGGGAGAGTTCTGGGTAACTACTTGATAACCAAGACCCGGAGTCCAACAGTAGAGCTCTGGTGGAATTCTTTGAATTGTCTAGGGATAATCAGATCTTTGTCATGTTCCACTGACCTTCTGTGTTCTCTGAACCTTTTCCGCAGGGTCCAGTGCGGCCAATGTAAAGTAGGCCACAGGGACAGGTTATACAATACACAATGAATTCAGAGGAACAGTTGTAAAACTCAATAAGGTGGTATGTTTTCCCTTTAGTGGTAAAAGATTGTTGGCAATGTGTTACAAATTTACAGGTCAAGCATTTAAGTTTCTTACATTGGTACATGCCCTTTATGGATAAAAAGGTGAGAGACAGTGTAGGTTTGGTATTTACAGATTTTAATTTACTAGGTGCAATGCAGCTTTTGATGTTTTTGGCTTTTCTATATGTAATTTTTGGTGCACTGGAAAGGGATGGCTGCAAGAATGGGTCTTCCAGTAGTATCCCCCAGTATTTCCGAAAGATGCCTTCCATATTTTTGTGCTTAGCATGAAATTTAAAAATGAACCTGGTTGTTTGAAGTTGGATAGAAGCAGTAGATTGGGAATGAGGAGGGTCTCCTTGGTTGGTATTAGATTTATTATCCAAGAAGTCAACAAATGCCTTATCCATTAGGGATGACCTAAAAAAGCTAAATTATCGGGGCTATAGACAAAAGTAAAGGAGAATACCAGGTCATTGACATTGCAATGGGAAACAAATTGTTCCACTGATCACCCAGGTCCATTCCAAATGATAATTATATCCTCTATATAATGTCCAAAGAAAACAATATGTTTGGATAAGGGATTGTTGTTCCAAATGAATACATTTTCCCAGAGCCCCATAGCTAGATTAGCGTAACTTGGCACAAAATTTGCACCCATGGCCGTGCCTTGAGTTTGTAAGTAGAATTTAGTATTAAAGGAAAAATAATTGTGTGTTAAACAAAATCATGTGGAATCTAAAATGTATTTGGCTTGTTTAAGATTGATTAGTGGAATTTGTATCAAAAAATGTTGTACTGCCATTAAGTCAACATCATGAGAAATAGATGTATATAGAGAATTGACATCTAAGGAAACCCACTGGTAAGTGTGTTCCCAGGCGTAAGCTTTGAGGGTGTCTAGGAGATGGGTACCATCATGTGGGTAGATTTTGGGCTAAGGGCTGCAGAAAATGGTGGATATAAATGGAGAAAAAACTGGTGACGCTCTCCATGGCAGCCACAATTGGGCGTTCAGGAGGATTTTCAGAGTTTTTATTGATTTTGGGGAGATGGTAGAAATATGGAATGTTATAGTATTCTTTGGATAGAAAAGATGCCTCAGCTTTGTTGATAATACCTTCACTGAGAGCTTGTTTGACTAATGTCTGGGCCTCTATGCAGAACTGGGGGAGTGAATCTCCTGGGAAGCGTATATATGTATTATTATCAGATATAAGTATCCCTATTTTGTATAACAATACCACCTCTCTTGTATACTGGTTTGATAATAATGGAAGTTTTTAGTTAGATTGTTAAGGGACGACACTTCTTGCGGGGTGAGATTATTGGTTAACCGGTAGGGGTGGTGGGTTTGCACATATGTTTTATGTCAAGGTAAACCACCTGATAGAAACTATGTATGAAGGGAATATATATAAAAGGTGCAGCGCCAGAAAGGAACAATTGCAATAAAAAACTATATAGTGAACAGTCCTTTTCATGAATCGCCACCAGCAATGGATGATAAGTTGGTGGAAAGTCCCAGCACCAGCAGTGTGAAAAGATATTGAATGCACTTGTCCCCACCAGTGTGTAGAGGCAATCCTGCTTACCAGAAGAAGTTGACTCTCAAATTATAAAGAGCCAGGGAAGGCATATGATATAGAGATGAATGGTCATCTGAACATCCGTGACTGCATCACTCCAGCTCTTGTCAGCTATGAAAAATGCTTTCCCAGCTCAGGAAACACTTTCTCCCAGTAAGTGGATGTGTATAGATGTCTTTCCTCAAAAAATGTAAGGGCATCACAATAGTATAATATTGTTTTAACCACTTGCCGACCGAGCCATAGCTGAAAGACGGCTACAGCGTGGTCGGCTTATTCTGGGAGGGCGTCTATGGACGTCCTCCCAGAATCTTGCTCCCACGCGCCCCCTGGGGTACGCACCCAGGAACATCCATGACCGCCGGGTCCGGAAGACGCGGCACATCACGGATCACGGTAAATGGCCACTGATAGCGGTCATTTACCACGTGATCGCTCCATCAAATGACGGAGCGATCACTTGTAAACTTAACCGGTGTCATGTCATGATGCTGGTTCCTCCCTCCCCTCTCTGTACTGATCTGTACAGTGCAAGGGGAGAGGGGGAGAGATGGTTTGCAGCAAAAAAAATTAAAAACCCAGCGGTGATTAAATACCACCAAAAGAAAGCTCTATTTGTGTGAAAAAAGGACAAACATTTCATATGGGTACAGTGTTGCATGACTGAGTAGTTATCATTCAAAGTGTGAGAGCACCGAAAACTGAAAATTGGTCTGGTTAGGAAGGGGGTTTAAGTGCCCAATGTTCAAGTGTTTAAAAACCATTGCTTTATTTAAAAAAATAGTACACCCTCATTTTCGTAGATAAATATCAGGCAAAGAATCTCATGCATAGTCCTTAGATAAAGACGTGCTGACATTGTTCAGTACCGCCTTACATGTTTCGCAATCATATTGCATCTTAAGAGGCGTAGCGGGCAAACGCACGCATGTCCTAATATTATAAAGTAACCGGAAGTTACCCACCGGAAGCAGGCAATCCACACTCATGCGGTTCAATATGCGTCTCACAGACCAGAAGATATTAGGAGCCAATCCCGCGGCTCTCAAATCACCTGACGGTAACTATTATTATCTTCTCAAGCGGTTCACTATGCGTTCCATAGTCCAGAAGTGTTTAAAAGATGATCCCGCTGCTCACAGAACACATAAAGGATAAATGAATAAAAAATTGCTGTAAAAAATGAAGAGTAAAAAAACTCTTTTTACTATAAAAAGAGCTGAAACATTATACTTGTTGTATATCACTACCTTTTGGTCCAGATCAAATCATTACATAAAAAATCCACTTTTCAAACATTTGAAAGGCACGCAAGGTAAACACGCCATCTAGTGGACATAATATCTACAGTATTTAAATATCATATACCGATACAATTAATTTCAAATAAATTCTAAAAAAAATGTATACATAAAATAAGATGTCATTTAATGGAGAAAGAGGATGAACAAGAAAAAATATACCAATTGTCACTATGTTACCAGAAAAAGTCTAACATCTATAGATAAGAGCTATTCAACCATTGTTTATAAAGCAGTTGACATCCCACTCTATATTCATTCCAAATGGTGAATAACCCTTAGGGTCATAAATCCAGCGGGTCTCTATTCTAGAGATTTCCCGCTGGACATTACTACCCCTTCAATGTGGGGAAAATCAAAATCAGTATCCCCTTTGGATTCTTAGCATGACAAAGTGCATAATGCTTAGACACATTGTGTGTTCATTGTTCATTGACACTAATTTGCATAGTTCTAATTGTCTGGCCCACATATTGTAGGCCACATGAGCACTGCAAAAGATAGAGAATATTTTATGAAGAATAGGTAATAAATGATTTGATATCATACATTCTGGAAGTTACTACAGAGCAAAAATTGCATACCCTTCTGTCTCCTAAAGAATTAATGATGCACACAGCACATTTTCTACATGGGAAAAAACATTTAGATTTTGAAAAAAATACATTTTCTTAGGATTATCCACAACATTAGGGGCTACATATAACTGTAAAAGGCTGTACCCCTCGGCAGTGGTGTATTTAGGTTTTGTGCTGCCCTAGGCCTGACTAAACTCATGCACCCCCCTAATTTAAATACGACCCATCCTGCCAAGGCCACACCCCTTCTTGTTTAAGACCCACCCTATCATCTGTAAACCACACCCCTTCCTCTTTAGGCTCATTTGGCACCTTTCAGGGGGGAACGGGTACCTGTTTTTGACAGGTACCCTTCCCCACTTCCAGGAGACTGCGCTGTCCCATTTGAAGTTTGCCCCCCTCCTCCTTCCTCCACTGGGCCATTCAGAAAGTGCAAAGCGCTTCGCACATGTGCAGTAGGGAACCGGTCAGTTTCCCTTACCATGAATGATAGTGGCAAAACCCGAGAGCCAATCCGAAAATCGGCTGAGGTGTCGACATCGCTGGATCCCTGGACAGGTAAGTGTTTTAATATTAAAAGTCAGCAGCTACAGTATTTGTAGCTGCTGAGTTTTAATGCTAACACGGGGGGGGCTTACTGTGCCCATCAATTGCAGCCTCACTGTGCCCCATCAAACGCAGCCACTGTGTCCCATCAAACGCAGCCACTGTGCCCCATCAAACGCAGCCACTGTGCCCATCAAACGCAGCCACTGTGCCCATCAAATGCTGCCACTGTGCCCATCAATTGTAGCCACTGTGCCATCAAACGCAGCTACTGTGCCCATCAAATGCAGCCACTGTGCCCATCGAATGCAGCCACTGTGCACCATCAAACACAGCCACTGTGCTCCATCAAACACAACCACTGTGCTCCATCAAACGCAGCCACTGTGCCCCATCAAACGCAGCCACTGTGCCCCATCAAACGCAGCCACTGTGCCCCATCAAACGCAGCCACTGTGCCCCATCAAACGCAGTCACTGTGCCCTCAAATGCAGCCACTGTGCCCATCAATTGCAGCCACTGTGCCCTCAAACGCAGCCACTGTGTCCATCAAATGCTGCCACTGTGCTATCAAACACAGCCACTGTGCCCATCAAATGCAGTCACTGTGCCCATCAAATGCAGCCACTGTGCCCCATCAAACGCAGCCATTGTGCCCATCAAATGCTGCCACTCTGCCCATCAATTGTAGCCACTGTGCCATCAAACGCAGCCACTGTGCCCATCAAACGCAGCCACTGTGCCCCATCAAACGCAGCCACTGTGCCCATCAAATGCTGCCACTGTGCCCATCAATTGTAGCCACTGTGCCCATCAAACGCAGCCACTGTGCCCATCAAACGCAGCCACTGTGCCCATCAAATGCCACCTCTGTGCCATCAAACACAGCCACTGTGCCCATCAAACGCAGCCACTGGGCCCCATCAAACGCAGCCATTGTGCCCTCAAACGCAGCCACTGTGCAATCAAACGCAGCCACTGTGCCATCAAACGCAGCCACTGTGCCATCAAATGCAGCCACTGTGCCATCAAATGCAGCCACTGTGCCCATCAAACGCAGCCACTGTGCCCATCAAACGCAGCCACTGTGCCCATCAAACGCAGCCACTGTGCCCATCAAACGCAGCCACTGTGCCCATCAAATGCAGCCACTGTGCCCATCAAATGCAGCCACTGTGCCCATCAAATGCAGCCACTGTGCCCATCAATTGTAGCCACTGTGCCCCATCAAATGCAGCCACTGTGCCCATCAATTGTAGCCACTGTGCCCCATCAAATATAGCCATTGTGCCATCAAATTCCCCCCACTGTACCCATCAAATAAGGACACTATGCCCATCAAATGCTGCCACTGCCAGTGCCCATAACACTGATATAATTTATTCAATCATTTTACCTGCTGTCCTGGGGGTTTCCCTTGTGCTCCTCTCTCTCCTCCTCCTGACGTCACAGCCAGATCCCGCCCGGGGGGAGAAGATTCACTGCAGGAAAGCAGTGCAGGTGAAGGTAGGCAGAGCTTAAAGCTCCACCTGTCACTTGCTACTTATGAGGGGCGCGAGTAACACGCCGCCCCCCCGCATGAGAGAAGGCCCCCCACCCGTCCCCCCAATTGCTGGCTCCCACAGCTGCCTTGCTGTAGCGGTGCCGCGGTGTATGGGCGTGCTTGTCAGAGATACACGCCCACACCCTCTGCCAAGCACGCCCATACACAGTGGCGCTGCTACAGAAATCCGGCCGCCATGGGCTGCATGTGTGTGGGAGGCGGCCGCGGGAGCTGGGAAATGACGGGTGGGGGGGCTCTCATGCGGGGGCGGCCCTCTTCGCCACCCCCACAAAGTGCTGCCCCAGGCCTAGGCCTTGTCGGCCTAGGCCAAAACACAGCCCTGCCCCTCGGTATACAACCTGGGGTTTTGTCCCCTAGCCTAGTACCCAACAAACTATCATTCTTGAGGACCTTCCGATTACGGGCCATTATTCGCTTAATATCTCAGTGTTGACTAGAGTAAGTCGTAATAAAGAAAAAAACAACTTGATTCAAAGCTTTTTCAATTCTTAGTCTGTCCTCTAATAGCTGTATCCTGTCCAGACTAACAATCTCTGAGATAACACTATCCAGCTCTTTAGAATTAGGGATGAGCTTCGAGTTCGAGTCGAACATGGGCTGTTTGCAAGTTCGCCAAACAGTGAACAATTTGGGAGAAATCAAAAGTGCTAATTTTAAAGGCTTATATGCATGGTATTGTCATAAAAAGTGTTTGGGGACCTGGGTCCTGCCCCAGGGGACATGGATCGATGCAAAAAAAGTTTTAAAAACGGACGTTTTTTCGGGAGCAGTGATTTTAATAATGCTTAAAGTGAAACAATAAAAGTGTAATGTCCCTTTAAATTTCGTACCTGGGGGGTGTCTATAGTATGCCTGTAAAGGGGCGCATGTTTCCCTTGTTTAGAACTGTCTGACAGCAAAATGAAATTTCAAAGGAAAAAAGTAATTTAAAACTACTCGCGGCTATTAATGCATTGCCGGTCCAACAATACACATAGAAGTTCATTGATAAAAACAGCATGGTAAATCCCCACAGGGGAACCCCGAACCAAAATTTAAAAAAAATGATGTGGGGGTCCCCCTAAATTCCATACCAGGCCCTTCAGGTCTGGTATGGATATTAAGGGGAACCCCGCACAAAAAAAAAAAAAAAACGGCATGGGGTCCCCCCAAAAATCCATACCAGACCCTTATCCGAGCAAGCAACCTGGCAGGCTGCAGGAAAAGAGGGGGACATTGAAAAAATAAAATTTCCTCTAGGTGGGATATTTGGAAAGGGATAAATAGCGCAATGAGGTATGAGAGTAGTGTAAAAAGTATATAAATTTTTATTAAGAAACATAGGTTTAAAATAATGAGCACATATATACACTATACATATCACAAAATATCATGAATGAATACTGGACAGGACTAATCATATAATAACATTACAAAAAAAGACAGCTAGTAAATCGCAAAGATCTGTTATGTTGGAGGTGAGCACAACAGAAAAGACCGTTTCGAAAATGCTATTTCTTCATCAGGGGTGTATGCGATTTTATCACAGAACCTACAACCGTCGTATGGTCTGTGTAGTACTAGAGTGGATTTTCTGTCCAGATTTTGATGTTTAAAAGCAGTTTAAATGTTGCAGCTGTTAGCCTGTGGGGCCTAAAGCCCAACGGGGTGAGTAAATGCACCAGCGCAAATAGATGGGTCCAATGGTGGCACGAGGGGAAACATGGGCAGAGTCCCACACAAAGGACAAACCAGGCTGGCCCTCCAAAATGTATCCCTTACTGAAAGAAAAAAAAAAGGGGGGGGGGGGAGGGACAGAAAAAAGACAGGTATTAAATGGATTACTAGAGTTGTAAACTCCCCCCACACACTCACATGAGATCACCCACATTTAAAAAGTTTGCATATACATGAAGGAAGGTGCGCGTACATCCAAATAGGTGCATGCACACAAACATGCATACGTGCATGTCTAACAGATGCACATGTGGGCATCTACACAGTTGAAAAAACAGCTTAGTGGAGTGGTCTACCCACCATAGAAACATCCCCTCTGTAATACATATCAGGGGAAGATGAGCGTGCGTGCATCCATGCGCATACAGGCACGCACACATGCATGCACACATGCATATGTGCATGCACACATGCATATGTGCATGCATGTGCATCCAAACAGCTTGAATAATACGTTTAATGCCAATATAAGTAAAGGAATATAACTTGCCTAGGGGCGGTCGGAGTGGAGAGGGAGGAAAGGATACCAGAGCCAAGGCATACGAGGATCTATACCTCCACAGATCCTTGAATCAGGAGACCAAAGGTGGCGCCCAAGAGGTTAATCTGTAACAGTGAACAGAAGGTAGGACATCAAAGGGCAGAAATCAATAGGGCTAGTCCTGGGGGCGCATCAGGCATCATAAACCCCCAGGACTAGCCCTATTGATTGCTACCCTTTGATGTTCTACCTTCTGTTCACTGTTACAGATCAACCTCTTGGGCACTACCTTTGGTCTCCTAATTCAGGGATCTGTGGAGGTATGGATCCTCATTTGCCTTGGCTCTGGTATCCTTTCCTCCCTCTCCACTCTGACCGCCCCTAGGCAAGCTATATTCCTCTACATTTACATTGGCATTAAACGTATTATTCAAACTGTTTGGATGCACATGCGTGCATGTGTGCATGCATGTGTGCGTGCCTGTATGCGCATGGATGCACGCATGCTCATCCTCCCCTGATATGTATTACAGAGGGGATGTTTCTATGGTGGGTAGACCACTCCACTAAGCTGTTTCTTCAACTGTGTAGATGCACACATGTGCATCTGTTAGACATGCACGTATGCATGTTTGTGTGCATGCACCTATTTGGATGTACGCGCACCTTCCTTCATGTATATGCAAACTTTTTACAGCGGGTGGTCTCATGTGAGTGTGTGGTGGGGGGGTTTACAACTCTAGCAATCCATTTAATACCTGTCCTTTCTCTGTCCCTTTCCCCCTTTTTTTTTTTTTTTCCCAGGGGAAGTTCCCGGCTAGCCCCGCCCCTCCGAACATAGGCATGTAGTGATTGGTCTATTTCCAATCACTCAGGCTATTTCAAATCCCTCCACCCTCCAGCTGATGTCTGCTCGCTGTGAGGGTGGACACTGGTGAGGATCCATCGCCATAGAGCCCGTACAAGTATCAGGTAATACCTCCTTGCTCCTGCACCCTGGATACTCTTTACAGTCTCCATGTCCTTACTTTGATAGCGCTCAGTTATGATGCCTGATGCGCCCCCAGGACTAGCCCTATTGATTGCTGCCCTTTGATGTCCTACCTTCTGTTCACTGTTACAGATTAACCTCTTGGGCGCCACCTTTGGTCTCCTGATTCAGGGATCTGTGGAGATATGGATCCTCATTTGCCTTGGCTCTGGTATCCTTTCCTCCCTCTCCACTCCGACTGCCCCTAGGCAAGCTATATTCCTCTACATTTACATTGGCATTAAACGTATTATTCAAACTGTTTGGATGCACATGCGTGCACATATGCATGTGTGCATGCATGTGTGCGTGCCTGTATGCGCATGGATGCATGCACGCTCATCCTCCCCTGATATGTATTACAGAGGGGATGTTTCTATGGTGGGTAGACCACTCCACTAAGCTGGTTTTTCAACTGTGTAGATGCACACATGTGCATCTGTTAGACATGCATGTTTGTGTGCATGCACCTATTTGGATGTACGCGCACCTTCCTTCATGTATATGCAAACTTTTTACAGTGGGTGGTCTCATGTGAGTGTGTGGGGGGAGTTTACAACTCTAGCAATCCATTTAATACCTGTCCTTTTTCTGTCCCTCTCCCCCCCCTTCTTTTTTTTTTCTTTCAGTAAGGGATACATTTTGGAGGGCCAGCCTGGTTTGTCCTTTGTGTGGGACTCTGCCCATGTTTCCCCTCGTGCCACCATTGGACCCATCTATTTGCGCTGGTGCATTTACTCACCCTGTCGGGCTTTGGGCCCCACAGGCTGACAGCTGCAACATTTAAACCGCTTTTAAACGTCAAAATCTGGACAGAAAATCCACTCTAGTACTACACAGTTCATACGACAGTTGTAGGTTCTGCGATAAAATCGCATACACCCCTGATGAAGAAATAGCATTTTCGAAACGCGTTGGGTCTTTTCTGTTGTGCTCACCTCCAACATAACAGATCTTTATGATTTACTAGCTGTCTTTTTTTGTAATGTTATTATATGATTAGTCCTGTCCAGTATTCATTCATGATATTTTGTGATATGTATAGTGTATATATGTGCTCATTATTTTAAACCTATGTTTCTTAATAAAAATTTATATACTTTTTACACTACTCTCATACCTCATTGTGCTATTTATCCCTTTCCAAATATCACACCTAGAGGAAATTTTATTCTTTCAATGTCTTGCTACTCGGGATGTGGAATAATCTAGTGCATATTCTGTGACATTGAGCACTTTTTCAATTATTCTCTTAGCTACGGATAGAAGATATCCATTCCTCATTTAGTGCCTTTTTGTCACTTCTTTATATGTATATTGAATTATAAAAATTGTACTTTCATACTTCATTATTTAGACCACTTAATGCAATATGACTAAATATGCAGGTGCTAATTGGGATACTGCCATGTCAGGTCACTATAGAGACTTTGCCTCAAAGGAACAGAAGGAGACCGAATTACTATCTATTTTCTCCAACCTAAGAAGATTATTGGAGAAAAAGTCTGCCAATCATTGGCATATAAGGTCATTCGAAAATTATATTAAACATAAGATCAACCCATTGGGACTGCGAGTCCAAATATTCCCCACTTTGGAGAATGTGGGACCCGCCTTTAAAAGGGAATGGGAGAAAAACCTGATATCTTGTTCAAACGGAATGATGTCTCTCCTGATGGAAGAATATCAGAGAATTAACATAGACTTGGATAAAGATATTGAAATTATTTACACCCAACTAACAGGATTCAAACAACATAAACTCTATATGCAATATGACAATGAACTTAATCAACACCTGGAGCATTTTAACAGAGGAAATCTTATAAAGAAAGAGAACAAATTTCAAAGAGATCTGAGGGCCTTCCATGAAAAGAAAGCGTATACCTGGAAAAATTTGCGAATGAAGGCTAGATCAAACTTTAGGTCAATTACACGGAATGGAGATCCCAGTTTCTCGGATGCCTCTTCCGTTTCATCAGCCTCAACCAAGAGCTTTCGAGGTCCAAGAAAATCAAAGAAAGTGAAAAGAGACTCGAGTGGGACAAACTCAAATGAAAAACGAAATACCAAAAAACATATTATGGAGGCCACTGGGCCTTTTATGCCCTCTACCTCCAATCAGACAACCTCGGGGAATTCGGTAGTCAGCAGTGGGATTCCTTCACTCTTTAATATCGATACAGGCATAGCGACCCCTGTGACGCAATCCAGCAACAGTAAATCAACCTATAACCGCCTAGTCAAACAGACCGATAAAACAGAATCACAATGAATTCAGGCTAGGGCAGAAAATCTTCACAAGCCATCCTCAGACCCTACCCAGAATGACTTGAATGTAATCAATTTATGTTCCTATACCCTTGACCCTATTCAAATTCAGGTTCTCGCACGTGGACTGAGTTTCTGCCAGAACCAAAACCTAGATAAATTTGAGGTCCTTAAAGACCTACAGCTGTTTGCCAAGAAACTTATCTTAAAACAACTGTACTCAAAAGAAAAACCAACAAAACCGGAATTTGAACCCAAGAAATTGAAAGCCCTGGATGATCTCATAGACCTTCTCGAAGAAAACGACCCCCCAGATCTGATTGATCAAATTAACCTTGAACAACTTCTTGGACGACACGACCAAACTGAACCTATTGCAACCCCGAGGCCCTTATTGAAAAAGAAGTCTAATAAATTTCCACCACTAAGCACCAATGCAAATGTTTTAGCTTTCATCAAATTGACGTATAGTGCAATATGTAAGATCAAGACCTCATACTCCGATCAGGATAACTTATCCAAAATAGAAAGAGATGCACAAAAATCACTATCTAGCAATACATCCATTACCATTAAACCATCCGATAAAGGTGGAAATATAGTGATCATGGACAATGCCTTTTATGTTGACATGTGCAACAAAATCCTTAACAACAAAACGTGGGACCAAAAGATATCAGAGAGCAATATCACAAAGTTTAACCAAAAATTCTACAACCTAGTAGATAAGGCCATGGCTTCGAATATACTCAGTAAAAATGAATGGGAATATATAAGAACGAAGAACACACCATACCAACTTTTTATTGCCTACCTAAATTACACAAGAGCCTACAGAGACCGTCCGGTAGACCAATCATATCGGGCAACGGTTCAATTTCTGAAAAATTGAGTGAATTTGTAGATGGATATCTCCGTCCGTATGTGGCTGAACTTCCTAGCTTCATACAAGACACCTTGAAATTACTTCAAAACATCGATGGCATGTGCATATCTCCATCATCATCTCTGGTAGCAATCGATGTGGAAGCACTATATAGCAGTATCCCACACGATAAAGGGCTCCTTTGTATCCGACACATCTTGTCGCGGGATAATGCAGTCAATCAACCCACTAAGGACTTTGTCCTGTGAGCACTAGAATATATTCTTCATCATAATCACTTTGTCTTTAATGGCTCCCACTACCTCCAGGTGCAGGGTGTTGCGATGGGGACTTCATGTGCCCCATCGTACGCCAATCTGTACCTAGGGGAGTGGGAGCTGGCGTTGAATCAAGACGACAATCTTGCCCCCTTTATGGAGCATATAGAGCTGTGGATGTGCTATATCGACGATGTGTTCCTGATATGGGACACATCCGTCGAGCTACTAGACAAATTCCTGGTGGAACTCAACCATAACGAGTTTAACCTTAAGTTTACCATGACCCATGACACCTCGAGTATCACCTTCCTTGATGTGACCATACATAAAGATGCAAATGGCTTTCTAAGTAGTAGTCTCTATAGAAAGCCAACAGCGGGTAACTCAATCCTACATGCAAGCAGTTTTCACCCTCGGGCACTCACAAATTCCATTCCCTACAGCCAATACTTAAGGATCAGAAGGAACTGTTCGGGTAGCATTACATTAAGAAAGAAGCTGATGCACTAAGGATGAGACTTCAAAATCGAGGTTATTCTAAGTCATGCTTGAAAAAAGCATACAACAGGGCATGTAAAAAGACCCGGCAAGACTTACTGTATAATCCATCATCGAAAACTCAAAGAGAATCCAATATCAATCATCACAGGATTCTCTAATCAGCATAAAAAAATCAAAGCAATTGTAAACAAATATTGGCATGTCCTAACAATGGACCCGAATGTAGGCCCGTTTGTCCCAAATGTGCCCTCATTTACCTTCAGAAGGGCAAGATCACTCCGGGACCAATTGGTGGCTAGTGAGTTTAAAGAAGGGGGCCGCAAGGATCCTTGTAAACTTTTTGGCTCCTTTACATGTGGGGGTTGTGGTTACTGTCGTTTTATGAACACCTCGAAAAACTTACTACTGCCTAATGGTGAAAAATACTCACCTAGACATTTTGCAAATTGCAGTACGCCCGGTGTGGTTTATCTTCTTTTATGTGAGTGCTCCTGCTTTTATGTTGGCAAAACCGCCCAAGAATTCTGTGCCTATCGTCATCTTGCATCCATGCGGATGTGTAATCCCAGCCTCTCCCTGGGATGACACGTCACAAATGTCCATGATGGTATCTGTCCTAAGGTCTCTTTTGTGATTTTGGATCATGTCCATCCCGGGATGCGAGGTGGTGATTGGAACAAAACCCTGCTCCAACGAGAGCAGAGGTGGATTTTCCGTCTAAACGCCACCTCGCCACCAGGTTTAAATGGGTCAATTTCCTATAGGCCCTTTCTCGAGGGTTTCTCCTCTGGAGGGTCAGAATGGGAACCACCAGACCCAACCTGATATCTCAGAACTCTCTGATCTATAAGTACTGTATGGACCAAGCTCCTCTGGTCTCTAGTCATATTATTATCATTGAACATCTCAATATCTTTTCCATCATTACGTCTTTCTCCCTTCCATTTAAATCTGAACTTATATATGCCAACTGATAAATGTTAACTATGTGCATATTAGACAATTTTAGGTCATTATATAAAAAATTGTCATTTATTGTGTTCTCTATGTACTATATCCTCAGTAATCTCATATGCTTGTTTGGGTTTTGTAAAAATAACCTTACTATTGGTAATCTCTTGATTATGAGATATATTTTACTTCAACTCAATGTACTGTTAACAATGCAAATTATGTCCATTATGATACCAATCCTGTTCTAACCTAATGTATCATTTAGAATAGATATACATACTGTTCCTTCGGGCTTAGATATGCACCAAAAACTAATGTTAACTGCATGATTATGATGATGATTATTATTATTACTATTGTCACTATTTCAGTACTCAGTGTATTATGGTACATGGTAAACATGGATACATGGTTAAGATTTACTAGAAATGCTGTTCCCCCTCTCAACAGTAATGTCCCTCAGATCAGTGTACCATTTGATCAGTTTGTGTGTGGCCCCATGCTTGGCGGGATTTTCATGCAGCTGCGCATTGGGTCATTGGTGGTTGGGGTCCCACACTCGGCACACGGGGGCCGCCCAATGCCGTTTGGCATGGGTGGCCTCCCTTTGTCGACAGGATACCGCCGTCCCCTCTGGGGACTGTACGTTCCATGTCTAGTGCACCGCGGGAGGACGACGCGCGGCGATGCAGCTTGACTCACTAGGCTTTCCCTGTCACACAGGGCACTCCAGGGCTTGACGTCACTGCAGCCTCTGGTAGCAGTGCGTCATCTACCACACACCCCCTGGTGCTGTCTGGAGGCGCCGTCTGCACGCCGCCGTCCCGGGGGACGTTTCCGGCTAGCCCCGCCCCTCCAAACATAGCCTGAGTGATTGGAAATAGACCAATCACTACATGCCTATTTCAAATCCCTCCACCCTCCAGCTGATGTCTGCTTGCTGTGAGGGTGGACACTGGTGAGGATCCATCGCCATAGAGCCTGTACAAGTATCAGGTAATACCTCCTTGCTCCTTCACCCTGGATACTCTTTACAGTCTCCATGTCCTTACTTTGATAGCGCTCAGTTATGATGCCTGATGCGTCCCCAGGACTAGCCCTATTGATTGCTGCCCTTTGATGTCCTACCTTCTGTTCACTGTTACAGATTAACCTCTTGGGCGCCACCTTTGGTCTCCTGATTCAAGGATCTGTGGATGTATAGATCCTCGTTTGCCTTGGCTCTGGTATCCTTTCCTCCCTCTCCACTCCGACCGCCCCTAGGCAAGTTATATTCCTTTACATTTATATTGGCATTAAACGTATTATTCAAGCTGTTTGGATGCACATGCCTGCACATATGCATGTGTATGTGCATGCCTGTATGCGCATGGATGCACGCACGCTCATCTTCCCCTGATATGTATTACAGAGGGGATGTTTCTATGGTGGGTAGACCACTCCACTAAGCTGTTTTTTCAACTGTGTAGATGCACACATGTGCATCTGTTAGACATGCACGTATGCATGTTTGTGTGCATGCACCTATTTGGATGTACGCGCACCTTCCTTCATGTATATGCAAACTTTTTACAGTGGGTGGTCTCATGTGAGTGTGTGGGGGGAGTTTGCAACTCTAGCAATCCATTTAATACCTGTCCTTTTTCTGTCCCTCTCCCCCCTTTTTTTTTTTTCTTTCAGTAAGGGATACATTTTGGAGGGCCAGCCTGGTTTGTCCTTTGTGTGGGACTCTGCCCATGTTTCCCCTCTTGCCACCATTGGACCCATCTATTTGTGCTGGTGCATTTACTCACCCCGTCGGGCTTTGGGCCTCACAGGCTGACAGCTGCAACATTTAAACTGCTTTTAAACGTCAAAATCTGGACAGAAAATCCACTCTAGTACTACACAGTTCATACGACGGTTGTAGGTTCTGCGATAAAATCGCATACACCCCTGATGAAGAAATAACATTTTCGAAACGTGTTGGGTCTTTTCTGTTGTGCTCACCTCCAACATAAAGGATCTTTGCGATTTACTAGCTGTCTTTTTTTGTAATGTTGTTATATGATTAGTCCTGTCCAGTATTCATTCATGATATTTTGTGATATGTATAGTGTATATATGTGCTCATTATTTTAAACCTATGTTTCTTAATAAAAATTTATATACTTTTTACACTACTCTCATACCTCATTGCGCTATTTATCCCTTTCCAAATATCCCACCTAGAGGAAATTTTATTTTTTCAATGTCTTGCTACTCGGGATGTGGGATAATCTAGTGCGTATTCTGTGACATTGAGCACTTTTTCAATTATTCAGGAAAAGAGGGGGGACGAGAGAGCGCCCCCCCTCCTGAACCGTACCAGGCCACATGCCCTCAACATTGGGAGGGTGCTTTGGTGTAGCCCCCAAAACACCTTGTCCCTGGCGGTGGTTGTGGGGGTCTACGGGTGGGGGGCTTATCGGAATCTGGAAGCCCCCTTTAACAAGGGGACCCCCAGATCCCAGCCCTCCCCCCTGTGTGAAATGGTAAGGGGGTACAAAAGTACCCCTACCATTTCACGAATTAACTGTCAAAAATGGACATGACGGGACTTCTCTGTGGCATTCCCCGTGACGCCAAAGGGAAGTCCCGTCAAGTCACCGTGCGTCAGAGTGGGGCGGGGTCACCGGGTGGCCCCGCTCCCCCGTTATTTAAGAACCGTCAGAAGAGGAGAAGCGTCACACAGCGGGAGCCTCCCTCCATGCCATGGATGCGGAACAGCCGGAGGAGAAGAAGGGAAGAAGATGCCGCAGAGGAGATGCTGGACGAGAACACTGGAGGAAGAACCAGAAGAAGATGAAGAAAGATAGAAGATAGAAGAAAGAAGAAGCATTTAAATAAAGGAATAGTCAAAAACTGTCTCTTGTCATTTTTAACATTCTTGACAGTTTTTTAGTGAAATGGTAGGTACCCCCTTACCATTTCACACAGGCGGGAGGGCCGGGATCTGGGGGTCCCCTTGTTAAAGGGGGCTTCCAGATTCCTATAAGCCCCCCGCCCGCAGACCCCCACAACCACCGGCCAGGGTTGTGGGGATGAGGCCCTTGTCCTCATCATCATGGGGACAAGGTGTTTTGGGGGGCTACCCCAAAGCACCCTCCCAATGTTGAGGGCATGTGGCCTGGTATGGTTCAGGAGGGGGGCGCTCTCTCGTCCCCCCTCTTTTCCTGTGGCCTGCCAGGTTGCGTGCTCGGATAAGGGTCTGGTATGGATTTTTGGGGGAACCCCACGCTGTTTTTTTTTTATTTTGGCGTGGGGTTCCCCTTAATATCCATACCAGCCCTGAAGGGCCTGGTATGGAATTTAGAGGGACCCCCCCCCCACATCTTTTTTTTTTTTTTTGGTTCGGGGTTCCCCTGTGGGGAATTTCCATGCCGTTTTTATCAATGAACTTCTACGGGTATTGTCAGACCGACAATTCATTAATAGCCGCAAGTAGTTTTAAATGACTTTTTTTCATTTGAAATGTCATTTTGCTGTCAGACTGTTCTAAACACGGGACGCATGCGCCCCTTTACAGGCATACTATAAGCACCCCCCAGGTACAAAATTTAAAGGGATATTACACTTTTATTGTTTCACTTTAACCACTTGCCGACCGCCTAACGCAGAAATACTGCAGCAGAATGGCACGGGCAGGCAAAATCACGTACCTGGTATGTGATTGCTTGCCGCGGGCGGGGGGTCCGATCAGACCCCCTCGGTGCCCGAGGCGGTCTGCTTCTGTCTGGGAGCATTCAGAGATGAAGGGGAGGCCATCCATTCGTGGCCCCCCCTCGCAATCGCTCCCAGCCAATGAGAATCTTCCCATGCCTCTGTATAGTACACAGAGGCAGAGGAAATGATGTCATCTCTCCTCGGCTCGGTATTTTCCGTGCCGGTGCCGAGGAGAGAAGACGTTAGAGTGAGTTACACCAACACACACACACACACACACACACACACACACAGTAGAACATGCCAGGCATACTTTACAACCCCCATCACCCCCCGATTACCCCCTGATCACCCCCCGTCACACTGACACCAAGCAGTTTTTTTTTTTTTGTTTTTTCTGATTACTGCATTGGTGTCAGTTTGTGACAGTTAGTGTGGTAGGGCAGTTAATGTTAGCCCCCCTTTAGGTCTAGGGTACCCCCCTAACCCCTTGATCACCCCCCGTTGCCAGTGTCACTAAGCGATCATTTTTTTGATTGCTGTATTAGTGTCACTGGTGACGCTAGTTAGGGAGGTAAATATTTAGGTTCGCCGACAGCGTTTTATAGTGACGGGGACCCCCATATACTATCCTCGTCAGTGACGAAGATTGGCTGAGTCACATCTTAATACCACAATGTGCATACAATCGTTGCCTGTTTTTATGTCCTTTCTGTCCCCCCTCCTAATGCTGGTGTTTTCCCTCCAGGGGGCGGGGGTGCACCATTTGTGCCTACCTGGCAGGAAAAGAGGGGAGACGCTTGGGCCCTGCGTATCCTGTACACGCCCACCAAGTGGCAGCACCTGGGTCTGGGCGCTTCTTTCCTGTCAGCGGCGTCCCGGATCCCTTCCGGACGCTGTGCTCACACGCGCGTGACCCAGTGTGCGTGTGCATGATGTAGCGGTGCCTGCGCAGTTGCGGCGGAAGTGACGGGGATGCCCAAGAGTACACACTCCTCGAACGCCGGGGAGGTCACGTTTGAGCTAACAGCTGTGCTGCTCTTTCCCCCAAGGGTGGGGGGGGACGAATGTGTCAGTATGTCTGCACCTGATGGGAGTTAGTCAATTGACACTCCCTACATCAAGCCTTAGTGGAAGATTATTGAACCTTTTCAAACCGTGCGATACCTGGCTATGCACCCACCAATCTGAGAGATTGGTAAGTATACCTGATACGCTTCCTAGCATCTTCCCTTTCTTATCCTGCTAAGACTTACCATCCGTACTCTAACTTTTCAGAACGTGGAACATTATATCCAACCACTTTGGTTCGCCTAATTGGGTAAACAGTTCCGCTACCACCTTTGCACTTTATCATCGTTTTTTCTCACGCATTGCTTTGTTTGGTGTAGGGTTGTGCATATTTGTGTTCTCACCTCTAAGCTCATACACTTCCCATTCCCTTTCCCCACATCACTGTGCACTCCTGTTCCCACCTTGTCCACACACCACTCCCCGTTTCTATCCTTCACACCCACCCCATCCCACCCCCCCTTCCCCTCCCCCTCTTTCTTCCCTTCCCTTCCCCCCCTCCCCCCTCCTATCCAACCTACGGTTGGTCTTTCTCCATCATTTGGTCACCTCACTGGTGGGTGGTGGTGCTGCTACCCAATGGTTTTCCATCAATATTCTAACTGCTATATGGTCCTTGATGGGCAGCAGGGCTTTTGCTGTTTGTTCGTTTATTCCTGCCATTCACATTCACACTTTCTTCACACTGTGTGGTTCACTGTTTTTTACTGATTCTTACTGTTTTTTCCTGCATTGACACCCACTCACCTTTCCATACTTTCCCCACACTTTTCCCCCCCTTCTCTCTTTTCCCTTCCTCCCTCCCCCCTTCTTCCCTTCCCCATCTTTCCTTTCCCCCACCCAACCTCCCCCCCCCCTTTTTTTTCCACACTGTCTCCCCTTTTCCCTGTTTTCCCTCCCCTCCTTCCCTTTCCCCTTTTTCCTGTCCCTCTCCTCCCTCCCACTTTCTGTATTTGTTTCCCTGCATACCCTTGGACCTATTATATTTCCCTGCGATAGGGAAACTTCCAACCTTTTGAGGAGTCAACTGACTCCTCGCTTTCTACTTTGTTTCTAGTGCCAATGTGATTTCATCTGGGTGCAGCCTTTGGCCATCCGTTGTCCCTTCCCTCCCCTGCATATGTGGGGGGCATGTAAGCGTGATCCCTCGCAAGGCACTTTTGGTCTATCACCCGTCCTCTGGGGAGTTGGCCCGACAGAGGGAAGACAGAGGACATAGGAGGAGCTACATCACCTTAAATACTCTGTATTGCCAGGAACCTCAGTGATAGGTAATTATGGAACTCACGCTGATGTGCTATATTGTATACATATGGGTTTGTTATTGTTGAGCCTTATGCTATGTTCGATATATATTTGCATTTCCACAGCGAACAACCCATCCTCTGAAGAGGACCCAGTGAGGGTCGAAACGCGTCTTTATATCTACAATTCTTGTTGTCCTATAGGACTTATATTTACAACTCTTGTTGTCCTATATAATATATTGTATTGTACATTGCTTTTATTCTCAGGCACTGTCCGTTGCAATACTTTGGGGATCCAACCCTTGAAGTAACTCTGGCTGCCTCATAATACATTGTAATTTGTACTGTTTCTAATCTTGGGTATTGTCTGTTGCAATTTTTAACATGTATCCAGTTCATGTCCTGACTTGAATAGTCAGAATCCATTTACTATTTTCTAGTACCCTACTATTATATTTTTTGTACCAATAAAACTAATCTTTTTTGACTACTTCTATTGAATCTTACTGGCTGCTTTAAAGCCCCGCAAGGGGGTTTCGTAGTTTTATATACTACCTAATAAAGGTTTTACCCCTTGATTGCCCCCTAGTTAACCCTTTCACCAGTGATCACCGTATAACTGTTACGGGTGACGCTGGTTAGTTAGTTTATTTTTTATAGTGTCAAGGGCACCCGCCGTTTATTACCTAATAAAGGTTTAGCCCCCTGATCGCCCGGCGGTGATATGCGTCGCCCCAGGCAGCGTCAGGTTAGCGACAGTACCGCTAACACCCACGCATGCAGCATACGCCTCCCTTAGTGGTATAGTATCTGAACGGATCAATATCTGATCTGATTAGATCTATACTAGCGTCCCCAGCAGTTTAGGGTTCCGAAAAATGCAGTGTTAGCGGGATCAGCCCAGATACCTGCTAGCACCTGCGTTTTGCCCCTCTGCCCGGCCCAGCCCACCCAAGTGCAGTATCGATCGATCACTGTCACTTACAAAACACTAAACGCATAACTGCAGTGTTCGCAGAGTCAGGCCTGATCCCTGTGATCGCTAACAGTTTTTTTGGTAGCATTTTGGTGAACTGGTAAGCACCAGCCCCAGGCAGCGTCAGGTTAGCGCCAGTACCGCTAACACCCACGCACGCACTGTACACCTCCCTTAGTGGTATAGTATCTGAACGGATCAATATCTGATCGGATCAGATTTGTACTAGCGTCCCCAGCAGTTTAGGTTTCCCAAAAACGCAGTGTTAGTGGGATCAGCCAAGATACCTACTAGAACCTGCGTTTTGCCCCTCCGCCCGGCCCAGCCCAGCCCACCCAAGTGCAGTATCAATCGATCACTGTCACTTACAAAACACTAAACGCATAACTGCAGCGTTCGCAGAATCAGGCCTGATCCCTGCGATCGCTAACAGTTTTTTTGGTAGCGTTTTGGTGAACTGGCAAGCACCAGTGGCCTAGTACACCCCGGTCGTAGTCAAACCAGCACTGCAGCAACACTTGGTGATGTGGCAAGTCGCATAAGTGCAGTTCAAGCTGGTGAGGTGGCAAGCACAAGTAGTGTCCCGCTGCCACCAAGAAGAAGACAAACAGGCCCGTCGTGCCCATAGTGCCCTTCCTGCTGCATTTGCCAATCCTAATTGGGAACCCACCACTTCTGCAGTGCCCGTACTTCCCCCATTCACATCCCCAACCAAATGCAGTCGGTTGCATGAGAGGCATTTTCTTTATGTCCTCCCGAGTACCCCTACCCAACGAACCCCCAAAAAAAGATGTTGTCTCTGCAGCAAGCATGGATATAGGCGTGACACCCGCTATTATTGTCCCTTCTGTCCTGACAATCCTGGTCTTTGCAATGTCTTGAACGCTACCATACACTAGTTGAGTATTAGCGTAGGGTACAGCATTGCACAGACTAGGCACACTTTCACAGGGTCTCCCAAGATGCCATCACATTTTTAGAGACCCGAACCTGGAACCGGTTACAGTTACAAAAAAAAAAAAAAAAAAAATATATGAAATAAAAAAAATAGTTGTCGTTTTATTGTTCTCTCTCTCTCTATTCTCTCTCTATTCTGCTCTTTTTTACTGTATTCTATCCTGCAATGTTTTTTATTGTTATTATGTTTTATCATGTTTCCTTTTGAAGTATGCAATTTTTTATACTTTACCGTTTACTGTGTTTTATTGTTAACCATTTTTTTGTCTTCAGGTAGGCCATTCAGGAGTTTGAGTGGTTATACCAGAATGATGCCTGCAGGTTTAGGTATCATCTTGGTATCATTCTTTTCAGCTAGCGGTCGTCTTTCATGAAAAAGCAATCCTAGTGGCTAATTAGCCTCTAGACTGCTTTTACAAGCAGTGGGAGGGAATGCCCCCCCCCACCGTCTATCGTGTTTTTCTCTGGCTCTCCTGTCTCAACAGGGAACCTGAGAATGCAGTTGGTAATTTAGCCAGCTGACCATAGAGCTGATCAGAGACCAGAGTGTCTCCAAACATCTCTATGGCTTAAGAAACCGGAAGCTACAAGCATTTTATGACTTAGATTTCGCCGGATGTAAACAGCGCCATTGGGAAATTGGAAAAGCATTTTATCACACCGACCTTGGTGTGGTCAGATGCTTTGAGGGCAGAGGAGAGATCTAGGGTCTAATAGACCCCAATTTTTTCAAAAGAGTACCTGTCACTACCTATTGCTATCATAGGGGATATTTACATTCCCTGAGATAACAATAAAAATGATTAAAAAAAAAATGAAAGGAACAGTTTAAAAATAAGATAAAAAAGCAAAAAAATAATAAAGACCAAAAAAAAAAGCACCCCTGTCCCCCCCTGCTCTCGCGCTAAGGCGAACGCAAGCGTCGGTCTGGCGTCAAATGTAAACAGCAATTGCACCATGCATGTGAGGTATCACCGCGAAGGTCAGCTCGTGAGCAGTAATTTTAGCAGTAGACTTCCTCTGTAAATCTAAAGTGGTGACCTGTAAAGGCTTTTAAAGGCTTTTAAAAATGTATGTAGTTTGTTGCCACTGCACGTTTGTGCGCAATTTTAAAGCATGTCATGTTTGGTATCCATGTAGAAAGAGAAAAATATCCTGGACGGCCGCACACCATAGAAGACATCTTTATTGATATGAAGAAATAAAATCCAAATGCAGTCACCTCATGTACAGGGAGGAACAGGAAAGATAGCTAACATGTTTCACGCCCCATCATGCAGCTTATTCATAGCTACTCTAGCTATGAATAAGCGCCATGATGGGGCGTGAAACATGTTAGCTATCTTTCCTGTTCCTCCCTGTACATGAGGTGACTGCATTTGGATTTTTATTTCTTCACATCAATAAAGATGTCTTCTATGGTGTGCGGCCATCCAGGATATTTCTCTCTTTCCACAAACTTGTGCAGAGCCAGCACCTGTGAGTTCCATTAGGGCGGGTGTCTTGATACGGATTTGAGAGATTGGAGCGGCAATCTTTTGCTTTTGGTATCCATGTACTCGGCCTAAGATCATCTTTTTTATTCCATCAAACATTTGGGCAATATAGTGTGTTTTAGTGCATTAAAATTTAAAGTGTGTTTTTTTCCCCAAAAAATGCGTTTGAAAAATCGCTGAGCAAATACTGTGTGAAAATAAAAAATGAAACACCCACCATGTTAATCTGTAGGGCATTTCCTTTAAAAAAAATATATAGTTTGGGGGTTCAAAGTAATTTTCTTGCAAAAAAATTATTTTTTTCATGTAAACAAAAAGTGTCAGAAAGGGCTTTGTCTTCAAGTGGTTAGAAGAGTGGGTGATGCGTGACATAAGCTTCTAAATGTTGTGCATAAAATGCCTGGACAGTTAAAAACCCCCCCAAATGACCCCTATTTTTTTGCACAAAGTTGTCACCAAATGATATATTGCTCAAACATGCCATGGGAATATGTGAAATTACACCCCAAAATACATTCTGCTGCTTCTCCTGAGTACGGCGATACCACATGTGTGAGATTTTTTGGGATCCTAGCCTCATACGGGAACCCGAAAACCAAGCACCGCCTTCAGGCTTTCTAAGGGCGTAAATTTTTGATTTTACTCTTCACTGCCTATCAGTTTCGGAGGCCATGGAATGCCCAGGTGGCACAACCCCCCCCCCCCCCTATTTTGGAAAGTAGATACCCCAAGCTATTTGCTGAGAGGTATTGTGAGTATTTTGCAGACCTCACTTTTTGTCACAAAGTTTTGAAAGTTTGAAAGTTTGAAAGAGTTTTGTTTTCTTGTCTGTCTCCTTTTTCAAAAACAAATGAGAGCTGCAAAATACTCACAATGCCTCTCAGTAAATAGCTTGGGGTGTCTACTTTCCAAAATGGGGTCATTTGGGGGGGGGGGGGGGGGGTTTGTGCCACCTGGGCATTCCATGGCCTCCGAAACTGTGATAGGCAGTGAAGAGTAAAATAAAAAAATTACACCAGTGGTTCTCAACTCTGGTCCTCGGGACCCACCAACAGGTCAGATTTTAAGTATTACCTTGGGGAGTTGCAGACTAGAATACTGCAATCACTGAGCAGCAAGTGATATCACCTGTGATGTATTTCAGCTATCTTGCAAACCTGGCCTGTTGGTGGGTCCTGAGGACTGGAGTTGAGAACCACTGATTTACACCCTTAGAAATCCTGAAGGCAGTGATTGGTTTTCAGGGCCCCGTATGCGGCTATGCTCCCAAAAAGTCCCACACATGTGGTATCCCCATACTCAGGAGAAGCAGCTAAATGTATTTCGGGGTGCAATTCCACATATGCCCATGGCTTGTGTGAGCAATATATCATTTAGTGACAACTTTGTGCAAAAAAAAATAAAAATTTGTCACTTTCCTGTAACTTGTGTCAAAATATAAAATATTCCATGGACTCAACATGCCTCTCAGCAAATAGCTTGGGGTGTCTATTTAGGGGGTTTTGTGCCATCTGGGCATTTTATGGCCTTCAAAACTGATAGGTAGTGAGGAGTAAAATCAAAAATTTACGCCCTTAGAAATCCTGAAGGCGGTGATTGGTTTTCGGGGCCCCGTACGCGGCTAGTGTCCCAAAAAGTCCCACACATGTGGTATCCCCATACTCAGGAGAAGCAGTTGAATGTATTTTGGGGTGCAATTCCACATATGCCCATGGCCTGTGTGAGCAATATATCATTTAGTGACAACTTTTTGTAATTTTTTTTTTTTGTCATTGTTCAATCACTTGGGACAAAAAAAATAATATTCAATGGGCTCAACATGCCTCTCAGCAATTTCCTTGGGGTGTCTACTTTCCAAAATGGGGTAATTTGGGGGGGTTTTGTACTGCCCTGCCATTTTAGCACCTCAAGAAATGACATAGGCAGTCATAAACTAAAAGCTGTGTAAATTCCAGAAAATGTACCCTAGTTTGTAGATGCAATAACTTTTGCACAAACCAATAAATATACGCTTATTGACATTTTTTTTTTTTACAAAAGACATGTGGCTGAATACATTTTGGCCTAAATGTATGACTAAAATTGAGTTTATTGGATTTTTTTTATAACAAAAAGTAGAAAATATCATTTTTTTTCAAAATTTTTGGTCTTTTTCCATTTATAGTGCAAAAAATAAAAAACGCAGAGGTGATCAAATACCATCAAAAGAAAGCTCTATTTGTGGGAAGAAAAGGACACAAATTTTGTTTGGTTACAGCATTGCATGACCGCGCAATTAGCAGTTAAAGTGACGCAGTGCCAAATTGTAAAAAGTGCTCTGGTCAGGAAGGGGGTAAATCCTTCCGGGGCTGAAGTGGTTAAGCATTATTAAAATCACTGCTCCCGAAAAAACGGCAGTTTTAAAACTTTTTTTTGCATTGATCCATGTCCCCTGGGGCAGGACCCAGGTCCCCAAACACTTTTTACGACAATAACTTACATATAAGCCATTAAATTAGCACTTTTGATTATTCATGTTCGTGTTCCATAGACTTTAACGGTGTTCTCGTGTTCGAACAAATTTTTTGTCTGTTCACCTGTTCTGGTGCGAACCAAACGGGGGTGTTCGGCTCATCCCTATTTAGGACTATATCCTCTGTCAATAAATCTAGTTCTCAGCATGGATGCCTGTAAATGATAATCCTTCAGGACGGTACAATTCCGATGTACTCTGAGGAACTGGTTCTTGGGGACAGACTTAAGCCATGATGGATGGTGACAACTGCCCTGGCTGTTAAAGCTATTATGATTTGTCTAATTAAAGTAGGTGGTAGTGATCAAGGCACCATCCCTGACCTCCATGCTGAGATCCAGTAAATGAATTTTTTTCCTGACTGGCTTCATGTTGTAAGACAATACCCAAGGTATTATCGTTCAAGTAGTCAATGTAGTTATTCAAGGACTGCATGTCACCTTCCCACAGGAGGATATCAACAATATACCTCCGCCATAGGACAAGCTCTGATCTCCTATTAGTATAGATGACATCCTCCTCCCACTTGGCCATGAACAAATTTTCCATGCTGGGCTCAAATTTTGTGCCCATGGCTACTACCCTACTTTGCAGGTAGAAGGAGCCGCCGAACCAAAAGTAATTGTGGTTCATGGCGAATGTCAAAAGCTTCAGAATGAAATCATGCTGTATGGGTAACAGGCTGGTTTATATACATATATACATACATATATACTTACTGGGTAATGATTCTAATATGAGGGATATTATATTTTACTATTTCAT
>JBBGZY010000399.1:2155000-2395000 GCA_037952925.1 Lithobates clamitans
AATCTCGTGTTAGTAAAAGTTTGGTGAGAGACGATTCGCGCTTTTTCAGACTCGTGGCTTTCAGAACGTTTTCTGCCGTTCAGTTTGTGCTTGTAGGTTTGTATCTGCTCTTCAGTGCGTGCAGCAAGTTCCGCGTGACTTTAGGTAGTCATTGTATTCTTGTTCGTTCGTTACTGGTTTTCAGGTCGCTCTTCACAGGCCTTGCTGTTCTTCAGTGCGTTCTGTTACTTCGTTCTGAGCAGCCGACCGTTTTCTAGCCATGTTTCATATGCGTACTCCTCGTATAGTTCGTGCTGTGCGGGGGCTTGGTGTTGGGATCCTGACCTTGACACAAGTCCAGTCCATGAACAGGGTGAGGAGGAGTTCATGGACCAAGAATTGGTTGCTTCAGCGTGACCAGTTCTGTCATATGCCTTTGCTCCGTGAGATCCGTGAGAATAATCCTGATGATTTCAGGAACTTTCTCAGGATGACGGACCCCGTGTTTCACCGTCTGTTGGCTTCGCTGACCCCCTATATTAGCAGGAAGGATACCTGCATGAGGCAAGCCATCACTGCGGAGCAGAGGTTGGTCGTTACCTTGCGGTATTTGGCCACAGGGAGAAGCCTGCAGGACCTCAAGTTCTCGACAGGCATCTCCCCCCAGGCTCTGGGGATCATTATCCCAGAGACCTGTTCTGCCATCATCCAGGTCCTGCAGAAGGAGTATATGAAGGTAAGATTTTTATCCTTTTATATCACATTTTATTGTATTGAATGTTTGATAATATATTGTATTTCTTTCCTCATTCCCTAATTACCATGATTATAATATGCTGTGAATGTCCCCTTTGTCCTCATGCATGCTGGATTTTTATGTAATTATTATTTTATGTCCTTCATACATATTTGCCCTTCAATAACCTCTCCAGCATGGTGTCTCCTGCCCTATATTCACCTCATGTAGTCACTTAACAATGTGTTTTATCAGTTCTATAGTAGTGCTTTACCCCAAACACCCCCTAAAATGTTTGGAAATGTTATTTTTTATTTAAATTCAGGCAGAGTGCCAGAGGCTTTTTTTTGTGGTGTCCCCAAATTTTTTGTAACCCTCCCTCCCCCAACTGCTAAGTCAGCTGATCCCAATTCTCTATCCTCAATCATCTATCTGCTGACTTTGCCAAACCCATACACACTATACCCACCTCTTTACTGGTCAGATTTATGGATGAATTCCCCAAAGCATGTAGTGCAAGGGCCTGCCTGTATACTTTCCAATGGTACTGTTTAAAGTTATTGGATCCTATTATTATCTTGATAGGTAATAGCAGAATGTTCAAATGTCCTCAAATGTGTACAGTGTGTATTTATATCTTTGTATTATGACACTTCTTACCTGTCCAGTGGGCTGCCAATAGTGTAACTAAGGAGGTTCTGTTCCAAGTAATACCCTGTATTTAGGCATTCATCTCTCAATGAAGTGAAGAGGGTTACCTGTCCAAGAGTTCCCCCCCCTATAATGTTAGAAATGGCCCATGAGGGGGGAGGGGGAATATGATAGGTGTACCTTATACTTTGTTGTTGTTAAATTCCCCTTAATAAATGCTATCTGGAGGTTGCCCCATAATGTTTGTGTATAATCTGCTTGCCATGTTTCTGTGAAAAAATAGTAATGTTTATTGTTTTTTCCTCAACAGTTTCCTTCAACGCCACAGGAATGGCAGACTGTGGCCTCCCACTTTGCCCAGCGGTGGGACTTTCCTAACTGCGGAGGGGCAATTGATGGGAAACACGTCCACATCGTCCCACCACCCAACTCGGGGTCGTACTATTATAATTACAAGGGGTTTAATAGTATAGTGATGTTGGCGGTGGTGTCGGCTAATTACGAGTTCTTGTATGTGGACGTGGGGAAGAATGGCCGGATGTCCGATGGTGGAGTCATCGCCCAGACGGAGTTCTACAGGCGTCTCCAGAATGGCAGCTTGGACTTGCCACCTCCAGAGGACAATGTTGAAGGTCTCCCATTTGTGTTCATTGCTGATGAAGCATTTGCGCTGGGGGACCACCTGATGCGGCCATTCCCGATGAGGACCCTCACCCCGGAACAGAGGGTTTTTAATTACCGGCTGGCCAGAGCCCGAGGAGTGGTGGAGAACACATTTTGAATCCTGGCCAGCCGGTTCCGATTATTTCTGACACCCATCCATATGGCGGAGTATAAACTGAACCATATAATACTTGCCTGCTGTGTTCTCCATAATTTTTTAAGAAAACATTTAGCCAACTATGCTGGCTCAGTTGGGCCTGACACATTCTTGAGTAAGCCACTTTTTTATACCTGCACAATCACATGTGCATTTACGAAAGGTTTTTAAAACAAACCAACATGTTTGCTGTATAACAATTTTTGCAGTAGCATTATCAAAAATCGAAATATCCATTTCAGATAAAACAGGCCTGTGTAAAACCAACAAGAAAGCCAAAAAACTTGAACTTACAAAGTTCATATATGGTAAAACCTGAAGGCTATATCAGACATCAGTATTTAGGAACTGGGTTTGATATAGCGTTCAGATGGGGGGAAATCACCCCTGGAAAAGCCAAATTTGGAAGATGCACACAAAGTTCAGAATGTCAACATGTGCTATCTGCCATCAGGGGGGATCAAGGGACGTGTTTTGGGGGAGCAAGCCCTTCCTCAATGCGACTTTATAATTGAGGAAGGGGTTGCACCCCCAAAACGCGTCCATTGATCTCCCGTGATGGCAGATAGCACATGTTGGCACACTGTGTGCATCCTCCAAATTTGGCTTTTCTAAACATTGAAAACATTTTTGGAAGATTGGACCACAATAAAACAGGTGATTTTGTGGGGTTTAAATTCGCCCCAAAACATCAATGATGTTATTATTTTTTTTAATAACATCACTGATTTGTTGCTGGATGTTGTGCAATTCGAGATTACACCCCATGATCTCCCCGATCAGTATCTGAGCACTTTCAGATGTGAAACGTTCTCTCTCCCTCACATCACGATCACCTAAAAAGAGATAAAGAACAAAAAAAAAGCTCTCCTCAAAAATCTGCCACCATCCATCTCTTTTACCTGAGCCTGTGGTCGCAGACACTCATCTGTTGTGGTGCCAATCTCCACCACATCTTCTTCTTCCTCCTGCTCTTCTTCTTGGGTTTGCGGTATTTCACCTTCTTCCATAGGTGGGGGGTCTGTGTTCTCCTGGGATGAGGGGTGTCCTCCGAGTCTTTTCTCCCCTATGTAAAACAAAAATGGTATACTTAGCACACAGATATTTGATGGCAGAACTAGAAATGGGAAACATTGCTTGGAAGTGGGGTACAATTGTCTATTTTAGCCGAGTTCAAAGATGTATATTTTTTATTGCCCTTTGTCAAGCTGCAATACTTTACCTGTTTGGTACAAGCTTCACAGATGTAGCCCCCCCTATAGTATACACTGGAGCACCTGTGTGCCCCCCCTAATAAAAATGGTGTTCTTGTGTCCCACACTAGCGCTCCAGTGTCCAGATGTGAAAACAGCTGCTCAGTGTCCTCTCCTTACACACAATCTAGTTGGCATTTCATTCTAGTAACAAACCCATCTACACAAACAAATATTTGGCATCCAAGTAGGCCCCAAAAAATGTGTGAAAATGCATATGGCCTAAACAATGGTGTTCTAGAGGCCGAAAGAAAAATGTTTGATACGAACGAATAATGGGCCCATGAACATTAAAGTTGCCCTTTTAAACGTTACAATTAATAAAAGCATATGGAGCAGAACGAAAGGAATAAAGACAGAAAGAATAGGAACACAGCACAACTACTTACTTTTTTGCAGCACTCTCCGGATCTTTCGGTACTGCTCTGGCTCTCTCAACTTCAGGTCCGACCACCGCTTCCTGAGCTGATCTTTAGATCTTCGTACCCCGAAATTCCTGTGAAGGCTTTTGATCACTTTAGCAATGATTTTTGCCTTTCGGATGTTGGGGCCCATATTTTCCGTCATAGTCGGACTTCCTCATGATGTCGACCATCTCCAACATCTCCCCAAACGACATATTTGTGGCCTTAAAATGTCTCCTTCTGGATCGGGACGTGCCTGGATCCGGGCTTTCCTCCTCCTCCTCCTCCTCCTCGTTGCTAGAATTAGCATGCACCTGCTGTAACTCCGCCATCATGCTCTTCACCCACTGTGCCAAACGAAAAGGGGCTGGGAATAGACTAGAAAGAACATCAGGGGCGGGCGGAGTTACACGCATGCGCAGTGTGTATAAAGCGTAACACGCATGCGTATTATGTACGATCTGTGAGCGGAGGAAGGAGCATTGGACGTGCCGATCGTAAGAACGAAGGTAAGAGATTGAGGCCTATATTGTAACAAGATTAGGAGAGTTTTGTGTGACATTAGGCTTTGTCTTGTGTTGTGTCTTGCAGTGAACATGGATATCTTAATGAAAGACAATGACTTCATGTCAGTATTCGTAGAGATGCTAATTGAGCTGCCCTGTCTGTGGGAGATTACCCACCCCCATTTCAAGAACCAAGCAAAGAGGAAGGCAGCACTGGAGCAATTGTGTGAAATTGTGAAGCAGGTGATCCCCACGGCAGACATCACCTATTTAAAGATCTTCATTGGTGGCCTGAGGAGCACATATCTGAGGGAGCGCAAGAAAGTCCTGAATTCGCAGAGATCCGGAGCAGCAGATGACATCTATGTCCCCACGATGTTGTACTACTACAGGCTGCACTTTCTGGCAGGCCAGACTGAACCCAGGCCATCCCTCTCAAGTCTTCCTTCCACGCTTCCTTCCCCCCCGGCTGAGGCTTCTGATGCCCAACCTGGGCCTTCCAGGCGATATGTGGAGGAGCCCAGATTGAGCCAGGTATAGCATTCCTCTAAATATTTCTGCTTGTCCAATCAATGATGTTAACTAGATGTTAGTTGGGAGTACTAATTTAGGATTGTGATTGATGAAGCAAAACATTACAACCATGTCCCTTTTTCATACACAGGGAAGTCTCAGCCAGGAGGTGGCCGGGCCGAGCCGGCTGGCTGATCTGCAGGTCCCTCCACCCCCCCTGAAAACAGAAAGTGGCAGTAGGAGGAGTACCCTAGAGGAGGCTGCTATAGCATTCTTTTGGAGGGCTACAGAGGTCCTGGGAGCACCACACACCATGGAGGAGAACATTGCTGCCTTCATAGCCTATAAAATGCAGAGGATGGAGGAGGGCCAAAAAGTCTTGTGTGAGGCCCTCATATTGGAGGCTCTGGAGAAAGGTATGAGGGGCCAAATTACAACTCAGACACATCTTTGGGATGGTCCTCCTCCTCCTCCTCCTCCCTCTCCTCCAGGTCCTCCCAGTCCTCCTCCAGGTCCCCCCAGTCCTCCTCCTCCTCCAGGTCCTACTCCTCCTCCTGCCACATCTCCAACTGCACAGCCACAGCCCGGAAGGAAGCGTGGAAGGAAGACCAGACAGTGATTACCCTGGGTTCAGTCTGGTCGGCCAAAAGATGCAGCCTCTTGTGGTACCACAGCCTGGGGACACAGATGTCATCTGCTGCTATCCGGATCTCTGCGAATTCTGGACCAGACTGCCCTCCCTTACATATGGACTCCTCAGGCCACCAATTTTGATGTTGAAGAATTGATGTCTGCCGTGGGGGTCCCAGGCTTCGCTAATTTCTCATGTTGATCCAGTGTTGCCTTCCTCTTTGTTTGGTTCTGATCCCTTAATAAAGGATTTTTGTTTTGAATTATACTAGTCTCCTATGTGTTTTACTTCAAAAAGGACAGTTGGTTTGTGAGGATTCAGGTACATTTCAAATATACAATGTGAAATGAACAAGGGACACCAACAACAAACAATCTCCTGGAGATTAAATAAGAAAAGATATCAATGGTGTTGGGGTAACTTGACACACAAAACACACACAAAAATATTCGGGAGTAAAAATAAAAATAACATTGAAGAAAGATCAGCCTTGGAAAAAATCCAAACATTAAAGGAGAAAAAAGGCTTAAAATCCAAAAAAAAAAAAAAATATAAAACTGTCAGATGTGACAACTAATAACAATATATTCAGGGAATCCACAAAAAAAACACAAATAAAACTTTGTGAGAAGTGTGTGTGAATATGAGCAGCAAAACTACTTAATTCTTGTCACATTATAAAGAAGAAGAGAGTGCGCTGTATTAAACCATTTTTAACATTGCAGCGTGACGAAAGTGCTGTATCCATTGCGAACGCTAAGTTTACCAGAACGAGCTGTCCCGTGTCGGAATTTCTTCTGAGCATGCATGGCACTTTGTGCGTCGGAACAGGCCACACACGGTCGGAATTGACGTGATCGGATTTTGTTGTCGGAAAATTTTATCTCCTGCTCTCCAACTTTGTGTGTCGGAAAATCCGATGGAAAATGTCCGATGGCGCCCACACGGTCGGAATTTCCGACAACACGCTCCGATCAGACATTGTCCATCGGAAAATCCGACCGTGTGTACGGGGCATAAAAGGTGCCAAATGTGGCACCGGAGGGGGGGGATGAAGCAGATAAGCAGAGCTTCCACTTTTGGGTGGAACTCCGCTTTAAGTTCTACTTAGTCCAGTTCTATTTATACCATTTAAGGCAAAGTTGAAAGCAATGTAACCATACACACTTTTCACAACTTTTATTTTTATTTTTATTTATTCATTTACTTATTTATTTCTTTTGCAGTCCTAGCAATGCCACTGATTTGAATTCAGAAGTGAGAAGAAATTTAGATATTGATCTCCTACACACGATAAAAGTCTTGAAACTTTATTGACCCACATAGATGGAAGAGAAGGGGGAACTCAGACGGCACCAGAAAAGCCCGCCCTATAAAGGGAGGCAATGTCAACACAGCTACAAATCCAGAGAGGAACATTAGATCCTGAATATATATATAAAGCCAACAATCACAGCTAACCACGTTAAACACTGCCAGGAAACACAGATGTGTCCAAGCCTATATCTTTAATATCCATAGCACAGAAGAGCCAGATCAATAAAAAATGGCTAAAAAAAAGAATAAATGGTATCCCAAAAGTATATGACCAGGCAGTAAGGTAAAAAACGCATGTCCACCGGATATAACAAACAGCATTAAAAGTGTACCTGACTCATTATTGTCCATAACATATCTATATATATATATATATATATATATATATAGATATATATATATATGTATCATTTTAAACATATATTAAATACGTATTAGAAAAAACTTTATACACCAAATACCTGATACTGGCACAGATCAAAAAACAGACCTATCCAAGCAACTACAATTGCATGGGGGCTAAACATAAGAAACAAAAAACAAAAATGTAAGATTTAATTGAAGTAATACCCATAGGGCACTGTTGCTCACAAGGGGCACATGAGAGCAATGGGTTCAATAAGCATCATATACACCTATAAAGGTGCAAGATCACATTCCAATATCTACTTGTTATTAGAGGAATGGTCTAAAGCTTAGAACGTCATTTAACGCTGAAAATGATGTGGCATGTAGGTCATATACCCATTTAGTTTCTCTCTGTAAGACCCACTGATCAAAATTGCCCCCTCGTGGATCCTCATGTACCCTATCGAGGGTGGCAAAACTGAATACATGAGGGTCATATCTATGTCTAAAGACCACGTGGTGGCCTATAGCTGTTTTCAAATTGTCACATGTAGCATAGTACATGTGGTCTTTCATTCTCTTCCAAAAGGGTCTAATCATTTTGCCAATGTAGAAGGCCCAACATTTGCACAAAATTATATAGATTATCCCCTTAGTTAGACGGGAGATATAATAACGAATTTTATGGACTCGGCCATCAGGAAGTGTAACTGATGGTCCCTCCATAAGTAAATGACAGTAGTTACATGATCCACATCTGAAAACACCAGGTGTGTCCTGTTGTTGCCTGGAAGATCTGGCATACTGACTCCGAACCAAACGATCCCTAATGGATCCCGCACGTTTAATCTCCAGGTGATCACTCAAATACTTGCACAGTGTAGGATCCCCCAAGAGTAGGTGCCAATGTCTTTGCATAATTTCACAGATGTGTGTATGCTGATCGGAAAAAGTGGTTATAAACCTCATTATGTCAGTACTCTTGAGTTTAGTTCTGGAGAACAACAGCGCATCCCTGGATTTTCCTTGGGCTTTTTTAAAAGTTTTTTTTTTTTTAAAAGCCTTTTTGAGGCAAGTTTTTTACTTTATCATCTGACTATTAGTCTGTTGTAAAGGAGATCAGCCTCATGTTTAAAGGTTTCCTCACTCGAGAAATTCCTCCTCAAATGCAAATGCTGACTGAACGGGATACTTTGCATACTTTGATGCTTTAATTCTTTTGGCCCTATCTCTTTTTCTTCCCATCTCTCCAGCTTGTCTAAATACATCACTGAAGGTTATATGGTTATATTTACTGTGGGTAGTCGCAGGAGAGTCTGGTATATCCAGTTTAAAGGAATACTTGCACCTCCCATATGGATTATTGTTTAAGCTCCTGATATTGTGGACCGAAAAGAGGTGGATAGACTGTTTTTCTTCTCCTCTTTTCCTCCCTGCTACTCTCCTTCCAATGATAAAGATTCCCACATCTTTCTTTCTCCCCCGGTGAATTATATGAATTAACACTTACACCTATATGTGTATGCCATCAGTTATGCTTTCTTATGTATACCGTCATCAATTTTTAATTTGTGAGCATGGCTGTTTTTTGGATATTAATTTTAATTAAACATGTTGATTATTACAGCTTGATATATGGTTGCTGGCTTTAATAAGAATTTTCCTCCTGCTCTATATGGTGATTCTCTAATGATCATCCGGGAGATCTCCCTGTGGAGATAATCTTGTGCTGACAAGGTAGTTGTGTGTGTATATTATACATATGTCCCTTGGATATGGTAACGGCTGAAAGTTTTTATTATGTGTTCCTGTTATACTATGTCTGATTGATTTGTTTTATCTTCGATAGTGAGACCTGTTCCTTTCAATTACCCCCGAGTGTGTCCTGACGAAGCAAAATAGCAAAAGGCGTTGACACACAGAGGCTCACTGCTGTCTATTTGGTGTTAACCTTCTGTTTACACTAGACACTTATGAACACCATACGTGTATTGATTGTTTTTAATTATTTTTCTACTTGACTTGTCTGTTATGATTTATTGTTAATAAAGTATCTATTTTATTATACTCTTGTCCATTTTGCCTGCAAAGTTCTGAATTAGGGCCTTTTTGGCTCTTCACCCCCTTTTCCCTTCAAGTTAACTTTATATGGTTGTGGGCTTAGGAGTGTTATCCCAATTTTTGCAATTTATAGGGTGGCAAACACCAATCTTTTCACGCTCACTCCGTTTATTTGTGCCGTACTATTTAACTCTCGGCACATTTATTAATACTACGTATTATAGACATATGATTATCTTAAAAAACATATGTTTTGTTACTTTTATACATTTATAGACAATGGCGTACTTTGCAGGCAACAAATGGGAGGGCTTTATGTTGGAGATCAAACAAGCATGCTCTTTATCCAAGGGGTCAGATGTGGGAATGGAGATTGTTTATCAAAAGTTGTTAAAGGTGTTAAGGTCAGCTTGTTTTGGCATGTTAAGTATTTTGAGCAATACATAGCAGAGGATTTGAACCCAAAGGCTTAAGGATACAGGTACTTCCTAATATCTGGGCTCTCGATATGAATCTCAAAAGCCGCTGGGAGCTAAATCTTCAAGAGTGTTCAAGAAAGATGATGGAATTGTTAATTGAATATTATATGAAAGAACTTAAAATAGTGGATCAGGAAATTAAACAAATATATATTGACAACACCATTATACTTAATGATCCCAATTTTGTACCTTCTGATGCTCGTTTGAAAGAGCATGTCCAATTATTCACTAGAGATCTTCTCCTCAAGAAAGAGGTTAAGATCTCTAGAGACAAACTGGCCTTCGCAGGTAACTACGCCTGAACATCATTAACCCTATACCCATAACAGTGATTGAACTTCCCAGTACTGATCATCATAAGAACTCATCTTCTTATCCACTAAATCAGATAGAAAGGGAACTTCTTTCGCTAGGACTGTGCTTTTGCCCAAATTCTACATCTACCAAATTTGACATAGTTACATAGTTACATAGTAGGTGAGGTTGAAAAAAGACACAAGTCCATCAAGTCCAACCTATGTGTGTGATTATATGTCAGTATATCCCTGTATGTTGTGGTCATTCAAGTGCTTATCTAATAGTTTCTTGAAGCTATCAATGCTCCCCGCTGAGACCACCACCTGTGGAAGGGAATTCCACATCCTTGCCGCTCTTACAGTAAAGAACCCTCTACGTAGTTTAAGGTTAAACCTCTTTTGTTCTAATTTTAATGAGTGGCCACAAGTCTTATTAAACTCCCTTTCACGAAAAGGTTTTATCCTTTTTGTGGGGTCACCAGTACGGTATTTGTAAATTGAAATCATATCCCCTCTCAAGACTTTCTTCTCCAGAAAGAATAAGTTCAGTGCTTGCAACCTTTTCTAATAACTAATATCGTCCAGACCCTTTATTAGCTTTGTTGCCCTTCTTTTTACTCGCTCCATTTCCAGTAGATACTTCCTGAGGACTAGTGCCCAGAACTGGACAGCATACTCTAGGTGCGGCCGAACCAGAGTCTTGTAGAGCGGGAGAATTATCGTTTTATCTCTGGAATTAATCCCCTTTTTAATGCATGCCAATATTGTGTTCCCTTTGTTAGCAGCAGCTTGGCATTGCATGCCATTGCTGAGCCTATCATCTTCTAGGACCCCCAGGTCCTTTTCCATCCTAGATTCCCCCGGAGGTTCTCCCCCAGTGTATAGATTGTATTCATATGTTTGCCACCCAAATGCATGATTTTACATTTTTCTACATCGACCCTCATTTGCCATGTAGTTGCCCACCCCATTCATTTGTTCAGATCTTTTTGCAAGGTTTCCACATCCTACGGAGAAGTTATTGCCCTGCTAACAGGGCATCATAAAGGATCTCTATTTATTTGCTCGTAAACTTATGTACAAATATATATTCAATGAAGAAAGACAGGTCAAACAAACTGATGCCAGTAATCAGGAAATATGGAAGAATTTTACTGTCCTAGAATTTAGGGCACTGAGAGACATGGTTCTCCTCTTGCAAGAAAATGAGGGAGTGGATGAAAGTGAGGACCTTGACATATTTAATGAGACCTTAGTCTCACAGACTCAAGTAGCTTGGCATCAGGATGAAGTTAGAACCCTAGGTAATAAAATCAAAAAGAAATCCACCAAATTCCCACCCCTTAACCACTTCAGCCCCGGAAGGTTTTACCCCCTTCCTGACCAGAGCACTTTTTACAATTCGGCACTGCGTCGCTTTAACTGCTAATTGCGCGGTCATGCAATGCTGTACCCAAACGAAATTTGCGTCCTTTTCTTCCCACAAATAGAGCTTTCTTTTGATGGTATTTGATCACCTCTGCCATTTTTATTTTTTGCGCTATACACGGAAAAAGACCGAAAATTTTGAAAAAAAATGATATTTTCTACTTTCTGTTCTAAAAAAATCCAATAAACTCAATTTTAGTCATACATTTAGGCCAAAATGTATTCGGCCACATGTCTTTGGTAAAAAAAAGTCAATAAGTGTTCATTTATTGGTTTGCGCAAAAGTTATAGCGTCTACAAACTAGGGTACATTTTCTGGAATTTACACAGCCTTTAATTTATGACTGCCTATGTCGTTTCTTGAGGTGCTAAAATGGCAGGGCAGTACAAAACCCCCACAAATGACCCCATTTTGGAAAGTAGACACCCCAAGGAATTTGCTGAGAGGCATGTTGAGCCCATTGAATATTCATTTTTTTTGTCCCAAGTGATTGAATAATGACAAAAAAAAAAAAAAATTACAAAAAGTTGTCACTAAATGATATATTGCTCACACAGGCCATGGGCATATGTGGAATTGCACCCCAAAATACATTTAGCTGCTTCTCCTGAGTATGGGGATACCACATGTGTGGGACTTTTTGGGAGCCTAGCCGCGTACGGGGCCCCGAAAACCAAGCACCGCCTTCAGGATTTCTAAGGGCGTACATTTTTGATTTTACTCCTCACTACCTATCACAGTTTTGAAGGCCATAAAATGCCCAGATGACATAAACCCCCCCAAATGACCCCATTTTGGAAAGTAGACACCCCAAGCTATTTGCTTTGAGGCATGTTGAGTCCAAGGAATGTTTTATATTTTGACACAAGTTGCGGGAAAGTGACAAATTTTTTTTTTTTTTTGCACAAAGTTGTCACTAAATGATATATTGCTCACACAGGCCATGGGCATATGTGGAATTGCACCCCAAAATACATTTAGCTGCTTCTCCTGAGTATGGGGATACCACATGTGTGGGACTTTTTGGGAGCCTAGCCACGTACGGGACCCCGAAAACCAATCACTGCCTTCAGGATTTCTAAGGGCGTACATTTTTGATTTTACTCCTCACTGCCTATCACAGTTTCGGAGGCCATGGAATGCCCAGGTGGCACAAACCCCCCCCAAATGACCCCATTTTGGAAAGTAGACACCCCAAGCTATTTGCTGAGAGGCATAGTGAGTATTTTGCAGCTCTCATTTGTTTTTGAAAATAAAGAAAGACGAGAAAAAAATTTTTTTTTTTTCTTTTTTCAAATTTCAAAACTTTGTGACAAAAAGTGAGGTCTGCAAAATACTCACTATACCTCTCATTAAATAGCTTGGGGTGTCTACTTTCCAAAATGGGGTCATTTGGGGGGGTTTTGTGCCACCTGGGCATTCCATGGCCTCCGAAACTGTGATAGGCAGTGAAGAGTGAAATCAAAAATTTACGGCCTTAGAAAGCCTGAAGGCGGTGCTTGGTTTTCGGGGTCCCGTACGCGGCTAGGCTCCCAAAAAGTCTCACACATGTGGTATCCCCGTACTCAGGAGAAGCAACAGAATGTATTTTGGGGTGTAATTTCACATATTCCCATGGCATGTTTGAGCAATATATCATTTAGTGACAACTTTGTGCAAAAAAAAATTAAAAAATTAAAAAAATAAAAAATTGTCTCTTTCCCGCAACTTGTGTCACAATATAAATTATTCCATGGACTCAACATGACTCTCAGCAAATAGCTTGGGGTGTCTACTTTCCAAAATGGGGTCATTTGGGGGGGTTTTGAACTGTCCTGGCATTTTATGCACAACATCTAGAAGCTTATGTCACACATCACCCACTCTTCTAACCACTTGAAGACAAAGCCCTTTCTGACACTTATTGTTTACATAAAAAAATAATTTTTTTTTGCAAGAAAATTACTTTGAACCCCCAAACATTATATTTTTTTTTTAAAGCAAATGCCCTACAGATTAAAATGGTGGGTGTTTCATTTTTTTTTTTCACATAGTATTTGCGCAGCGATTTTTCAAACGCATTTTTTGGGGAAAAAACACACTTTTTTAAATTTTAATGCACTAAAACACACTATATTGCCCAAATGTTTGATGAAATAAAAAAGATGATCTTAGGCCGAGTACATGGATACCAAACATGACATGCTTTAAAATTGCGCACAAACGTGCAGTGGCGACAAACTGAATACATTTTTAAAAGCCTTTAAAAGCCTTTACAGGTTACCACTTTAGATTTACAGAGGAGGTCTACTGCTAAACTTACTGCCCTCGATCTGACCTTCGCGGCGATACCTCACATGCATGTGCAATTGCTGTTTACATTTGATGCCAGACCGACGCTTGCGTTCGCCTTAGCGTGAGAGCAGGGGGGACAGGGGTGCTTTTTTTTTTTTTTTTTTTTTCTTTATTATTATTATTTTTTTATCTTATTTTTAAACTGTTCCTTTCATTTTTTTTTTAAATCATTTTTATTGTTATCTCAGGGAATGTAAATATCCCCTATGATAGCAATAGGTAGTGACAGGTACTCTTTTTTGCAAAAATTGGGGTCTATTAGACCCTAGATTTCTCCTCTGCCCTCAAAGCATCTGACCACACCAAGATCGGTGTGATAAAATGCTTTCCCAATTTCCCAATGGCGCTGTTTACATCCGGCGAAATCTAAGTCATAAAATGCTCGTAGCTTCTGGTTTCTTAGGCCATAGAGATGTTTGGAGCCACTCTGGTCTCTGATCAGCTCTATGGTCAGCTGGCTGAATCACCGGCTGCATTTTCAGGTTCCCTGTTGAGACAGGAGAGCCAGAGAAAAACACGGAAGACGTTGGGGGGGGCCATTCCCTCCCACTGCTTGTAAAAGCAGTCTAGAGGCTAATTAGCCACTAGGATTGCTTTTACATGAAAGCCGACCGCTGGCTGAAAAGAATGATACCAAGATGATACCTAAACCTGCAGGCATCATTCTGGTATAACCACTCAAAGTCGTGAATGGCGTACCTGAAGACAAAAAAATGGTTAACAATAAAGCACAGTAAACAGTAAAGTATAAAAAATTGCATACCTGAAAAGCAAACATGATAAAACATAATAACAATAAAACATTGCAGAATAGAATACAGTAAAAAAGAGCAGAACAATAGAGAGAGAATAGAGAGAGAGAGAACAATAAAACAACAACTATTTTTTTTTTTTTTTATATTTTTGTATGTGTTTTTTTTTTTTTTTTTTTACACTTTTTTTTTGTAACTAACTTTTATAACTGTAACCGGTTCCAGGTTCGGGTCTCTCAAAATGCGATGGCATCTTGGGAGACCCTGTGAAAGTGTGTCCTAGTCTGTGCAATGCTGTACCCTACGCTAATAGTCAACTAGTGAATGGTAGCGTTCAAAATATTCACCAATGCAAAGACCAGGATTGTCAGGACAGGAGGGACAATAATAGCGGGTGTCACGCCTATATCCGCGCTTGCTGCAGACACAACATCTTTTTTGGGGGGGTTCGCTGGGTAGGGGTACTCGGGAGGACATAAAGAAAATGCCTCTCATGCAGCCGACTGCATTTGGTTGGGGATGTGAATGGGGGAAGTGCGCGCGCTGCAGAAGCGGTGGGTTCCCAATTAGGATTGGCGAATGCAGCAGGAAGGGCATTATGGGCACGACGGGCCTGTGTTTGTCTTTTTGGTGGCAGCGGGACACTACTTGTGCTTGCCACCTCACCAGCTTGAACTGCACTTATGGGACTCGCCACGTCACCAAGTGTTACTGCAGCGCTGGTTTGACTACGACCGGGGTGTACTACGCCGCTGGTGCTTGCCAGTTCACCAAAACGCTACCAAAAAAACTGTTAGCGATCGCAGGGATCAGGCATGACTCTGCGAACGCTGCAGTTATGCGTTTAGTGTTTTGTAAGTGACAGTGATCGATCGATACTGCACTTGGGTGGGCTGGGCCGGGCCGGGCGGAGGGGCAAAACGCAGGTGCTAGCAGGTATCTGGGCTGATCCCGCTAACACTGCGTTTGTGGGAACCCTAAACTGCTGGGGACACTAGTATAGATCTGATCGGATCAGATATTGATACGATCAGATACTATACCACTAAGGGAGGCGTATGCTGCGTGCGTGTGTGTTAGTGGTACTGGCGCTAACCTGACGCTGCCTGGGGCTGGTGCTTGCCAGTTCACCAAAACGCTACCAAAAAAACTGTTAGCGATCGCAGGGATCAGGCCTGACTCTGCGAATGCTGCAGTTATGCGTTTAGTGTTTTGTAAGTGACAGTGATCGATCGATACTGCACTTGGGTGGGCTGGGCTGGGCCGGGCGGACGGGAAAAACGCAGGTGCTAGCAGGTATCTGGGCTGATCCCGCTAACACTGCGTGTTTGGGAACCCTAAACTGCTGGGGATGCTAGTATAGATCTGATCGGATCAGATATTGATCCGTTCAGATACTATACCACTAAGGGAGGTGTACGGTGCGTGCGTGGGTGTTAGCGGTACTGGCGCTAACCTGACGCTGCCTGGGGCTGGTGCTTGCCAGTTCACCAAAACGCTACCAAAAAAACTGTTAGCGATCGCAGGGATCAGGCCTGACTATGCGAACGCTGCAGTTATGCGTTTAGTGTTTTGTAAGTGACAGTGATCGATCGATACTGCACTTGGGTGGGCTGGGCCGGGCGGAGGGGCAAAACGCAGGTGCTAGCGGGTATCTGGGCTGATCCCGCTAACACTGCGTTTTCGGGAACCCTAAACTGCTGGGGATGCTAGTATAGATCTGATTGGATCAGATATTGATCCGTACAGATACTATACCACTAAGGGAGGCGTATGCTGCGTGCGTGGGTGTTAGCAGTACTGGCGCTAATCTGACGCTGCCTGGGGCGACGCATATCACCGACGGGCGATTAGGGGGCTAAACCTTTATTCGGTAATAAACGGCGGGTGCCCTGACACTATAAAAAATAAACGAACTAACCAGCGTCACCCGTAACGGTTATACGGTGATCAGTGGTGAAAGGGTTAACTAGGGGCAATCAAGGGGTTAAAACATTTATTAGGTAGTATATGGGGGTCCCTGTCGCTATAAAACGCTGACGGCGAACCTAAATATTTACGTCCCTAACTAGCGTCACCAGCGACACTAATACAGCGATCAGAAAAATGATCGCTTAGCGACACTGGTGACAGGGGGTGATCAAGGGGTTAAAACTTTATTAGGGGGGGTTAGGGGGGTATCCTAGACCTAAAGGGGGGTAATACTCACTGCCCTAACACTGTACCTGTCACAAACTGATACTATGCAGTAATCAGAAAAACAAAAACAAAAATACTGCTAATGTCAGTTTGTGACAGGGGGGGGTGATTGGGGGGGGATCGGGGGGTGATCGGGGGGGGATCGGGGTGTAAGGTATGCCTGGCATGTTCTACTGTGTGTGTGTGTGTTGTGCACTCACTTGTCTTCTCTCCTGGGCGCTGGGACGGAAACTGCCAGACCGAGGAGAGATGACATCACATCCTCTGCCTGTGTGAAACTACACACAGGCAGAGGAGGATTCCCATTGGCTGGGAGCGATCGCGAGGGGGGGGCCACGATCGGATGGTCTCCCCCTCGCCTCCCGACGCTCCCAGTCAAATGCCGACCGCCGCTGGTGCTTGCCAGTTCACCAAAACGCTACCAAAAAAACTGTTAGCGATCGCAGGGATCAGGCCTGACTCTGCGAATGCTGCAGTTATGCGTTTAGTGTTTTGTAAGTGACAGTGATCGATCGATACTGCACTTGGGTGGGCTGGGCTGGGCCGGGCGGACGGGAAAAACGCAGCTGCTAGCAGGTATCTGGGCTGATCCCGCTAACACTGCGTGTTTGGGAACCCTAAACTGCTGGGGATGCTAGTATAGATCTGATCGGATCAGATATTGATCCGTTCAGATACTATACCACTAAGGGAGGTGTACGGTGCGTGCGTGGGTGTTAGCGGTACTGGCGCTAACCTGACGCTGCCTGGGGCTGGTGCTTGCCAGTTCACCAAAACGCTACCAAAAAAACTGTTAGCGATCGCAGGGATCAGGCCTGACTATGCGAACGCTGCAGTTATGCGTTTAGTGTTTTGTAAGTGACAGTGATCGATCGATACTGCACTTGGGTGGGCTGGGCCGGGCGGAGGGGCAAAACGCAGGTGCTAGCGGGTATCTGGGCTGATCCCGCTAACACTGCGTTTTCGGGAACCCTAAACTGCTGGGGACGCTAGTATAGATCTGATTGGATCAGATATTGATCCGTACAGATACTATACCACTAAGGGAGGCGTATGCTGCGTGCGTGGGTGTTAGCAGTACTGGCGCTAATCTGACGCTGCCTGGGGCGACGCATATCACCGACGGGCGATTAGGGGGCTAAACCTTTATTCGGTAATAAACGGCGGGTGCCCTGACACTATAAAAAATAAACGAACTAACCAGCGTCACCCGTAACGGTTATACGGTGATCAGTGGTGAAAGGGTTAACTAGGGGCAATCAAGGGGTTAAAACATTTATTAGGTAGTATATGGGGGTCCCTGTCGCTATAAAACGCTGACGGCGAACCTAAATATTTACGTCCCTAACTAGCGTCACCAGCGACACTAATACAGCGATCAGAAAAATGATCGCTTAGCGACACTGGTGACAGGGGGTGATCAAGGGGTTAAAACTTTATTAGGGGGGGTTAGGGGGGTATCCTAGACCTAAAGGGGGGTAATACTCACTGCCCTAACACTGTAACTGTCACAAACTGATACTATGCAGTAATCAGAAAAACAAAAACAAAAATACTGCTAATGTCAGTTTGTGACAGGGGGGGGTGATTGGGGGGGGATCGGGGGGTGATCGGGGGGGGGATCGGGGTGTAAGGTATGCCTGGCATGTTCTACTGTGTGTGTGTGTGTGTTGTGCACTCACTTGTCTTCTCTCCTGGGCGCTGGGACGGAAACTGCCAGACCGAGGAGAGATGACATCACATCCTCTGCCTGTGTGAAACTACACACAGGCAGAGGAGGATTCCCATTGGCTGGGAGCGATCGCGAGGGGGGGGCCACGATCGGATGGTCTCCCCCTCGCCTCCCGACGCTCCCAGTCAAATGCCGACCGCCGCTGGCACCGGGGGGGGTCCGATCGGACCCCCCGCCCGCGGGAGGCAGATCACGTATGGGTACGTGATTCTGCCTGCCCATGCCATTCTGCCGCAGTATATCTGCGTTAGGCGGTCGGCAAGTGGTTAACAATAATTCTAACATTTGGGCCTTCTTAGTCCAAAATACCAAAGAGGTTGAAACTTTCTTGAGATCTGCTCATGCCAATCTGACTTATGCTCAGAGGGCGGCATTAGAGAATCTCAGTAATCAATCCGAGATTATAATCAAACCCTCGGATAAGGGCAGGAATGTGGTAATCATGGGGGAACTGTTCTATAGGAACTTGTGCTGAGATATCATCTAAAACTGGTCCTGGTATAAGCCCATATCCGAAGTAATTTATAACAAATTTCAATCAAGAATATGATGATATGATACACTCTGCCCACATGGATGGGATAATTACTAAGGATATTTTTGAGGGCATTCAGGTTCTTTCCCCCAGGATTCCCATGTTCTACGCCCTTCCTAAAACACACAAGATTCTGACTAACCCCCCCCCCCCCCCGGGTAGACCCATTATTTTTGGAGTAGGATCAAAAACCGAAAGGACCAGTAGGTTCATAGATGAGTACCAACCAGATCTTACATCAAAGACACTCTGGATCTTCGCAAGAAATTGGATGGATTATGTGTCCCACAAGGCTGCCTGTTAGTTGCAATTGACATAGAGGCTCTCTATTCTGCCATTCCCCACCAACATGGTCTTGAGATTATAACCCACTTTCTTAGAGAAAAGGGTCATACATCTGATAAACTTAATAAGTTTATTATACAACTACTCTCACATATCTTGACCAAAAATGTTTTCTCTTTCGATGGTTCCCAGTTCCTCCAGGTACAGGGTGTGGCTATGGGCACTTGGTGTGTGCCATCATACGCCAACCTGTACCTGGGGGGGTGGGAACGTGATTTTTTCTTGAATGAAAGAGATACAAATCTCTTTTTGAATGTACTATGTTGGTGGAGGTATATTGACAATGTGTTATGCTGTGGGCAGGATCAACAGAAACTTTACATTATTTTATGTCAATATTGTGTGAGAATCAATACAACTTAAAGTTCACTGTGGAGTATAGCGAGAGCAGCATCGCATTCCTGGATATCACCATTAGTCTTCACTCCAACAGATCCATCAACACTTCCTTATATCGGAAACTGATGGTGGGAAACACAATTTTGCACGCTACTAGTGCACACCCACACTCGCTGGTGCAAAGTATCCTGTTCAGTCAATATTTGCATTTGGGGAGGAACTGCTCCAGTGAGGAATCCTTTAAACATGCGGCTGATCTGCTTTACAACAGACTAATGCCCCGTACACACGGTCGGATTTTCCGATGGAAAATGTCCGATCGGAGCGTGTTGTCGGAAATTCCGACCGTGTGTGGGCTCCATCGGACATTTTCCATAGGATTTTCCGACACACAAAGTGCCACGCATGCTCAGAAGAAATTCCGACACGGGACAGCTCGTTCTGGTAAACTTAGCGTTCGCAATGGATACAGCACTTTCGTCACGCTGCAATGTTAAAAATGGTTTAATACAGCGCACTCTCTTCTTCTTTATAATGTGACAAGAATTAAGTCGTTTTGCTGCTCATATTCACACACACTTCTCACAAAGTTTTATTTGTGTTTTTTTAGTGGGATTCCCTCAATATATTGTTATTAGTTGTCACATCTGACAGTTTTATATTTTTTATGGTTTTTTTTTTTGTTTTTGAGCCTTTTTTTTTCTTTAATGTTTGGATTTTTTCCAAGGCTGATCTTTGTTTAATGTTATTTTTATTTTTACTCCAGAATATTTTTGTGTGTGTTTTGTGTGGCAAGTTACCCCAACACCATTGATATCTTTTATTATTTAATCTCCATGAGATTGTTTGTTGTTGGTGTTCCTTGTTCATTTCACATTGTATATTTGCAATGTACCTGAATCCTCACAAACAAACCATCATTTTTGAAGTAAAACACATAGGAGAGTATAATTCAAAACAAAAATCCTTTATTAAGGGCTCAGAACCAAACAAAGAGGAAGGCAACACTGGATCAACAGGAGAAATTAGTGAAGCCTGGGACCCCCACGGCAGACATCAATTCTTAAACCTCAAAATTGGTGGCCTGAGGAGTCCATATGTAAGGGAGGGCAGTCTGGTCCGGGATTCACAGAGACTTGGATAGCAGCAGATGACATCAGTGTCCCCAGGCTGTGGTACCACAAGAGGCTGCATCTTTTGGCCGACCAGACTGGATCCAGGGTCCTCACTCTCTGGTCTTCCTTTCACACTTCCTTCCGGGCTGTGGCTGTGCAGTTGGAGATGTGGCAGGAGGAGGAGTAGGACCTGGAGGAGGAGTAGGACCTGCAGGAGGAGGAGGAGGACCATCCCAAAGCTGTGTGTGAGGTGTAAGTTGGCCCCTCACACCTTTCGCCAGAGCCTCAGATATGAGGGCCTCACACATGGCTTTTTGGCCCTCCTCCATCCTCTGCATTTTATAGGCAATGAATGCCGCAAGGTTCTCCTGCCTGGTGTGTGGTGCTCCCAGGACCTCTGTAGCCCTACAAAAAAATCTGATAGCCGCCTCCTCTAGGCTACCCCTCCTGCTGCCACTTTCTCTTTCCAGGGGGGGTGGAGGGACCTGCAGATCAGCCACCTCCTGGCTGAGACTTCCCTGTGTATGAAAAAGGGACATGGTTTTAGTTTTTGCATCATCAATCACAATCCTAAATTAGTACTCCCAACTAACATCTAGTTAACATCATTGACACGCAGAAATATTTAGAGGAATGCTATACCTGGCTCAATCTGGGCTCCTCCACATGCGGCCTGGAAGGCCCAGGGTGGGCGTCAGAAGTCTCAGCCGGGGGGGAAGGAAGCGTGGAAGGAAGACTTGAGAGGGATGGCCTGGGTTCAGTCTGGCCAGCCAGAAAGTGCAGCCTGTCGTAGTACAACATCCTGGGGACATAGATTTCACCTGCTGCTCCGGATCTCTGCGAATCAAGGACTTTCTGGCGCTCCCTCAGATATGTGCTCCTCAGGCCACCAATGAAAATCTTTAAATAGAGGATGTCTGCCGTGGGGATCACCTGCTTCACAATTTCACACAATTGCTCCAGTGCTGCCTTCCTCTTTATTTGGTTCTTGTAATGGGGGGTTTTAATCTCCCACAGACAGGGCAGCTCCCTTAGGATCTCTATGAAGACTGAAATGAAGTCCTGATCTTCCAGTACCATATCCATGTTCACTGCAAGACACAACACAAGACAAAGCCTAATGTCACACCAAACTCTCCTAATCTTGTTACAATATAGGCCTCAATCTATAGAAGCAGTATAGGCCCAAGTTTGTCTCTTACCTTCGTTCTTACGATCACCGCGTTCAATGCTCCTTCCTCCGCTCACAGATCAAACGTAATACGCACGCGTGTTACGCTTTATATACACTGCGCATGCGTGTAACTCCGCCCGCCCCTGACGTTCTTTCTAGTGTATTCCCCGCCCCTTTTCGTTCGGCGCAGTGGGGGAAGAGCATGATGGCGGACATACAGCAGGTGCGGGCTAATTGTAGCAACGAGGAGGAGGAGGAGGAGGAAAGGGCGGATCCAGGCACGTCCCGATCCAGAAGGAGACGTTTTAAGGCCACAAATATGTCGTTTGGGGAGATGTTGGAGATGGTAGACATCATGAAGAAGTCCGACTATGACGGAAAATATGGGCCTTACCCCCACCCCAACATCCGAAAGGCCAAAATCATGGCGAAAGTGGTCAGGAGTCTCGAGCGGAATTTCGGGGTACGAAGGTCTAAAGATCAGCTCAGGAAGCGGTGGTCGGACCTGAAGTTGAGAGAGCCAGAGCAGTACCGAAAGATCCGGAGAGTGCTGCAAAAAAGTAAGTAGTTGTGCTGTGTTCCTATTCTTTCTGTCTTTATTACGTTCGTTCTGCTCCATATGCTTTGATTAGTTGTAACGTTTCCAAAGGTCAACTTTAATGTTCATGGGCACATTATTCGTTCGTATCAAACATTTTTCTTTCGGCCTCTAGAACACCATTGTTTAGGCCATATGCATTTTCACACATTTTTGGGGGCCTACTTGGATGCCAAATATTTGTTTGTGTAGATGGGTTTGTTACTAGAATGAAATGCAAACTAGATTGTGTGTAAGGAGAGGACACTGAGCAGCTGTTTTCACATCTGGACACTGGAGCACTAGTGTGGGACACAAGAACACCATTTTTATTAGGGGGCCCACACAGATGCTCCAGTGTATACTATGGGGGGGTCTCCATCTGTGAAGCTTGTACCAAACAGGTAAAGTATTGCAGCTTGACAAAGGGCAATAAAAAATATACATCTTTGAACTCGGCTAAAATAGACAATTGTACCCCACTTCCAAGCAATGTTTCCTATTTCTATAGTTCTGCCATCAAATATCTGTGTGCTAAGTATACCATTTTTGTTTTACATAGGGGAGAAAAGACTCGGAGGACACCCCTCATCCCAGGAGAACACAGACCCCCCCCCCTCTGGAAGAAGTTGAAATACCACCAACCCAAGAAGCTGAGCAGGAGGAAGAAGAAGATGTGGTGGAGATTGGCACCACAACAGGTGAGTGTCTGCGACCACAGACTCAGGTAAAAGAGATGGCTGGTGGCAGATTTTTGAGACCTTTTTTTTTGTTCTTTATCTCTTTTTAGGTGATCGTGATGTGAGGGATCCAGAACGCTTTACTTCTGAAAGTGCCCAGATACTGATAGGGGAGATCATGGGGTCATCATGGGGATCTCCAATTGCAAAACATCCAGCAACAAATCAGTGATGTTATTAAAAAAAATAATAACATCATTGATGTTTTGGGGCGAATTTAAACCCCACAAAATCACCTGTTTTATGGTACCAAACTTTTTTCTATGTTTAGAAAAGCCAAATTTGGAGGATGCACACAGTGTGCCAACATGTGCTATCTGCCATCACGGGAGATCAATGGACGCGTTTTGGGGGGGCAACCCCTTCCTCAATTATAAAGTAGCGTTAAGGAAGGGCTTGCTCCCCCAAAACACGTCCCTTGATCCCCCCTGATGGCAGATAGCACATGTGGACATTTGTAAATTGGTGTGCATCTTCCAAATTTGGCTTTTCCAGGGGTGATTTCCCCCCATCTGAACGCTATATCAAACCCAGTTCCTAAATACTGATGTCTGATATAGCCTTCAGGTTTTACCTAATGTGAACTTTGTAAGTTCTAGTTTTTTGGCTTTCTTGTTGGTTTTACACAGGCCTGTTTTATCTGATATTTATCTGGATATTTAGATTTTTCATAATGCTACTGCAAACATTTTATACAACAAACATGTTGGTTTGTTTTAAAAACCTTTGGTAAATGCACATGTGATTGTGCAGGTATAAAAAAGTGCCTTACTCAAGAATGTGTGGATTATTGTCTCAGCACTACAACACTTTTGGGGTGATGTAATTGTTGTTTTATGCACAAATGGGGGTTATTTCCTAAGGGCAAATCCTCTTTGCACTACAAGTGCAGGTTCAGTGCAGTTGCAAGTGCACTTGTAGTGAAATGTGTTTTTGCATTTAGGAAGTACCAGCCAACACTGTTTTTTATAAGGTTACCCAATCACAACATTTTCTGCACTCAACACATTTCTGTCAGGGTCAGCTAAAACAAACACAAGCAGTAAATGTCCACCAAGAATTTTCTTTTGGTTGTTTTTTATTTGAAAAAGGTGTCACATATTGTCTGGCATATTGATAGCCCCCCTACCCGCAAAGAACTCCAGGTATCGTAACCGGACATCACGGGCATTCAGGGAGGGCAAGCCAGGACGGCCGCTTTCAAGTGCCGTCATTGTTGAAGTATTTGGGATTCCGGCCTCAGGCCCAACTGAACCAGCATAGTTGGCTGAATGTTTTCGTAGAAAATAATGGAGAACACAGCAGGCAAGTATTATATGGTTCAGTTTATACTCCGCCATATGGATGGGTGTCATAAATAATCGGAACCGGCTGGCCAGGATTCCAAATGTGTTCTCCACCACTCTTCGGGCTCTGGCCAGCCGGTAATTAAAAACCCTCTGTTACGGGGTGAGGGTCCTCATCGGGAATGGCCGCATCAGGTGGTCCCCCAGCACAAATGCTTCATCAGCAACGAACACAAATGGGAGACCTTCAACATTGTCCTCTGGAGGTGGCAAGTCCAAGCTGCCATTCTGGAGACGCCTGTAGAACTCCATCTGGGCGATCACTCCACCATCGGACATCCGGCCATTCGTCCCCACGTCCACATACAAGAAGTCGTAATTAGCCGACACCACCGCCAACATCACTATACTATTAAACCCCTTGTAATTATAATAGTACGACCCCGAGTTGGGTGGTGGGACGATGTGGACGTGTTTCCCATCAATTGCCCCTCCGCAGTTAGGAAAGTCCCACCGCTGGGCAAAGTGGGAGGCCACAGTCTGCCATTCCTGTGGCGTGGAAGGAAACTGTTGAGGAAAAAACAATAAACATTACTACTTTTTCACAGAAACCTGGCAAGCAGATTAGACACAAACATTATGGGTCAACCTCCAGATAGCATTTATTAAGGGGAATTTAACAACAACAAAGTATAAGGTACACCTATCATATTCCCCACCCCCCCCTCTCATGGGCCATTTCTAACATTATAGGGGGGAGGAACTCTTGGACAGGTAACCCTCTTCACTTCATTGAGAGAGGAATGCCTAAATACAGGGTATTACTTGGAACAGCCCCTCCTTAGTTGGCAGCCCACTGGACAGGTAAGAAGTGTCATAATACAAAGATATAAATACACACTGTACACATTTGAGCACATTTGGACATTCTGCTATTACCTATCAAGATCATAATAGGATACAAGAACTTTAAACAGTACCATTGGAAAGTATACAGGCAGGCCCTTGCACTACATGCTTTGGGGAATTCATCCATAAATCTGAGCACTAAAGCGGTGGGTATAGTGTATATGGGTTTGGCAAAGTCAGCAGATAGATGATTGAGGATAGAGAATTGGGATCAGCTGACTTAGCAGTTGGGGGAGGGAGGGTTCCAAAAAATTTGGGGACACCACAAAAAAAAGCCTCTGGCCCTCTGCCTGAATTTACATCAAAAATAACATTTCCAAACATTTTAGGGGGTGTTTGGGGTAAAGCACTACTATGGAGCTGATAAAATAAATTAAGTGACTACATGAGGTGAATATAGGGCAGGAGACACCATGCTGGGGAGGTTATTGAAGGGCAAATATGTATGAAGGACATAAAATAATAATTACATAAAAATCCAGAATGCATGAGGACAAAGGGGACATTCACAGCATATTACAATCATGGTAATTAGGGAATGAGGAAAGAAATACAATATATTATCAAACATTCAATACAATAAAATGTGATATAAAAGGATAAAAATCTTACCTTCATATACTCCTTCTGCAGGACCTGGATAATGGCAGAACAGGTCTCTGGGATAATGATCCCCAGAGCCTGGGGGGAGATGCCTGTCGAGAACTTGAGGTCCTGCAGGCTTCTCCCTGTGGCCAAATACCACAAGGTAGCGACCAACCTCTGCTCCGGAGTGATGGCTTGCCTCATGCAGGTATCCTGCCTGCTGATATAGGGGGTCAGCGAAGCCAACAAACGGTGAAACACGGGGTCCGTCATCCGGAGAAAGTTCCTGAAATCATCAGGATTATTCTCACGGATCTCACGGAGCAAAGGCATGTGACAGAACTGGTCACGCTGAAGCAACCAATTCTTGGTCCATGAACTCCTCCTCACCCTGTTCATGGACTGGACTTGTGTCAAGATCAGGACCCCAACACCAAGCCCCCGCACAGCACGAACTGTACGAGGAGTACGCATACGAAACATGGCTAGAAAACGGTCGGCTGCTCAGAACGAAGTAACAGAACGCACTGAAGAACAGCAAGGCCTGTGAAGTGCGATCTGAAAAACAGCAACGAGCGGACAAGATCGCACAGAAAACTCTGATACGAACTGACTGCACACACTGAAGAGCAGATACAAACCCACAAGCACAAACTGAACGGCAGAAAACGATCTGAAAGCCACGAGTCTGAAAAAGCGCGAATCGTCTCTCACCAAACTTTTACTAACACGAGATTAGCAAAAGGAGCCCAAAGGGTGCTGCGCTTGGTTCTGAACCGGCCTTTTCTAGTCTCGTCGTACGTGCTTGACGTCACCGCGTTCTTGGTGATCGGAAATTCCGACAACTTTGTGCGACCGTGTGTAGGCAAAACAAGTTTGAGCCAACATCCGTAGGAAAAAATCAGAGGATTTTGTTGTCGGAATGTCCGATCAATGTCCAACCGTGTGTACGGGGCATAATAGTCAGAAGATATAGTAAAACTTGCCTCAAAAAGGCTTTTAAAAAAGCCCAAGGAAAATCTAAGGATGCGCTGTTGTTCTCCAGACCTAAACCCAAGAGTACTGACATATTGAGGTTTATAACCACTTTTTCGGATCAGCATACACACATCCATAAAATTATGCAAAGACATTGGCACCTACTCTTGGGGGATCCTACACTGTGCAAGTATTTGAGTGATCGTCCGGAGATCACCTTTAAACATGCGGGATCCATTAGGGATTGTTTGGTTCGGAGTCAGCTTGCCAGATCTTCCAGGCAACAACAGGATACACCTGGTATTTTCAGATGTGGATCATGTAACTACTGTCATCTACTTATGGAGGGACCATCAGTTACACTTCCTGATGGCTGAGTCCATAAAATTCATCATCATATCTCCTGTCTAACTAAGGGGATACTCTATATAATCTTGTGCCAATGTGGGGCCTTCTACATTGGCAAATTGGCAGATTAGACCCTTTTGGAAAAGAATGAAAGACCACATGTACTATGCTACATGTGGCAATTTGAATACAGCTATAGGCCACCACGTGGCCTTTAGACATAGATATGACCCTCATGTATTCAGTTTTGTCGCCTTTGATAGGGTATATGAGGATCCACGAGGGGGCAATTTTGATCAGCGGGTTTTACAGAGAGAAACTAAATGGGTATATGACCTACATGCCACATCATTTCCAGGGTTAAATGACGTTCTAAGCTTAAGACCATTCCTCTAATAATAAGCAGATATTGGAATGTAATCTTGCACCTTTATAGGTGTATATGATGCTTATTGAACCCATTGCTCTCATGTGCCCCTTGTGGGCAACAGTGCCCTATGGTATTACTTCACTTAAATCTTACATTCTTGTTTTTTGTTTCTTATGTTTAGCCCCCAAGCCATTGTAGCTGCCTGCATAGGTCTGTTTTTTGATCTGTACCAGTATCAGGTATTTGGTATATAATGTTTTTTCTAATATGTATTTATTATAATATGTTTAAAATGATACATATATAGATATGTTATGGACAATAATGAAGATTACGTATGAAATTATACAAATTATGACTGAGTCAGGTACACTTTTAATGCTGTTTGTTATATCCAGTGGACATGCGTTTTATACCTTACTGCCTGGTCATATACTTTTGGGATGGCATTTTATTCTTTTTTAGCCATTTTTTATTGATCTGGCTGTTCTATGCTATGGATATTAAAGATATAGGCTTGTACACATCTGTGTTTCCTGGCGGTGTTTAACGTGTTTACCTGTGATTGTTGGCTTTATATATATTCAGGCTCTAATTTTCCTCTATGGATTTGTAGCCGTGTTGATATTGCCTCCCCTTATGGGACAGGCTTTTCTGGTGCCGTCTGAGTTCCCCCTTCTCTTCCATCTATGTGGGTTAATATATGGCTGACATGTGTCCTCCTTCCGGGTGTGTATTGGCTTGGGGATCTTTCCTTTTACTATGTGTGTCTGGTTTTGATGGGCTGTACAGGGTGGATCTGTGATGTATGTTCGCCTTCCTGTGGGTTAGCTGTTTCCCTCCGTTACGATGGTGAACGGTGAGAGAACAGGATAGGTGGATCCTCTCTCTGATCGGATGGTTGTCAGAATGGGGGAGCGCCGCTTGTGGCACGCTTGTATGACGTCACACGGCAGTAACACCGGGACGTGCATGATCAGCTCCATATTGCTGTTCAGCTGCTTACAAGTATGGGCATATATACCGTATTTATCGGCGTATAACACGCACTTTTTTCCCCTTAAAATCAGGGGAAAATCGCGGGTGCGTGTTATACGCCGATCCCCTGCGATCCTGACCTGTCAGAATTAAAAAATCGCTGACCGCGATTTGAAAATGGCGCCGCCGGCGCCGAAATACGCAGTGCCGGTCCTCGGCTCTTCTCGGCGGCTTTCGGTTTCACTCGAGCGCCGCCCGAACCTAGCCGAGTATACTCGGCTAGTTTCGGATAGCTCCGCTCACCGTCCGAGTGAAACCGAAAGTAAACGAGAGCCGCCGAGAAGAGCCGAGGACCGGCTCTGTGTATTTCGGCGCCGGCGGCGCCATTTTCAAATCGCGGTCGGCGATTTTGAAGCTCACAGGCTTCAGCAAGGCTGGACTGGGGCAAGGCTGGACTGGGGCAAGGCTGGACTGGACACTGGGGAAGGCTGCACTGACATGGCTGCACTGACATGGCTGCACTAGCAAGGCTGCACTGACATGGCTGCACTGACATGGCTGCACTGACATGGTTGCACTAGCAAGGCTGCACTGACATGGCTGCACTGGCAAGGCTGCACTGGCAAGGCTGCACTGACAAGGCTGCACTGACAAGGCTGCACTGACAAGGCTGCACTGGGGCAAGGCTGCACTGAGAAGGCGGCAATAATGGGCATTTAAATGTAAGTTTTTTTCCCTTCAACTTCCCTCTTAAAAGTTTTTTTTCCTTAAAATTCCCTTCTAAATTGAGGTGCGTGTTATACGCCGGTGCGTGTTATACGCCGATAAATATGGTAAATAGCCCCTGAAAGGATAACTGCAGTGTGGCCTCTTTGTTCCCAGGGGAAATACTGTACCACATTTTATCGCTAGTAAGTCGCCAAAGGATTCATGTTTGATGGTGCAATGTTATGATTTGAATAACTGTTTGAACAATGCTTTTTTTGTCCCTATCTCTTTTCCTTCCCATCTCTCCAGCTTGTTTAAATACATCAGTGAAGGTTTTATGGTTATATTTACTGTGGGTAGTCGCAGGAGAGTCTGGTAAATCCAGTTTAAAGGAATATATGCACATCCATTTGGATTAAATATGTTGATTATTACAGCTCGATATATGGTTGTTGGCTTTAGTAAGAATTTACCTCCTGCTTTATATGGTGATTCTCTAATGATCATCTGGGAGATCTCCTTGTGGAGATAATCTTGTGCTGACAAGGTAGTTGCGTGTGAATGTTATACGTATGGCCCTTGGATATGGCAATGAAAATTTGGCAATGGCAATGAAATTTATTATTATGTGTTACTATGATACTATGTCTGATTGATTTGTTTTATCTTTGATAGTGAGACCTGTTCCTTTCAACTACCCCCGAGTGTGTCCTGACGAAGCAAAATAGAAAAAGGTGCTGACACACAGGGGCTCACTGCTGTCCATTTCATGTTAAACTTCTGTTTACACTAGACACTTATGACCACCATATGTGTATTGTATGTTTTGTATGTTTTTAATTCTTTTTCTACTTGACTTGTCTGTTATGATTCATTGTTAATAAAGTATCTATTTTATTATACTCTTGTCCATTTTGCCTGAAAAGTCCGAAAGTCTTGAAACTATAACTTGTTATATCTTATATGGGTACACAACAAAAATAATACTAGTCTCCTCAAAATTAAAATGTCTAACCTTGTGAAATGGGAAATGGCAACAGAAAGGGATAATAGTATTTGCAGTGCATGGCAGCTGTTCCCTCTGTTCTCTAATCATTCCAAAAATCCCTGTGTAACGCATTGCTTTGCAGATCAAATGCAATGTCTGTGCAAAGTAAATTCAGCCATGCAGTTTGTATGGCTGAATTTGCATCGTATTTGGACCAAACTTGTGCAGGACCCTTTTTTTTGTCCGCACCAGAATCGGATCGCAGGGGTGTTCACACCCCTCCGATCCGGATCCTGTCTGAATTCACAGTTCGCACTGCGATCTGTGAAACAATCTGGGGGTGTCATTAACTTTGTATTCAGATAAAAACAATGAATACTTGTGCGCACACAAAAACAATAAGTAAGCTAAAAAGAGTTAATAAATGTAGCTGCCAACATAATGGTGTTCTCACACCAATCAGAAACAAGTAAAGCAATATAAATATTGCGGCGCTTACTCAAATCAGACAAAAGGTAGAAAACTAAAGTTACACAAAGGAGAAAAAGTATAATTGTATAAAACAACCAACTATAACAAGAAACTCATAACGGGAATTCCAAGTGATAATTGTAGCTTAAAATTAATCTTCCATTGCATTGTGTAACCAATGGTTATAATAAACCATTGTTACATCAAAAAATGAATCACAATAAACCTAATTCCAGACTGACTAGTAATAGAGCCTGCTAGAGAATAAACGGTAATAAATATCCATGGGTAAGAACGGAAAACTTCCAATACTGCTAGAATGAGTATTAACAAAGGAGCACACTATTAAAGTACACAGATGACTAAAAACAAATGTGCAAATAAATAAGTGCAACATAAATGTAAAAAAATTTAGATACCACAAATAATGATTAATCACTCAAAATAAATATGTGTAACAAGTGCAAATCGGCAATCAGTGCAGCATCAATTCAGCCTAAACGGTATGGAGCATTTTCTGAGACGCAACACTCCACAACAAAGTGTTCCAAAATAAGTATAAACTAACTAAAAAGTTGGTGCAGCATCAATAAATGATGAAAAAGAGATGAACAAATATTCAAAATTAATAAAGTGTGTAGCAAGTGCAGCACAGTAATCAGTGCAACATAAATAAAACCTAATTCCATTGGTGAGTATAAAGCATTTTCAGACATACAACACTTCACAAAGGTGTAGTCGAAGTAACTGCAATGCTGGAATCCAAAAAACAGTGAATAAAAATAAAATAAACAAAATGTCTTCATAAAGTCCCATAGACAATCAAATCCCAATTGTGACAATCTCAACTGGAAAAAGTTGTTCAAGAAAAGTTCCTCCAGAAGTGACCAGTGAAGAAATGAAGGTGTGTACAGATAATAGTCCCCCCAGCCTCTCCCCTCACGGCTGAGCGATAACAGCCATGTTAGCTAGTACAGATGATTAGAGCAGATTCCCGATCTCCATCTTCTATTCTTTATACTACACTATGGAGTGCTTCCCTTTTTGTCTCACATTGAGCTGACCAGGAGCGACTTGGGAGCAGATTGTGGTTCAAGCTTGGGGACACCTAGGAGAGCTGTCATCAGGGAGATCAGGAAGCTGCTCTAATCATCTGTACTAGCTAACAGGGCTGTTATCGCTCAGCCATGAGGTGAGAGGCTGGGGGGACTATTATCTGTGCACACCTTTGTTTCTTCACTGGTCACTTCTGGAGGAACTTTTCTTGCACAACTTTTTCAAATTGAGATTGTCACGATTGGGATTTGATTGTCTATGGGACTTTATGAAGACATTTTGTTTATTTTTATTTTTATTTTTATTCACTGTTTTTTGGATTCCAGCATTGCAGTCACTTCAACTACACCTTTGTGAAGTGTTGTATGTCTGAAAATGCTTTATACTCACCAATGAAATTGGGTCTTTTTTATGCTGCACTGATTACTGCACTGCACTTGCTACACACTTTAATAATTTTGAATTATTGTTCATCTCTTTTTCATCATTTATTGATGCTGCATCAACTTTTTAGTTAGTATATACTTATTTTGGAACACTTTGTTGTGGAGTGTTGCGTCTCAGAAAATGCTCCATACTGTTTAGGCTGAATTGATTCTGCACTGATTGCTGATTTGCACTTGTTACACATATTTATTTTGAGTGATTAATCATTATTTGTGGTATCTTAACTTTTTTACATTTTATGTTGCACTTATTTATTTGCACATTTGTTTTTAGTCATCTGTGTACTTTAATAGTGTGCTCCTTTGTTAATACTCATTCTGGAAATATTGGAAGTTTTCCGTTCTTACCCTTGGATATTTATCACCGTTTATTCTCTAGCAGGCTCTATTACTAGTCAGTCTGGAATTAGGTTTATTGTGATTCATTTTTTAGTTTCACAATGCAATGGAAGATTAATTTTAAGCTACAATTATCACTTGGAATTCCCGTTATGAATTTCCTGTTATAGTTGGTTGTTTTATACAATTTATTATACTTTTTCTCATGTGTGTAACTTTAGTTTTCTACCTTTTGTCTGATTTGAGTAAGCGCGCATATTTATATTGCTTTACTTATTAACTTTGTATTGACACCCGCAGCGGTTCGCAGAGGGCAGTGTGAACTGCCTACGAGTCAGGCGCTATACGGGAACACGCACTGGATTCGCAGGGTTTCATGCATCGCACCAGTGTGAACCAAGCCTTAACCCACAACAGTCTCTGACTGTCAAGTACAAATATGTAAACAATCAAAACAGGAAGCCAAATATTTTTTATTACCCTGTTTTACACATCATTACCAATGGTAATTGTGGTGCTTATAGTGACACTCATTAAAATTTACATTGGGAAAACAGACATTTCTGATAATATTATTGTCACTTTACAATAGGATGAGTTAGACTTCACAATCTAACAATGTTAATAGTGCATGTAATTGCAAATATTTATTTTTTTAAAGTATTATCATTTATTTTAATACTGTATTTGTATCTGACAACTACAAGTATTAAACATCACTTCAGATTCAAGAGCAGCTGGAAGGTGTAGTCCAAAGACTTTCATTTTCTTAGTGAAGCCCCCAGTCTGCATGTGATCATTATGCATGTGGTATAGTGATCATGTGATTTGTAACAAACACTGACTGGTTACTTATCATCAGTGAGGATCTGAGCTGTCAGTGATAGGCAGGAGTGAGAGCCAACAGCCATGCTACATGTGGGGTGGTGGCTCTTGAAGGAAGGATGGTTTATATATAGATTTGGGGGGGGATTAACATGGGAATTTCAGTGGTGTCACTGACCAAATATGGCCATGCCTATATTTGGTCAGTGACATCACCTGGCAGACCCTGCCCCTTAGTTTATACTCAGCTGTCATCTACTGGATCTGTCATTCGTGGGGATGCAGTTGTTGGGAGAGGATTGTATTGGTGGTCAGCAGAGTTTTTTTTGACAATACAGTCGATTTTGGGCATTGTGACTTACAATGCTTTGCATGGCTGGGTGAAGTGATTGAGGATAGATGCACATTGTGGAACTTTTTTACCATAGAGGGCTTCTAGATTCCAGTTAATCCTCTGACTACAGAACCCCACAACCCAGTGGTCTTTGTCCTCATTCACCTGGTAAGGTCCCCCCACATGTTGAGGGCATGTACCCTGGTAAAGTTAAGGAAAGGGGCGCATTCTTGTCAGCTCCATTTTCTGGTCTACCAGGCTGCATGCAACATTTTTTGGTCTGCCAGGATGCAACATAGTTACATAGTTAGTACAGTTAAAAAAAGACACAAGACCACCTAGTAAAACCAACAGAAAAAAAAAACAAACAAATAGAAAACATCCATATAACACCAATAAAGCATCATCCAATTTGCTCCAGCGAGGAAAAACCTTCCTGTTCCCTCAGGGGGCAATGATATCAATTACTCCTGATGTTATTACCTCTAAAAATTAACATCCAGTTACATTTTTTGCATTCAGTAATGTATCCAGGTATTTTTTAAAACAATCTACTGAGCTGTCCATAACTATTTTTTGAGGTAGTCTATTTCACATTTTCACAGCTCTTGCTGTGAGCCTTAAGGTATGTGGAGGTTAAATCTCTTTTCCCTCTGGTGTAAAGAGTTCCCCCGTGTCCTCTGTAATGATCTGAAAGTGAATAACTCAACATCTTGCTCAGAGGCATAACTAGAACTTTCAGGGCCCGGTGCAAGAAACCATGAAGGGCCCCCTGACTCCATCCCAGGGACCTTCTCACTGATTCATGGAACTTTACTGCCATTGTGGGGGCCTTTATTGTGGTCCCAGAGCAGGACCCTTTCAAGTGTTCTGCACCAGGACCCCTTACTGCATAGTTGTCAACCTTTACAAAAAGATTTCAGGGACACCTTTTTTTATGTGTTCAGCCAGCCATTGTAGGCGGAGAACGTATCTTAATTAGGGGTGGACGATTTAAAATGGACATGGTTCTACAAGAACCATATAATGCCATATCCCTTTGCACCTCTCTACACTCCCCAGAATGCCTCTGTATCCTTCAGCATGCCTCTATACCCCTGCACATTTCTGTACCTCCCAAATAACCCCTGTACCCCTAGCACACCTCCATACCCCCCAGCACACTTTAATACCCCTTTGCACATTGCTGCACCTCCTACACACACCTCTGCAGCTCCCAGCATCCTCCAACTCAGCACACCTCTGCACCCCCCACACACCTTTGCACCTCCTAGAATCCTCTTTATCCCCCAGTATGATTCTATTTGCCCAGCTAGCCATTTTGAAACCCCCAGCACAACTCCACACCCCCCATATACACACACATACCTCTGCACCTCCAAGCATTCTCTGTATTCCCCAGCATATCTATGTACTCTGCCACACATTTCTGCACCCCCCACACCCCTGTACCAACCCCCCTCCCACATACCTCTGCACCTCCCAGCATCCTCTGTATTCCCCAGCAAATCCCTCCACACCTGGCTCCCTGCACACCCCTAAGACCTCTTTCACACGAGCGGACCCATGAGCAGGATCCGCTTGCTCAGCAGGGGATCTCTATGCTGATCCCCACTGAGCATGCGATGACAGGTCCATATCCACTCTGCTGATGCAGAGCAGACATGGACACAGCCTGCTGCTTCCTTAGGGGTGGTCAGATGGAAACGGACTGCTTGTCCATTCCATCCGACTGTCATCCGATCCATCAGATGCATGGGGAACAGATCCCCATCCATCTGTTTTTAGCAGACAGAATCAGATTGTATGGTGGCGCGTGTCAACAGAAACATGTCTGCTGACATCCGCTGCTCCATAGAGAGCTATGGATGGACGATCGGATCCTCCTGAAAAATGGACAGGCAGACCTTATCAGTTCACTATGCAGTAGTGGGGGTGATCAACATCTCTGTGGTGCCCGCAGGCTGTGGGATCTCCCTCTGGCTAGTAGTTCACTTCCCGAGTCCATACAGTGGAGAGGGGCAGGGTCTCTGATCCAGGCAGGTATCAGCATCTGTGTACAAGCACAGTGACTCACTTATTTTTTTAAACCAATGCCCGGGTCAGAGGCCCCTCCCCTCTCCACTGTATAGAATCTGGAAGTGAACTGCTAGCCAGAGGGAGATCCCACAGCATGCGGACACCACAGAGATGTTGATCACCCCCACCACTGCATAGTGAACTGACAGCCAGAGGTGCAGGGGGAGATGCTGGGTCTTGGGCCCCCCCTCCCACAGTGGCAGAAAGCCAGGTCTCAGCCGCAAGTACACATCCTGCGACCGTGGTAGTTCTACCAATGATCTTGTTCACTAAATGGACCACTTACATATTTGTACATGGTGATCATATTCCCTCTTAATTGCCTCTTTTCATGGAAGAATAAACTCAGTTCAGTCAATCTTTACCCATAGCTGAGCTCCTCCATGTCTCATAACATTTTGGTAGCCCTTCTTATGCCTGGATAAGGGTCTGCTGCTGATTTTTTTTGGGGGGGGCATACTTTTTTTAATTTTTGTGTGGGGTTAAAATTAATACCAGACTCAAAGACACTGGTGCAGAATGCTTTTTTTTTTGCTTTTTTGTAGAGTCCCCTATCATCTAGGATAAGGGTCTAGTATAAATGTAGGGATTCCTGGCCGTTTGTTTAGCAACAGAGGTAAAGCAGCTAAAGCTGTAATTTGCCGGAAATTTAAATGGCATTTTTTGTGTACATCATATAGTGCACCACTTCACAAGCGAGATCAGAGCATCCCCAGGCATGTTATTTAATGAAATGTATTTTTAATGTTGCCTTTAAAGCATTTTTTAAAATTGCTGCCCCACCCTGCCAAAAGAATATACATTTTTCATTTTTTTTGCTTAAGTATATGTTCCCCAGGGCAGTGCCCAGCCCCATGCAATTTTTTGGACAACCTCTTGCCTATTAGCCTTAGCCTAAAATAACCATTAGTGTTCTATAAAATTTGGTTCTCGTTGACTTCAGTAGGGTTCTGATTCAGCACTCAAACCACAGCACTGTACACCAAACAGGCCTCAAAATGAAACCAGCTACTTCCGTCTCCTCCCTAATTGCACATAATTCAAATATGTCACTTTTAGCTTACAAAAATCTTATTGTAGTGTTTATAAAACCCATAAATATTTATGGCTGATCACTATTACAGTTTTTATAGAATTTAGAATAAAAAAATAAAATATACATTTTTCAGAAAATAATGAATGAATCACAAAGCCAACCATTACTAAATTTACTTGATCAGTGCAGGAATATCAGATGACAAAAAAGAAAATAATTCTAGATTATATTTTAATATATTATATATAATTATGTCTTAGATATAAAAAAAACATTGTTTATATTATTGGGGATCAGATATACTGTATTTGCTTTGTGATGCTGAGGTTTTATGTATTAAAATGGTATTCCTCAGCTGTTCAACAACATGGCTCAATCATTTCATTTTAATCACTTCTCTGGAGATAAATAAAACTCCATATTGCATAAAATACAGCAGCTTTAGATGGTGTGAAATTGTTTCTTTTTTGCTCACTATCTGTTTCTTACTAGACTTTTAATCAGTGTGAACTAAAGTTTAATGAACTAAAGTCCAGCTTCTATAGTTCACAATGAGCTAAAAATAATTGGGCTGAGACTCCCATGCATACAACATTCTGCCTTTGGCATTTTCCTGAAAACTGTGCTTAATTGCTTTGCTGATGTTGTTAAGTGATCCTAGGGGGCTCCAGGAGTAAGGCTGCCTATATAGGTAGAGGAAGAGGTCCTTTCTTAAAAACACAAATAGCTAATAAACAAATCTATTTTACTTTGAACTTTGTAGGTATTGCTTTACAAAACAAACCTCAACAATGTTTACAAGAACAAGCTACAACAGTGGAAACACATGGGGTCACATCAGGTATACAGTGAAAACAATTTGACATTTCATTACATATAAGATTTTCTTTAACAATAGCATTTAATTTACAAGATTGCATCTCTTGGTGCAAAACTATTACATGTAACATTTTACAGAAATAAACTCAGTCATTGTTGTACTGAATAATTTATTGAAAAATACTACTTTACAATACGTTTTAATTTTTTCCTACTAAGATAAAGCATTAATATTCATACGAATGTTTTATGATTATTAGCGTATTCTAGATTAGCAATGTATTCTAGAATTTACTCATGATGCTTACTAGAGCTGAGCAAATTGGCTTGGTATGGATATTTCTAAATGTTATGCAGTTTGCGTTATTCTTAGTTCCTGGTATGTTTGGCAGTCTATCCCCAATTTTCAAATTCCATACTTTCCTGTGTACCTCACAGCCAGTCAGGAGGGGATGCTTTGCCATTATAGTGTGCATTTGGAACTGCTCGTATTCAGTCATGTACTTATGTACTGTTCATAATCACAATCATAATTATAATAGCTTATTCCCAAAATGTTCATGCTGGATAGTTCTTGCCATTTCTCACTCAGTGTTCACTTCAAGTTGACAATTCATTTCCTGACATTCGCATAGTGTTATCAACATTTTTAGACACACAAGTTAGGAGACCTGAGACAGGGTCATTTAACGGCCTGGTAGTGAAAGTCATGGTAAAAAAACTGAACGATGTTGCTATGGATTTATATTTTGGTCCAATTTTTTTCTTGTACATCATAGACCAGGCACACTGAAGAATCCACCACACTAAACCCTTCAAAAACCCGCAAAAAGTGATTTGTAGAGATACGTTTATATCTTAAAATGTGCTTGACGGGCAACTTCCTAATTTGTCTCTTTTCTAGCATAAACTATTGCAGGGTTATTTTTTTCTGGTGTAGCATTACCATCCATGGGAGCTGCTGGTATTTAATAGGTTTTGCCTAATGTTGCCAGTAGTGACCTGCACAGTACACCGACACTCTAATGGCTTATCTTGGCTCTATTAAATTAGAAATTGTATTAAATTAGAAATAATTGTGGAATTGTACAATGATACTGTAACGTGGATAGGGTGAGTTTTTGTTTACTTTACTACCCATGAAGGGCCTTTCCCCATCACCCTGGGTGATTAAAGAAAGCCAGTGCAAGAAAAAATGATCAACAGTTAAAGCACCCATATGTCTCAGAGTAACAGATTTGCAGCTACCCATGAAGTGCTACAATATAACTGTAATCAACTAGATCTTATCTAACCAATGGCCAGTGGATCATGTCTTCTGGTGTTGTGAGCCTTTAACCACCTCGATACAATGCACTTACACCCCCTTCCTGCCCAGACCAATTTTCAGCTTTCAGCGTTCTCACACTTTGAATGCCAATTATGCAGTCATGCAACACTGTACCGATATGAAATTTGCATCCTTTTTTTCACACAAACAGAGATTTATTTTGGGGGTATTTAATCACTTGTGTTTTTTTTATTTTTTATGCTATAAATAAAAAAGCCCATAAATTTTGTGAAAAATTTCTGTCATAAAATTTTGCAAATTAGTGATTTTTCTTCATAAATTTTGGCCAAAATATATACTGCCACATATCTTTGGTAAAAATAACCCAAATTAGTATAAATTATTTGGTCTTTGTGAAAGTTATAGAGTCTACAAACTATGGAGCCAATCACTGAAAATTGATCACACCTGATGTACTCTCATTTCTTGAGACACTAATGCCCCGTACACACGGTCGGATTTTCCGACGTAAAATGTGTGATAGGACCTTGTTGTCGGAAATTCCGACCGTGTGTAGGCTCCATCATACATTTTCCATCGGATTTTCCGACACACAAAGTTTGAGAGCAGGATATAACATTTTCCGACAACAAAATCCGTTGTCGGAAATTCCGATCGTGTGTACACAAATCCGACGGACAAAGTGCCACGCATGCTCAGAATAAATAAAGAGATGAAAGCTATTGGCCACTGCCCTGTTTATAGTCCCGACGTACGTGTTTTACGTTACCGCGTTCAGAACGATCGGATTTTCCGACAGCTTTGTGTGACCGTGTGTATGCAATACAAGTTTGAGCCAACATCCGTCGGAAAAAATCCTAGGATTTTGTTGTCGGAATGTCTGAACAAAGTCCGACCGTGTGTACGGGGCATAACAAGTCAGGAAAGTACAAAAACCCTCCAAATGACCCCTTTTTAGAAAGTAGACATTCCAAGGTATTAAGTAAGTAGCATGGTGAGTTTTTTAAGTTGTAATTTTTTCCCACAATTCTTTACAAAATGAAGAATTTTTTTTTTACTTAAATTGTCATATTAACAGGTTATTTCTCTCACAGAGCATATGCATACAACAAATTACACCACAAAATGCTTTCTGCTACTCTACCTGAGTATGGCGATACCACATGTGTGAGACTTTTACACAACCTGGTCACTTACAAGGGCCCAACATTGGTGAGTCTTTTGAATGGTTCATTTTTTTCCAGAAGTTTTTGGAAAATGTGGAAAAAAATAATGAAAACGCATTTTTTTTACACAAAGTTGTCCATTTATCAGATATTTCCAACACATAGCATGTACATGGCAAAGATGACACCCCAAAATACATTCTGCTACTCCTCCTGAGTATGGCGATACCACATGTGTGAGACTTTTACACAGCCTGGCCACATACAGAGGCCCAACATTGAAGTAGCACCACCATCAGGCATTCTATGAGCATAAATGACACATCTCATATCTCAACCACCTATTACACTTTTGAAGGCCCTGGAGCACCAGGACAATTGAAATGCCCCCAAAATGACCCCATTTTGGAAAGCAAACACCCCAACATATAATCCATGAGGCATAATGAGTCTTTGAACGGTTCTGTCAGGAAAGGGTCCATCTGCTGGTAAGATATATCGTTTGGCATGCAGTACTGGGGTCCACCATCAGGTGTCTCCTGGCAGTGTTGAACTGTCAGGAGAATATTTCCCTGCTGGTGTCATTTCATCTTTTGGCCGCAGTACTGACGTCCACCAGCGGATGGATCCTGGCAGTATGGAGCAGACAACACTCCCTGCGCTCAGGTGTTACCTGAAGTCAGTTATAGTCAGTCCCATAAATACCCGGCAAGCCCTCACATGCTTGCCTTGGTATCTTTCTTCCTTGCGCCCTGACCTGTTACCCGGAACCTGTATCCTGTATCTGTAACCTGTATCTCCTGTATCTGAACCTGAACCTGAGCCTGCTCCTGAGCCTGTATCCTATCCCATCCATTATTTCCCTCTCCTAACCTGCCCTTGTTCAGTTGCTTATCTCCTGTGTATGACCTTGGCTTGGCTAAAACGTTTATGTTTCTGGTATATCCCTTGTCCTGCTGACCTGCTGTGTATGACCCTGGCCTGGCTGACATCTGTGATTCCAGTATTCCCCCTTGCTGTATATATTGTTGTTTGTGGTGGGTTTGTTGTGTTGGTTTTGCACTGTTTGTATTTTCTGAATTATCACCTATTTTAATAAATATTATTTACTTACATGCGTTTGGGTTATCTCTGTGCAGTCCACACAGTCTGGTCTACTAGTCTCCTGACAGTATACCAAGGCCATCCCTGACCAGACGTGGCTGCACTGAGAAACCGTCCTGGTACGGTGGGCTCGCAAAAGATGGACTTTGATGAAATTGTCTAATATTCTCTGCTGGCGGCAGACTCTTAAAAATTGGACCAGTGACCAACTGCTGGAAACGATCCAATCAGCCCATTTTCTAGTAGATCAGGGTCACATGTTATTTGAGGATGTTCAGCCTTTGATCCAATTATGTGCTAAGCCAGCCTTGTCATGTGTTTCCGAAGGTAATGACGATTTCTCCTCTCCGTTCAGTTGTGACCAGGTTGAATCCCTGGTATGGTTGTTGGAGGATGATCTGGCTTTTTTGATGAACATTATTCCGCTTGTTCCCAGCAGGTGTTATCCGATTGCATTTGTTCAGTACAATCTCTGATTAGACAGGCTGTATGTGAACCAACTTTTGTTCAACCTGTGTTGCAAGCATGGTCAGATCTCCTGCATTTAGCCAAGCCACAGCAATCCAGCCCTGCCATTAGTCACCTATCTTCCCAAAAATCTTTCTCCCAGTCGCCCATGGCAACCTCAGCTACAGACCAGCATACACAGCTTCCCACTAAGTGCTATTACCCAGTCTCTACTCACTGCACCTATCCTGCTTTCAATCACCCTGCCTCTTCTCTTCCACCTGTAACAATCCCACAAACCCCTCCTCCAGCCACTGTTCCCTGGTCTTCCTTTTGCCCAGTTACATCCCTTCCTTACAGCCCTGCAATTACCTACAAGGCTGCGCTGGCTAAACCAAAGAAGAAACGAAAGTTCTTTCCTACCGACACAATCCTGCCAGTAACTCAACTTGCTTCCACACCAACCAACCCACTCCAGTCTGCTTGCGTGCCAGCTAAACCTGATAACCCACCTGATTCTGCCAAACCTCTGCCTGCTATCCAGCCAGTGTCTCCGCCTAAAGTTCCTGTGCCCCAATCTGATCTCGTTTTCCAGTCTGATGTGCTTGCCTTCCAGCCGGATGTCTCGGTGCCTGCCTTCCAGCTTGATGTCTCTGTTACCCAGTCTGACGTTCCAGTGCCTGCTACCCAGTCTGACGTTCCAGTGCCTGCTACCCAGTCTGACGTTCCAGTGCCTGCTACCCAGTCTGATGTTCCAGTGCCTGCTACCCAGTCTGACGTTCCAGTGCCTGCTACCCAGTCTGATGTTCCAGTGCCTGCTACCCAGTCTGATGTTCCAGTGCCTGCTACCCAGTCTAACGTTCCAGTGCCTGCTACCCAGTCTGACGTTCCAGTGCCTGCTACCCAGTCTGACGTTCCAGTGCCTGCTACCCAGTCTGACGTTCCAGTGCCTGCTACCCAGTCTGACGTTCCAGTGCCTGCTACCCAGTCTGACGTTCCAGTGCCTGCTACCCAGTCTGACGTTCCAGTGCCTGCTACCCAGTCTGACGTCCAAGTGCCTGCTACGCAGTCTGACGTCCCAGTGCCTGCTACCCAGTCAGACGTCCCAGTGCCTGCTACCCGGTCTGACGTCCCAGTGCCTGCTACCCGGTCTGACATCCCAGTGCCTGCTACCCGGTCTGACGTCCCAGTGCCTGCTACCCGGTCTGACGTCCCAGTGCCTGCTACCCGGTCTGACGTCCCAGTGCCTGCTACCCGGTCTGACGATCCAGTGCCTGCTACCCGGTCTGACGATCCAGTGCCTGCTACCCGGTCTGACGATCCAGTGCCTGCTACCCGGTCTGACGATCCAGTGCCTGCTACCCGGTCTGACGATCCAGTGCCTGCTACCCGGTCTGACGATCCAGTGCCTGCTACCCGGTCTGACGATCCAGTGCCTGCTACCCGGTCTGACGATCCAGTGCCTGCTACCCGGTCTGACGATCCAGTGCCTGCTACCCGGTCTGACAATCCAGTGCCTGCTACCCGGTCTGACGATCCAGTGCCTGCTACCCGGTCTGATGATCCAGTGCCTGCTACCCGGTCTGACGTCCCAGTGCCTGCTGTCCATGTTCAAGCCTAAAGTTTTGCTACCAGTGTTCCAGTCTGATGTGCCCGCTTCCCAGTTTGAAAATCTTCTGTCTGCTGCCCAGCCTGATGCGCCAGTGTCTTCTACTCAGCCTGTTGTGCCAATGCCTGTGTCCGCTGTCCAGTTTGAGGTCCCAGTGCCTGCTGCTCAGCCTGACATCCCAGTGCCCATGTTCCAGTCTGACGCTTCAGTGACTACTGTCCAGTCTGATGTACCTATTCTTCAGCCTGGTATGCCAGCACCTGCTGTTCTGCCCGATGTGCCAGCGCCTGTGTCTACTGCCCAGACTAAAGTTCCAGTACCCGCTGCCTGGTCTGATGTCTCGGTGCCGGCTTTCTAGTCCGCTTTCCAGCCTGATGTGCTAGTGTCTGCTACTCAGCCAGTTGTACCAATGCCTGTGCCCGCTGCCCAGTTTGAGGTCCCAGTGCCTGCTGCTCAGCCCGAAATCCTAGTGTCCATGTTCCAGTCTGACGCTCCAGTGACTACTGACCAGTCCAATGTACCTGTTGTGCCAGTACCTGCTGTTCTGCCTGATGTGCCAGCACCTGTCTTTGCTGTCCAGCCTGAAGTTCCAGCACCTGCTGCCCGGTCTGATGTCTCAGTACCCACTTTCCAGCCTGATATGCCCATCCTCCAGCCTGATATCCTGGTACCTGTCTTCCAGCCTGATGTCGTGATGTTGGTATCTCAGCCTGAGGTTTCGGTGTCCGTGTCTCAGCCTGAGGTTTCAGTGCCCGTGTTTCAGCCTGGAGTTTTGGTGCCCGTGTCTCAGCCTGCTGAATCGGTGCCCGTTACCCAGTCTGTTGAATCGGTGCCCGTTACCCGGTCTGCTGAACAGGTGCCCGTTACCCAGTCTACTAAACCGAAGTCCGTCACTTTGCCTGTCAAGCCAGTACCCGTTATCCGGCTTGCCGAACCAGTGCCCAGTGTCCAGCTCGCTGAGTCGGGGCCTGTTACCCAGCCCACTGGGCCGGGGACCGTTACCCAGCTTGCTGAGCCGGTGCCTGTAATCCGGCCTGCCCTTACGGTGCTCGCTGTTCAGCCTAATGCTCCAAAGCCTGCTGTCCATCTCGATGACCCAGAGCCTGCTGCCCAGCTCGATGACCCGAAGCCTGCTGCCCAGCTCGATGACCCGGAGCCTGCTGCCCAGCTCGATGATCCAGGGCCTGCTGCCCAGCTCGATGATCCGGAGCCTGCTGCCCAGCTCGATGATCCGGAGCCTGCTGCTCAGCTCGATGACCCGGAGCCTGCTGCCCAGCTCGATGACCCGGAGCCTGCTGCCCAGCTCGATGACCCGGAGCCTGCTGCCCAGCTCGATGACCCGGAGCATGCTGCCCACCTCGATGACCCGGAGCCTGCTGCCCAGCTCGGTTTGTTCCTGTTTGCTGCCCAGCTCGGTTTGTTCCTGTTTGCTGCCCAGCTCGGTTTGTTCCGGTCTGCTGCCCAGCTCGGTTTGTTCCAGTCTGCTGCCCAGCTCGGTTTGTTCCGGTCTGCTGCCTAGCTCGGTTTGTTCCGGTCTGCTGCCCAGCTCGGTTTGTTCCGGTCTGCTGCCCAGCTCGGCTTGTTCCTGTCTGCTGCCCAGCTTGGCTTGTTCCTGTCTGCTGCCCAGCTTGGCTTGTTCTTGTCTGCTGCCCAGCTTGGCTTGTTCCTGTCTGCTGCCCAGCTTGGCTTGTTCCTGTCTGCTGCCCAGCTTGGCTTGTTCCTGTCTGCTGCCCAGCTTGGCTTGTTCCTGTCTGCTGCCCAGCTTGGCTTGTTCCTGTCTGCTGCCCAGCTTGGCTTGTTCCTGTCTGCTGCCCAGCTTGGTTTGTTCCTGTCCGCTGCCCAGCTCAATGACTCTGATGTGCCAGCTGTCTGCCCGGATGTGCCTGACGACCAGCCTGAAATGCCTTCTTCCACCATTCTACCTGATGCCATAGACTATGGACAATTAAGACTAGTTGGAGTGTCCGGAGGCCCCCCCTTTGGGGGGTTACTGTCAGGAAAGAGTCCATCCGCTGGTAAGATATATCGTTTGGCATGCAGTACTGGGGTCCACCAGCAGGTGTCTCCTGGCAGTGTTGAACTGTCAGGAGAATATTTCCCTGCTGGTGTCATTTCATCTTTTGGCCGCAGTACTGACGTCCACCAGTGGATGGATCCTGGCAGTATGGAGCAGACAACACTCCCTGCGCTCAGGTGTTACTTGAAGTCAATTATAGTCAGTCCCATAAATACCCGGCAAGCCCTCACATGCCTGCCTTGGTATCTTTCTTCCTTGCACCCTGACCTGTTACCCAGGAACCTGTATCCTGTATCTGTAACCTGTATCTCCTGTATCTGAACCTGAACCTGAGCCTGCTCCTGAGCCTGTATCCTATCCCATCCATTATCTCCCTCTCCTAACCTGCCCTTGTTCGGTTGTTTATCTCCTGTGTATGACCTTAGCTTGGCTAAAACGTTTATGTTTCTGGTATATCCCTTGTCCTGCTGACCTGCTGTGTATGACCCTGGCCTGGCTGACATCTGTGATTCCAGTATTGCCCCTTGCTGTATATATTGTTGTTTGTGGTGGGTTTGTTGTGTTGGTTTTGCACTGTTTGTATTTTCTGAATTATCACCTATTTTAATAAATATTATTTACTTACATGCGTTTTGGGTTATCTCTGTGCAGTCCACACAGTCTGGTCTACTAGTCTCCTGACAGGTTCATTTTTTTCCAGAAGTTTTTGGAAAATGTGAAAAAAAATGAAAATGCATTTTTTTTTTACACAAAGTTGTCCATTTATCAGATATTTCCAACACATAGCATATACATGGCAAAGATGACACCCCAAAATACATTCTGCTACTCTTCCTGAGTATGGCGATACCACATGTGTGAGACTTTTACACAGCCTGGCCACATACAGAGGCTCAACATTAAAGTAGCAGCATCAGGCGTTCTACAAGCATAAATGACACATCTCATTTCTCAACCACCTATTACACCTTTGAAGGCCCTGGAGCACCAGGACAATGGAATTGCCCACAACATGACCCCATTTTGGAAAGCAAACACCCCAATGTATAATCTATGAGGCATAATGAGTCTTTAGAATGGTTCATTTTTTTCCAGAAGTTTTTAGAAAATGTGGAAAAAAATAAACGAATTTTTTTACACAAAATTGTCCATTTATCAGATATTTCCAACACATAGCATGTACATAGCAAGGATGACACCCCAAAATACATTCTGCTATTCCTCCTGAGTATGGCGATACCACATGTGTGAGACTTTTACACAGCCTGGCTACATACAAAGGCCCAATATTGAAGTAGCACCTTCCGCCGTTCTACAAGCATAAATAACACATCTCATTTCTCAACCACCTATTACACTTTTGAAGGCCCTGGAGCACCAGGACAATGGAATTGCCCCCCAAATTACTACATTTTGGAAAGAAAACACCCCAACGTATAATGTATGTAGGCATAATGAGTCTTTGGAACTGTTCATTTTTTTCCAGAAGTTTTTGGAAAATGTGGAAAAAAATGAGAATGCATTTTTTTACACAAAGTTGTCCATTTATAAGATATTTCCAAAACATTGCAAATACATAGCAAAAATGACACCCCAAAATACATTCTGCTACTCCTGAGTATGGTGATACCACATGTGTGAGCCTTTTACACAGCCTGGCCACATACAGAGGCCCAACATCCAAGTAGCACCATCAGGAGGTCTAGGAGCATAAATGACATATATAATTTCCTGGCAACCTATCATTTTTGAAGGCCCTTCATATTTCTAAAACGTAGCATGTACATACCAAGAGTTACAATCCAAAATTAAATTCTATTGCAGAAAGGGTAAAAAAAAAGCATTACCTGTGCTTTTAGTAGTATCCACAGAGGAGAGCATTGGTCCAGGCAGCAGGCAGGGATGTGCTTAGCGACAGCAATAGTAATTATCCAGGCAGCAGGCAGGAATATTGTCCATAGTCAGTACAAGGATATTGTCAGCATAGCACAATCCATAGAAATTGTCTAGGCAGAGACAGCCAGCACAGCCATAATATTAGTTCTGTTACACTGTTACCTGCAGACACTCATTATTGTACCGGTCTCCTGCCCATCATAATCATACTGCCTCTTGCTACAGCTAATTATTTGCATAGTCCAGGTAGCAGTGTGGTCCATTCATGCGGCAGGCAGAGGGCAAGTAAGACCTGTGCACAGGGGCACAGGGGTACAGGCTTCGACCCACCCAAATTTCTATGAAGCCTCTGGACTCCAGACCCTAATCTGGAAATTCTGAAACCCGGAGAAAACAAAAAAAAATTGTTTTCTCCATCCAGAAAAACAATTCTGGAGCCCCTCACATATGTGAGACCCCTATGTACTACAGTAGCAGGGCAAAAGATCAGTCCAATTGGTAGGCAAAATCATAGTCCGTAAAACTGGCCAGGGTCAGTTCACGTGCAAGCAGTCAAAGTGGTAGGCAGTAGCGTAGTTGATAAAACAGGCCAGGGTCAGTTCACATGGAAGCAGTCCAAACGGTAGGCAGAGGCATAGTCACAAAACAGGCCAGGGTCAGTTCACATGGAAGCAGTCCAAACAGTAGGCAGAGGCATAGTCAAAAAACAGGCCAGGGTCAGTTCACATGGAAGGCAGTGGCATGGTTATTTGGGGAAGCATGGAAAATAGTCATCACAGATGATGGATATGGTTAAAAATATGGGCTAATATTTTTTAATATTTCAGCCTGCTTCAGATGGTGGAATGTGGAAGGGGAAGTGGCGCTCATGAAGTCAGCTAACAGCATCAGAGCAAAGGTCTTGTGGAGGGGGTCTTTGTTGATAGATGAGGGACATGACAACTTCTTCTATGAATTTTAGGAAGAGGGCGGGGCTTTCCATGGATTTAGTGTAGACCACACTATTTTATGTGTATTGTCGGACCGGCAATTCATTAATAGCCGTGATTAGTTTTAAATTACTTTTTTTCCTTTGAAATGTCATTTTGGTGTAAGGCTGTTCTAAACATGGGAAACATGCGCCCCTTTACAGGCATACTATAGACACCCCCCAGGTAGGAAATTTAAAGGAATATTACACTTTTATTGGTTCACTTTGATTGATCCATGACCCTGGGGCAGGACCCAGGTCCCCAAATACTTTTTATGACAATAACTTGCATATAAGCCTTTAAAATCAGCACTTTTGATCATTCATGTTCGTGTCCCATAGACTTTAACGGTGTTTGCGTGTTCGAACAAATTTTTTGCCTGTTCGCATCTTCTGGTGCGAACCGAACAGGGGGGTGTTCGGCTCATCCCTAGTGGCAGGTGACGGTCACTGATGGGCTGTGCAATGGGTGGCAGGTGACGTTCACTGATATTTGATGAGAAAGGGAGGCGAATGGCTAACCTAAGTTTAAAACAGTGCCACATCCAATATTCAAGACAAGGACAAGAGAGGTTCCCCTAAGTGGACTTTTAAGGCACCTAGTAATATCTAGTTTAAAAATATACCGAAATATACAAAATAATACAATAGTAAACAAATTTTATTCATGAATAAACAGAGTTAAAAATATAAGGAAACATTGATTTGTCTAAGCAGTCAGTTTCTATCACCATGCAAATAGATATATGAGAAGGCCTCCTCACACCGAACGTGTTTCGGGATACAGGTTAATCCTTCTTCAGGGGTGCAAAAAAGAGGGAGGGATTCATCTAAAGTTTAATTGAAATATGTAATCAATACATTACAGTAAGACATGGAGGCACAGAAATAGATGCTTGGACCGTTACAATAATACACTTACATAATATTGGATGGTGAGGTAGTTTACAATATTTCGTTAAATCACTTTAAAAGCTTGCAGTCTAATAGCACAGATTAATTGTGCCAGTGGGATTGCTGTCTTAAGGCAAAAAGGCATCAGAGAGGTCTGTAAATGCAGACTGAGTGTTGTTGCCCTCAAGAGGAATAAATCCTCCCTGCATTCCGTGGCAACATGATGGCCAGAAGAATATACTGGGGCAAATGGAATCCTTGGGAGTAAAAAGAGGTGCACCAAAATATAAGTCTAGGTTGAAAGTACTGGATATATAGCAAAGTTGGATATTCATTTAATTAAACTAAGTCAAAGATATACCTGCTGGTAGCGATAAGGTGGTAAAGTTGATGGTCTGGCAAGATGGAGGGCCAGATCCAGCAGCAGCTAAAAGCAAAAATAATAATAATATAAATAAGCAGAATAGATAATATTCAGTATATGGACACAGGTGCCAAGGAATATGCCTGGACACTAAAGTAACCAACAAGGTATATTAATGTGGATAACGTTTAGCTATAGTATATGGTCGCAGGTGCCAAAGGATATACTTAGACACTAGAACAACCAATATATACAGAGCAATGGTATATCAATAGAAGGTCAATGTCAAACCTATGTGTATAAAGTATAGGATAGCTGTATAATTGAATAAAAAAGTATTGTATGTAGAACAAGCGATTTAGGTTTGTTTTCAAAAGAAAACTAAAACAAGGGACTATACAATAATTACATTGATTCGTTACTCATAATAGGCTAACAGAAAGTAAAGTAATTACCTTAATGGGGGAGAGATTGAAAAGACCAGCCACACATTCCAACATCCAGCTACAAAGTGCTCGATGTGGGATTGAGCTGGCTTTGTATTTAAGGGCACTAAACCCCAATCAGCTGGCGGAGTGAATTGCGCACAGCTGATGATGGGGATAGCTAACAGGGAAGCCTCTGACTGCTCCCTGAGCTGAGTGTGCGCCGCGCAGCCCCCACCGCGCATGCACATCAGAGCGGCGTCACGCACACCCAGCCCACGGACACAGTATGCCTCACCGGCAGACTGCGCATGTCCACCGGAGTGGAAAGATGGAGGCTGTGGGCGGTGATGTAAAGCATCCATCAGCCTCCAAAGCGCCGCCTAAGGTTAGAAAACCAGGCAGCTTTGTGTGCCAGGCAATTCTGCTGGTCGAAAAAAAAACCATAATTCTGCTGGTCGGCCGCAGCACAGGGAGAACTAAGGAGGAAGAGAAAACCCCATGCGGACAACCTATGAATATATAAAGTGGAAGCATACATCCACGTGAAATACAGAAGTTAATTAACTGTCTGGTGCCCAGATAGTCATTTAAAAAAGACAAGCAAAACAGGCATCAATTATGCAAAGGTGGTTAATGCAGGGACAAATATTTTGTAAATTGATTGTATTATGTTGATACAAAAGTGATCATAAATATATCAAAAGATACAAGCGAGCAATTACATAATATTGGCAATGGAGCAAAAACAACAATATTAGCATTATGATGTTAAAGTTTATAGTACAATAATATAATTGAAGATAAATCAAACCCAATGAGGGTAAGCATTAATTGTTGATATGGATGCATACATCCATGCGTGCATAGACATAACTACACACGCCTGGGCATATAGAACATCTAAAGGAAGGCAGAAAAAAAGCATCAAATATACAGAGAAATCTAAATCTATCAACCCAAAGGAGAGGGAAAAGGAAAAAGACATTTTAATTAAGATGTTGAAACTTACACTGCTTTAATAAAAATACAAATACATCAAGTCTAATGCCCCGTACACACGGTCGGATTTTCCGATGGACAATGTCCGATCGGAGCGTGTTGTCGGAAATTCCGACCGTGTGTGGGCGCCATCGGACATTTTACATCGGATTTTCCGACACACAAAGTTGGACAGCAGGAGATAAAATTTTCCGACAACAAAATCCGATCGCGTCTTTTCCGACCGTGTGTGGCCTGTTCCGACGCACAAAGTGCCACACATGCTCAGAAGAAATTCCGACACGGGACAGCTCGTTCTGGTAAACATAGCGTTCGCAATGGATACAGCACTTTCGTCATGCTGCAATGTTCAAAATGGTTTAATACAGCGCACTCTCTTCTTCTTTATAATGTGACAAGAATAAAGTCGTTTTGCTGCTCATATTCACACACACTTCTCACAAACTTATTTCTTTACTATTTATCGGGATTCCCTCAATATATTTTGATTTCTCACATCTGACAACAACATTTTTTTTTTTTTGGACTTTAATGTAGATTCTTTTTTTGTGTTTCTCTTTTTTATTTTTTATTTTTTTTGGTGATTTTGATTTGTATTCCCGAAAATGTTTGTGTGTGTTTTTGGTGACAAGTTCCCACAACACCACTAATATGTTGTTCTATTTAATCTGTAGGAGATTGTTTGGTGTTGTTGTCCCTTGTTAATTTCACATTGTACTTTAGAAATGTACCTGAATCATCACCAACAAACTGTCCTTTTTGGATGAAAACACACACAGGAGAGTATAATTTACCGAAATAAATTTTATTAAGGGGTCACAACTAAACAAAGAGGGAGGCAACGCTGGAGAAACTGCAGAAGTGGGTGAAGCCTTGGACCCCCAGGGCAGACATCAATTATTTAAAAGCAAAATTGGTGGCCTGAGGAGTCCTTATCTTAGGGAGGGCAGTCTGGTCCAGAAGTCCCAGAGATCCGGAAAGCAGCAGATGACATCTGTGTCCCCAGGCTGTGGTCATACGAGAGACTGCAGCTTTTGTCAGACCAGACTGAACCCAGGGCAATCACTCTTTGGTCTTCTTTCCACGCCTCCTTCCAGCCTTTGGCTGTGGTGGAGTTGTGGCAGCAGGAGGAGGAGGAGGAGGATCGTCCCTCTCCATGACATCCGTCTTGTGTGTCAGTTCCCCACTCTCCCCCTTACGTAGGACTTTATAAATCAGGTCCTCAGAGATCTTGCGTTGACCCTCCTGCATGCCCTGCAATTTTGTGGCAGCCATGCAGGCAAAGGCCTCTTCAGGACTGGGGAAGGCTCGGAGGGACGCCGAAGCCTCCTGGATCAGCCTGTACGCTGAATCCTGCACGGGACTCGGAGTCGCCTTCCTGGCTCATTTATATGGCAGGCGGAGGGGAGGAACCTGAGACTTAGTCAGGCTGCGACTTGTCCCAGGCTTCTCTTGGCTGACACTTAGCCCCGCCTCCTCCTGGCTGCCACTAATCCCCGCCTCCTCCTGACTGCCACATTTCACAACCTCCTCCTGGCTGAGGTCTTCCTGTGTATGAAAAAGGGACATAGTTTTAGTATTTTCTTCATTAATCACACACAATTTTCACCTCCTGACTGCTGCAAATTGAATGTTAACAAATATAACAGACAATCCTTCTGAGCCCATCAGTTTTCATTCTTGTCCCAATTTTGGGTGCCCACTACTGTCTATTGATATGTAAAACACTTTTTTTTAATCAGCAATTAGTTATCAATAATAACATCTAGTAAACATCATTTATTTATTGACCAGAAATCTGTAGAAGAATGCTATACCTGACTCCAGCTGGGCTCCTCCACTTCTTCCTGGCTGGAAGTCCCAGGTTGGACATCGGAAGCCTCAGCTGGGATGGAAGGAAGAGTGGAAGGAAGAGTAGAGAGGGATTCCCTGACTTCAGTGTGGTCTGACAGAAATCGCAGTCTCTCATAGTACCACAGCCTGGGGACATAAACATCATCTGCTGCAGCTCCGGACCTCTGGGAATCCATGACCTTCTTGCGCTCCCTAAGATAAGTGCTCCTCAGGCCACCAATTTTAGCTTTTAAATAAGGGATGGTTGCTGTGGGGACCACCGGCTTCACCAACTCCAGCAGTTTCTCCAGCGCTGCCTGCCTCTTCTGTTTGTGATTATAGTGGGGGTGTCTCACTTGCCACAGACAGGGCAGCTCCCTGTACTTGTCTATGAACAGGGGCAGGAAATTGTGGTCGTTGAACCCATCCATTTTCTCTGCAAGACACAACACAAGACAAACCCTAATGTCAGGCCAAACTCCCCTAATCTTGTTACAATATAGGCTTCCATTTCGAAGCAGTATAGGCCCAAGTTTAGATCCTACCTTCGTTAGCACGATCGGCGTCTCTGATGCTCCTTCCTCCGCTCACAGATCGTACGTAAGACGCGCGCGTTACGATTTATACACACTGCGCATGCGTATAACTCCGCCCGCCCCTGACGTTCTTTCTAGTCTATTCCCCGCCCCTTTTCATTCGGCGCAGTGGGGGAAGAGCACATGGCGGATAGACAGCAGGATCGTGCTAATTGTAGCAACGAGGAGGAGGAGGAGGAAAGGCTGGAGCCTGAAACGTCCCGATCCAGAAGGAGATTAAAGGACTCAAATATGTCCTTTGGGGAGATGTTGGAGATGGTGGACATCCTGAAGAAGGCTGACTATGATGGAAAGTATGGGCCTTACCCCAACCCCAATGTCCGAAAGGCCAAGATCATGGCGAAAGTGGTCAGGAGTCTGCACCGGAAATTCGGGGTACGACGATCGAAAGATCAGCTCAGGAAGCGGTGGTCGGACCTGAAATTACGAGAACATGAGCAGTACAGAAAGATCCGGAGAGTGCTGCAAAAAAGTAAGTATTTGTGCTGTGTTCCTATTCTTTTTGTGTTTATTACATTCATGCTGCTCCATGTGCTTTTAGGAACTGTTGTACAGTTTAAAATGGTAACTTTCATGTTCATGGGCACATTATTCGTTCGGATCACACATTGTTATTTCGGACGATAAAATACCATTGTTTAGCCCATATGCATTTGGCCACCATTTTGACGCCCTATACTTGGCTTCAAAGAATTGGGTTGTGTAGATGGCTTTGTTACCAGAATGAAATGCAAACTAGATTCTGTGTAAGGAGAGGACACTCAGCAGCTGTTTTCACATCTGGACACTGGAGCGCTAGTGTGGGACACAAGAACACCATTTTTAATAGGGGGGGCACACAGGTGCTCCAGTGTATACTATAGGGGGGTCTACATCTGTGAAGCTTGTACAAAACAGGTAAAGTATTGCAGCTTGACAAAGGACACTAAAAAAGCTACATCTTGGAACTCGGCTAAAATAGATAATTGTACCCCACTTTCAAGCAATGTTTCATCTTTATAGTTCTGACATTAAATATCCGTGTGCTAATTATACCATTTTTGTTTTACATAGGGGAGAAAAGACTCAGAGGACACCCCTCATCCGAGGAAACCAGAGCCCCCCCCCCCCCTGGAAGAAGGGGAAATACCAACACAAGAAGAGCAGGAGGATGAAGACGTGGTGGAAGTAGTTACCACAACAGGTGAGTGTCTGCAACCACAGGCTCAGATAAGAGATGGATGGCGGCATATTTTGGGAAACCTAATTTTTTTGGGGTTTCCTCTCTTTTTAGGTGATCATGAGATTGTGGATCCAGATCCTTTCACATCCGAAAGTGCCCAGATCCTGATCGGGGAGATCATGGGGTGTAATTTACAATTGGAAAACATCAAGCAAAACATCAATGATGTTATTCCAAAATATAAAAACATCATTGATGTTTTGGGGCGAGTTTAAAACCCCTCCAAAGCACTTTCTTCTTTTGTGTGCTACAATGTGCTAAATGTTTTTGTGATTTTTCCCGAAGCCAAATTTGGAGGATGCACACGTGTGTCAACATGTGCTATCTGCCATCACGGGAGATCAATGGACGCGTTTTGGGGGTGCAACCCCTTCCTCAATAATAAAGTAGCGGTGAGGAAGGGCTTTCTCCCCCAAAACACGTCCCTTGATCCCCCGTGATGGCAGGTCGCACATGTTGACATTGTGAAATTTGTGTGCATCTTCCAAATTTGGCTTTTCCAGGGGTGATTTCCCCCCATCTGAACGCAATATCAAACCCAGTTCCTAAATACTCATGTCTGATATTGCCTTCACGTTCTACCAAATGTGAACTTTGTAAGATCAAGATTTGTGTCTTTCTTGTTGGTTTTACACAGGCCTGTTTTCTATAAAATGGACATTTTGATTTTGGATAATGACACCACAAAAATTGATATACAGCAAACATGTTGGTTTGTCAGAAAAACCTTTGGTAAATGCACATGTGATTGTGCAGGTATTAAAAAGATTGTTAATCAAGAATGTGTGGATTATTGTCTCAACGCTACAACACTTTTGGGGTGATGTAATTGTTGTTTTATGAGAAAATGGGGGTTATTTCCTAAGGGCAAATCCACTTTGCACTACAACTGCAGTTTCAGTGCAGTTGCAAGTGCACTTGTAGTGAAAAGTGTCTTTGCATTTAGTAAATAATAGCCAACAGTGCTTTGTATAAGGTTACACAATCACGACATTTTCTGCACTCCACACATTTCTGTCAGGGTCAGCTAAAAAAAACACAAGCAGTAAATGGCCACAAAGAATGTCTTTTGGTTGTTTTTTATTTGAAAAAGGTGTCACAGATTGTCTGGCATATTGATAGCCCCCCTACCCGCAAAGAACTCCAGGTATCGTAACCGGACATCACGGGCATTCAGGGAGGGCAAGCCAGGACGGCCGCTTTCAAGCGCCGTCATTGTTGATGTATTTGGGATTCCGGCCTCAGGCCCAACTGAGCCAGCATAGTTGGCTGAATGTTTTCGTAGAAAATTATGGAGAACACAGCAGGCAAGTATTATATGGTTCAGTTTATACTCCGCCATATGGATGGGTGTCAGAAATAATCGGAACCGGCTGGCCAGGATTCCAAATGTGTTCTCCACCACTCTTCGGGCTCTGGCCAGCCGGTAATTAAAAACCCTCTGTTCCGGGGTGAGGGTCCTCATCGGGAATGGCCGCATCAGGTGGTCCCCCAGCGCAAACGCTTCATCAGCAACGAACACAAATGGGAGACCTTCAACATTGTCCTCTGGAGGTGGCAAGTCCAAGCTGCCATTCTGGAGACGCCTGTAGAACTCAGTCTGGGCGATCACTCCACCATCGGACATCCGGCCATTTTTCCCCACGTCCACATACAAGAAGTCGTAATTAGCCGACACCACCGCCAACATCACTATACTATTAAACCCCTTGTAATTATAATAGTACGACCCCGAGTTGGGTGGTGGGACGATGTGGACGTGTTTCCCATCAATTGCCCCTCCGCAGTTAGGAAAGTCCCACCGCTGGGCAAAGTGGGAGGCCACAGTCTGCCATTCCTGTGGCGTGGAAGGAAACTGTTGAGGAAAAAACAATAAACATTACTATTTTTTCACAGAAACCTGGCAAGCAGATTAGACACAAACATTATGGGTCAACCTCCAGATAGCATTTATTAAGGGGAATTTTACAACAACAAAGTATAAGGTACACCTATCATATTCCCCCTCCCCCCCCCTCTCATGGGCCATTTCTAACATTATAGGGGGTAGGAACTCTTGGACAGGTAACCCTCTTCACTTCATTTAGAGATGAATGCCTAAATACAGGGTATTACTTGGAACAGCCCCTCCTTAGTTACACTATTGGCAGCCCACTGGACAGGTAAGAAGTGTCATAATACAAAGATATAAATACACACTGTACACATTTGAGCACATTTGGACATTCTGCTATTACCTATCAAGATAATAATAGGATACAAGAACTTTAAACAGTACCATTGGAAAGTATACAGGCAGGCCCTTGCACTACATGCTTTGGGGAATTCATCCATAAATCTGACCACTAAAGAGATGGGTATAGTGTGTATGGGTTTGGCAAAGTCAGCAGATAGATGATTGAGGATAGAGAATTGGGATCAGCTGACTTAGCAGTTGGGGGAGGGAGGGTTACAAAAAATTTGGGGACAACAAAAAAAAAGCCCCTGGCACTCTGCCTGAATTTAAATCAAAAATAACATTTCCAAACATTTTAGGGGGTGTTTGGGGTAAAGCACTACTATAGAGCTGATAAAATACATTGTTAAGTGACTACATGATATAGGGCAGGAGACACCATGCTGGGGAGGTTAGTGAAGGGCAAATATGTATGAAGGACCTAAAATAATAATTACATAAAAATCCAGCATGCATGAGGACAAAGGGGACATTCACAGCATATTACAAGCATGGTAATTAGGGAATGAGGAAAGAAATACAATATATTATCAAACATTCAATACAATAAAATGTGATATAAAACAATTAAAATCTTACCTTCATATACTCCTTCTGCAGGACCTGAATGATGGCAGAACAGGTCTCTGGGATAATGATCCCCAGAGCCTGGGGGGAGATGCCTGTCGAGAACTTCAAGTCCTGCAGGCTTCTCCCTGTGGCCAAATACCGCAAGGTAGCGACCAACCTCTGCTCCGGAGTGATGGCTTGCCTCATGCAGGTATCCTGCCTGCTGATATAGGTGGTCAGCGAAGCCAACAGACGGTGAAACACGGGGTCCGTCATCCGGAGAAAATTCCTGAAATCATCAGGATTATTCTCACGGATCTCACGGAGCAAAGGCATGTGACAGAACTGGTCACGCTGAAGCAACCAATTCTTGGTCCATGAACTCCTCCCCACCCTGTTCATGGACTGGACTTGTGTCAAGGTCAGGACCCCAACACCAAGCCCCCGCACAGCACGAACTCTACGAGGAGTACGCATACGCAACATGGCTAGAAAACGGTCGGCTGCTCAGAACAGAACGCACTGAAAACAGCAAGGCCTGTGAAGAGCGACCTGAAAAACAGCAACGAGCGGACAAGATCGCACAGAAAACTCCAATACGAACTGACTGCACGCACTGAAGAGCAGATACAAACCCACAAGCAGAAACTGAACGTCAGAAAACGATCTGAAAGCCACGAGTCTGAAAAAGCGCGAATCGTCTCTCACCAAACTTTTACTAACACGAGATTAGCAAAAGGAGCCCAAAGGGTGCCGCACTTGGTTCTGAACCAGCCTTTTCTAGTCTCGTCGTACGTGGTGTACGTGACCGCGTGGTTGTCGATTGGAAATTCCGACAACTTTGTGCGACCGTGTGTATGCAAAACAAGTTTGAGCCAACATCCGTCTGAAAAAATCCGAGGATTTTGTTGTCGGAATGTCCGAACAAAGTCCGACCGTGTGTACGGGGCATAAGAGGGCTGGTATTGAATAATGATATAGATGCATATGCTCATGCATGCAGGATTAAAGCCATACAGGCATAGACATATATAATAACCATAGACATAAAGAAGAAACATGAAATAACAAGAACAATATAATGGAGATGACATGGTAAGGAAAAGAGGGGCCCCTCTAAGGATATGGCAAGAGAGAGCGGGGCATATAATTTATTATTTTTCCATCCCACCAGACAAAAATCCTTCGAGGAATGGTTTGAAGCATATGGCTTCGTTTAAGCCTGGAGGTGAAGTTGCTTTCAACAAATAAATCCACCTTAGTTCCATCTGGAGGAGAGTTTTATTACAATCCCCTCCCCTGGGGTTGGGGTGTATCCGATCAAGGATCAGAAATTGGACTTTGGGAAAAATTCCGCCATGTACCAAGGATACATGGCGTCCAAAGGGGAGGTCAGGGTTGCACACCTGCATGCTACAGATGTGCCTATACGCCCTCCTCCAAAATTCCAGTTTGGTCTTTCCAATGTAAAAACAATTACAGCTGCATTGCAGCATGTAGACCACTCCAGTTCTGCACTTCGCAAAGTGTTTTGGGTAAAATGTTTTTCCATTGGGAAGAATGTTTTTTTTTTTTGCGTAAGCATGTATTTGCAGTAATGGCATGTGCCACATATAAATGTACCTTTTATATTTACAGTGCATTCTGGTTGACTCGCTCCTGAACTCACTGCTGATGATTTTATCACTGATGGAAGTAGCTCTTCTAAAAATGAAGAGGGGTTTATCTGGGACAAATTTTCCCAGAGATGGATCTAAGGTCAGCATGTGCCAATATTTTTCAAAGATTTTCTTAACTTGGTGTTGTTGTTGATTGAATTTGGTAATAATCCTTAGTTTGTTAGTATCACTGCGTTTAGAGGTATATAGTAAGGCATTTCTGGGTTTCAACAGTACTTGCTTATAAGACTTTTTTAGAGAGGCTTGTGAGTAGCCTCTTGCAAGGAGTCTAACGTGTAACTTGGCTACTTCCTTTATAAAGGTTTCCTCATTCGTACAATTGCGTTTAATTCTTAGATATTGAGAGTAGGGATGAGCTTCGTGTTCGAGTCGAACCCATGTTCGACTCGAACATCGTCTGTTCGCCCGTTCGCGAACGATATGGGCCGTTCACGCCAAATTCGTGTGGTGCGTCATGGCCCATAATTCACTGCGGCATCGCAGTGCATTGCTGGCTGATGATTGGCCAAGCATGCACTATGACCCGCATGCTTGGCCAATCACAGCGCCGTCGGTAGAGAGAGCTGTAATTGGCCAAAGCCAGGGTGGCTTTGGCCAATTATGGCTCAGGGGGTTTAGAACACGCCCCACACTATATAAGGCCGCCTGCACGGCGGCCCTATGTAGTGTGTTCTGGCATGCTTAGAGAGAGAGACAGTGTCATTTCATTTGAGTTAGCTAGATTAGGCAGGACAGTCAGTGAGTTAGCTGCACTTACAGTGTATTGTGTATATATATGCATCCCAGGTGTTGTACATATCTATATATATATATATCTATATATATATATATATATATATATATATATATATATATACACTGTATTCAGTTTAGCTAGATCCGTTCCTGTTATCTTCCTACTGACAGGCAGGCTTGTCTTGTTACAGTATTTACAGCTACCTGAAGAAAATTGCTGGAGTTCTTTTGATTCTATTAGTACCACAGTCAGGCAGCTAGACTATTTACAGTTAGTGTAGTGCATCCTCCTCACAGTTTTCAGTTAAAGCTACAAGTTAGTTTAGTGTGACCTCTGCACAGTGTTCAGCTAAAACTACAAGTTAGTGTAGTGCGTCCTCCTCACAGTGTTCAGCTAAAAGTTAGTGTAGTGCGACCTCCTCACAGTGTTCAGCTAAAACTACAAGTTAGTTTTTTTGCGAGCTCTGCACAGTGTTCAGCTAAAGCTACCTGTAGAAGGTTGGTGGTGTTTTCCTGATCCTATCACTACCGCATGCAGCTAAATAAGCTACAAGTTATTTTTTTGTGAGCTCTGCACAGTGTTCACCTAAAGCTACCTGTAGAAGGTTGGTGGTGTTTTCCTGATCCTATCACTGCCGCAGGCTGCTAGATAAGCTACAAATTATTTTTTTGGGAGCTCTGCACAGTGTTCACCTAAAGCTACCTGTAGAAGGTTGGTGGTGTTTTCCTGATCCTATCACTACCGCAGGCAGCTAAAAAAGCTACAAGTTAGTGTAGTGCGAGCTCTGCACAGTGTTCACCTAAAGCTACCTGTAGAAGGTTGGTGGTGTTTTCCTGATCCTATCACTACCACAGGCAGTTAAATAAGCTACAAGTTAGTGTAGTGCGAGCTCTGCACAGTGTTCACCTAAAGCTACCTGTAGAAGGTTGGTGGTGTTTTCCTGATCCTATCACTACCACAGGCAGCTAAATAAGCTACAAGTTAGTTTTTTGCGAGCTCTACACAGTGCTTGGCTAAAGTTACCTGTAGAAGGTTGGTGGTGTTTTCCTGATCCTATCACTACTGCATGCAGCTAAATAAGCTACAGGTTATTTTTTTGCGAGCTCTGCACAGTGTTCACCTAAAGCTACCTGTAGAAGGTTGGTGGTGTTTTCCTGATCCTATCACTACCGCAGGCAGCTAAATAAGCTACAGGTTATTTTTTTGCGAGCTCTGCACAGTGTTCACCTAAAGCTACCTTTAGAAGGTTGGTGGTGTTCCCATACTACAGGCAGGCAGTTGATTTTGCTAGCTGCAGTATCAGTAGATATATATATATATATATTTATAGCAGCTTAGTGTAGCTACAGGCCATTAGTATGTCTGGAAGGCCAACAAGGAGAAGCAGACAGTCACAAGCCAATAAAAGAGGGCAAGTAGGCTCTGTGTCTAGAGGCAACAGTGCTGGTCATGGAGATGGTGCACCCTCATCAGCACGTGGCCATGGGACATGCTTGGCCTTTTTTTCGGCAGCTGGCTGCATTGAACCGCAACATGCGGAAGACTTTGTCGAGTGGATGACCAAGCCGTCCTCATCCTCCTTATCCTCTCTCACCCATGCTCAGGGTACTTTGTCTGGCAAAGCAGCTGCCAACGCGGCCTCTTCCCTCGGCTCAATGGCATCAGTGACTCCTTCCCTAGCCCCACCATGTCCTCCTAAAGAGTCCCTCGAACTGTTTGACCACAGTGTTGGGTACATGCTCCAGGAGGATGCCCAGCATTTGGAAGGCTCTGATAATGATACTGAGCTAGATGAAGGCAGTAACGTGAGCACAGACAGAGGGGGTGCCCAAGAAGGACAGCAATCTGGCAGTCTGGCAAGAACACTGTCCCCCTTGTCCACCTGTTGGAGCACACGTTGCGTGGAATAATGGACAGGGCACTTGAGGCAGAGCAGAGGCAGAAAGAGGAGGACTTCCTTAGCTCTCAAGGCCCCCTTTATCCAGACAGTGTTCCTGCGTGCCCACCGATCACACAGGAAGAGGACGAGGAGGAGGAGGATTGTGTCAGTATGGAGGTGGAGCCTGGCACTCAGCATCAGCAGCAGTCTTTAAGGGATCAGTCCCAAGAAACACATGGACTTGTACAAGGCTAGGAGGAGGTGGCTGCGGACCATGTCGTCCTTAGTGACCCAGAGGACTCTGGACCAAATGCCTCAGCAAACCTACGCTGCATGGCCTAACTGATCCTGCAAAGCCTGCAAAAGGATCCTCGTATTCGTGGTATCAAGGAGAAGGACCAACACTGGCTGGCATGCCTCCTTGATCCACATTACAAGAGTAAGGTTGCGGACCTTATCTTGCTGTCAGAGAGGGAGCAGAGGATGAAACATATTCGGGAGGCCTTGCAGAAAGGTCTGTGCAATGCGTTCCCAGAGACTGGGAGGTTACAAACTCCTGTTTCTGGACAACGTGTTGCTGAGGCTTTGGTCAGTCAAAGAGGGAGCGGTGGAGAAGGTGGCCGTCTGACCGATGCGTTCAGACAATTTTTTAGTCCACAGCCCCAAGGTATGATCGGTTCCAGCAACCATCACCAGCGCTTGTTTTACATGGTGCAGGCATACCTAGGGGCAAGATCTGACTTGGAAACCTTTCCCACCGAAAATCTTCTGGGTTACTGGGTCTTGAGGATGGATCACTGGCCAGAGCTTGCACAGTATGCAATTGAGCTACTGGCCTGTCCTGCATCCAGCGTTCTTTCGGAACGCACATTCAGTGCTGCTGGAGGCTTTGTAACCGATCACAGGGTGCGTCTGTCCTCCGACTCAGTCGATCAACTTCAAAAAAATGAATCAGTCTTGGATCACCACCAGCTACCAAGCACCTGATGCTGATATAACCAAATAAATTTTTTTGAAATGTCAGATCCCTTCAAAGACTGCCTATGCTGATGCTGAGTGACTATCCTGTTATACTGAGTAATTATCCTCTTCCTCCTCAATGATCATGATGATAGCTTGTAAGAACATTTTTGGTTCTGGGTGCTGCCAGTCCCGCCACCAATGCCTAAGGCCCAATTTTTCAGCCCCTGTTTAACAGGGGCATGTAATTACAATTTTTGATTAAGGATGAGCTTCGTGTTCGAGTCGAACCCATGTTCTGTTCACCCGTTCGCCGAATTGCGAACGATATGGGCCATTCGCGCCAAATTCGTGTGGCGCGTCACGGCCCATAATTTACTGCGGCATCGCAGTGCATTGCTGGCTGATGATTGGCCAAGCATGCATTATGACCTGCATGCTTGGCCAATCACAGCGCCGTCTGAACAGAGAGCCGTAATTGGCCAAAGCCAAGGAGGCTTTGGCCAATTATGGCTCAGGGGATTTAGTACACGCCCCACACTATATAAGGCCACCTGCACGGCGGCTCTGTGTAGTGTGTGTTCCGGTGTTGAAAGAGATAGACAGAGAGATAGTGTCATTTGATTAGATAGATTAGCCAGAACAGTCAGTCAGTTAGCTGCACTTACAGTGTATTGTATATATATATGCATCCCAGGTGTTGCATGTATATATATATATATATATATATATATATATATATATATATATATATACACACTGTATTCAGTTTAGCTAGATCCGTTCCTGTTATCTTCCTACTGACAGGCAGGCTTGTCTTGTTACAGTAGTTACAGCTACCTGAAGAAAATTGCTGGTGTTCTTTTGATCCTATTAGTACCACAGTCAGGCAGCTAGACTATTTACAGTTAGTGCAGTGCGTCCTACTCACAATGTTCAGCTAGATCCGTTCCTGTTATCTTCTTACTGACAGGCAGGCAGGCTTGTCTTGTTACAGTATATACAGCTACCTGAAGAAAATTGCTGGTGTTCTTTTGATCCTATTAGTACCACAGTCAGGCAGCTGGACTATTTAGAGTTAGTGCAGTGCGTCCTGCTCACAGTGTTCAGCTAAAACTACAAGTTAGTGGGGTGCGTCCTGCTCACAGTGTTCAGCTAAACCTACAAGTTAGTGCGGTGCGTCCTGCTCACAGTGTTTAGCTAAAACTACAAGTTAGTGGGGTGCGTCCTGCTCACAGTGTTCAGCCAAACCTACAAGTTAGTGGGGTGCGTCCTGCTCACAGTGTTAAGCTAAACCTACAAGTTAGATTAGTGAGACCTCTGCACAGTGTTCATCTAAAGCTGCAAGTTAGTGCAGTGCATCCTGCTCACAGTGTTCAGCTAGATCCGTTCCTGTTATCTTCCTACTGACAGGCAGGCTTGTCTTGTTACAGTATTTTCAGCTACCTGAAGAAAATTGCTGGTGTTCTTTTGATCCTATTAGTACCACAGTCAGGCAGCTAGACTATTTACAGTTAGTGCAGTGCGTCCTGCTCACAGTGTTCAGCTAAAACTACAAGTTAGTGGGGTGCGTCCTGCTCACAGTGTTCAGCTAAACCTACAAGTTAGTGGGGTGCGTCCTGCTCACAGTGTTCAGCTAAAACTACAAGTTAGTGGGGTGCGTCCTGCTCACAGTGTTCAGCTAAAACTACAAGTTAGTGCGGTGCGTCCTGCTCACAGTGTTCAGCTAAAACTACAAGTTAGTGCTGTGCGTCCTGCTCACAGTGTTCAGCTAAACCTACAAGTTAGTGGGGTGCGTCCTGCTTACAGTGTTCAGCTAAAACTACAAGTTAGTGTGGTGCGTCCACCTCACAGTGTTCAGCTAAACCTACAAGTTAGTGCGGTGCGTCCTGCTCACAGTGTTCAGCTAAAACTACAAGTTAGTGCTGTGCGTCCTGCTCACAGTGTTCAGCTAAACCTACAAGTTAGTGTAGTGAGACCTCTGCACAGTGTTCATCTAAAGCTACAAGTTAGTGCAGTGCGTCCTGCTCAGTGTTCAGCTAAAACTACAAGTTAGTGCTGTGCGTCCTGCTCACAGTGTTCAGCTAAAACTACAAGTTAGTGCTGTGCGTCCTGCTCACAGTGTTCAGCTAAACCTATAAGTTAGTGGGGTGCGTCCTGCTCACAGTGTTCAGCTAAAACTACAAGTTAGTGTGGTGCGTCCACCTCACAGTGTTCAGCTAAACCTACAAGTTAGTGCGGTGCATCCTGCTCACAGTGTTCAGCTAAAACTACAAGTTAGTGCTGTGCGTCCTGCTCACAGTGTTCAGCTAAACCTACAAGTTAGTGCGGTGCGTCCTGCTCACAGTGTTTAGCTAAAACTACAAGTTAGTGGGGTGCGTCCTGCTCACAGTGTTCAGCTAAAACTACAAGTTAGTGGGGTGCGTCCTGCTCACAGTGTTCAGCTAAACCTACAAGTTAGTGCGGTGCGTCCTGCTCACAGTGTTTAGCTAAAACTACAAGTTAGTGGGGTGCGTCCTGCTCACAGTGTTCAGCCAAACCTACAAGTTAGTGGGGTGCGTCCTGCTCACAGTGTTAAGCTAAACCTACAAGTTAGATTAGTGAGACCTCTGCACAGTGTTCATCTAAAGCTGCAAGTTAGTGCAGTGCATCCTGCTCACAGTGTTCAGCTAGATCCGTTCCTGTTATCTTCCTACTGACAGGCAGGCTTGTCTTGTTACAGTATTTTCAGCTACCTGAAGAAAATTGCTGGTGTTCTTTTGATCCTATTAGTACCACAGTCAGGCAGCTAGACTATTTACAGTTAGTGCAGTGCGTCCTGCTCACAGTGTTCAGCTAAAACTACAAGTTAGTGGGGTGCGTCCTGCTCACAGTGTTCAGCTAAACCTACAAGTTAGTGGGGTGCGTCCTGCTCACAGTGTTCAGCTAAAACTACAAGTTAGTGGGGTGCATCCTGCTCACAGTGTTCAGCTAAAACTACAAGTTAGTGCGGTGCGTCCTGCTCACAGTGTTCAGCTAAAACTACAAGTTAGTGCTGTGCGTCCTGCTCACAGTGTTCAGCTAAACCTACAAGTTAGTGGGGTGCGTCCTGCTTACAGTGTTCAGCTAAAACTACAAGTTAGTGTGGTGCGTCCACCTCACAGTGTTCAGCTAAACCTACAAGTTAGTGCGGTGCGTCCTGCTCACAGTGTTCAGCTAAAACTACAAGTTAGTGTAGTGAGACCTCTGCACAGTGTTCATCTAAAGCTACAAGTTAGTGCAGTGCGTCCTGCTCAGTGTTCAGCTAAAACTACAAGTTAGTGCTGTGCGTCCTGCTCACAGTGTTCAGCTAAAACTACAAGTTAGTGCTGTGCGTCCTGCTCACAGTGTTCAGCTAAACCTACAAGTTAGTGGGGTGCGTCCTGCTCACAGTGTTCAGCTAAAACTACAAGTTAGTGTGGTGCGTCCACCTCACAGTGTTCAGCTAAACCTACAAGTTAGTGCGGTGCATCCTGCTCACAGTGTTCAGCTAAAACTACAAGTTAGTGCTGTGCGTCCTGCTCACAGTGTTCAGCTAAACCTACAAGTTAGTGCGGTGCGTCCTGCTCACAGTGTTCAGCTAAAACTACAAGTTAGTTGGGTGCGTCCTGCTCACAGTGTTCAGCTAAAACTACAAGTTAGTGGGGTGCGTCCTGCTCACAGTGTTCAGCTAAACCTACAAGTTAGTGCGGTGCGTCCTGCTCACAGTGTTTAGCTAAAACTACAAGTTAGTGGGGTGCGTCCTGCTCACAGTGTTCAGCCAAACCTACAAGTTAGTGGGGTGCGTCCTGCTCACAGTGTTAAGCTAAACCTACAAGTTAGATTAGTAAGACCTCTGCACAGTGTTCATCTAAAGCTGCAAGTTAGTGCAGTGCATCCTGCTCACAGTGTTCAGCTAGATCCGTTCCTGTTATCTTCCTACTGACAGGCAGGCTTGTCTTGTTACAGTATTTTCAGCTACCTGAAGAAAATTGCTGGTGTTCTTTTGATCCTATTAGTACCACAGTCAGGCAGCTAGACTATTTACAGTTAGTGCAGTGCGTCCTGCTCACAGTGTTCAGCTAAAACTACAAGTTAGTGGGGTGCGTCCTGCTCACAGTGTTCAGCTAAACCTACAAGTTAGTGGGGTGCGTCCTGCTCACAGTGTTCAGCTAAAACTACAAGTTAGTGGGGTGCGTCCTGCTCACAGTGTTCAGCTAAAACTACAAGTTAGTGCGGTGCGTCCTGCTCACAGTGTTCAGCTAAAACTACAAGTTAGTGCTGTGCGTCCTGCTCACAGTGTTCAGCTAAACCTACAAGTTAGTGGGGTGCGTCCTGCTTACAGTGTTCAGCTAAAACTACAAGTTAGTGTGGTGCGTCCACCTCACAGTGTTCAGCTAAACCTACAAGTTAGTGCGGTGCGTCCTGCTCACAGTGTTCAGCTAAAACTACAAGTTAGTGCTGTGCGTCCTGCTCACAGTGTTCAGCTAAACCTACAAGTTAGTGTAGTGAGACCTCTGCACAGTGTTCATCTAAAGCTACAAGTTAGTGCAGTGCGTCCTGCTCAGTGTTCAGCTAAAACTACAAGTTAGTGCTGTGCGTCCTGCTCACAGTGTTCAGCTAAAACTACAAGTTAGTGCTGTGCGTCCTGCTCACAGTGTTCAGCTAAACCTACAAGTTAGTGGGGTGCGTCCTGCTCACAGTGTTCAGCTAAAACTACAAGTTAGTGTGGTGCGTCCACCTCACAGTGTTCAGCTAAACCTACAAGTTAGTGCGGTGCATCCTGCTCACAGTGTTCAGCTAAAACTACAAGTTAGTGCTGTGCGTCCTGCTCACAGTGTTCAGCTAAACCTACAAGTTAGTGCGGTGCGTCCTGCTCACAGTGTTCAGCTAAAACTACAAGTTAGTTGGGTGCGTCCTGCTCACAGTGTTCAGCTAAAACTACAAGTTAGTGGGGTGCGTCCTGCTCACAGTGTTCAGCTAAACCTACAAGTTAGTGCGGTGCGTCCTGCTCACAGTGTTTAGCTAAAACTACAAGTTAGTGGGGTGCGTCCTGCTCACAGTGTTCAGCCAAACCTACAAGTTAGTGGGGTGCGTCCTGCTCACAGTGTTAAGCTAAACCTACAAGTTAGATTAGTAAGACCTCTGCACAGTGTTCATCTAAAGCTGCAAGTTAGTGCAGTGCATCCTGCTCACAGTGTTCAGCTAGATCCGTTCCTGTTATCTTCCTACTGACAGGCAGGCTTGTCTTGTTACAGTATTTTCAGCTACCTGAAGAAAATTGCTGGTGTTCTTTTGATCCTATTAGTACCACAGTCAGGCAGCTAGACTATTTACAGTTAGTGCAGTGCGTCCTGCTCACAGTGTTCAGCTAAAACTACAAGTTAGTGGGGTGCGTCCTGCTCACAGTGTTCAGCTAAACCTACAAGTTAGTGGGGTGCGTCCTGCTCACAGTGTTCAGCTAAAACTACAAGTTAGTGGGGTGCGTCCTGCTCACAGTGTTCAGCTAAAACTACAAGTTAGTGCGGTGCGTCCTGCTCACAGTGTTCAGCTAAAACTACAAGTTAGTGCTGTGCGTCCTGCTCACAGTGTTCAGCTAAACCTACAAGTTAGTCGGGTGCGTCCTGCTTACAGTGTTCAGCTAAAACTACAAGTTAGTGTGGTGCGTCCACCTCACAGTGTTCAGCTAAACCTACAAGTTAGTGCGGTGCGTCCTGCTCACAGTGTTCAGCTAAAACTACAAGTTAGTGCTGTGCGTCCTGCTCACAGTGTTCAGCTAAACCTACAAGTTAGTGTAGTGAGACCTCTGCACAGTGTTCATCTAAAGCTACAAGTTAGTGCAGTGCGTCCTGCTCAGTGTTCAGCTAAAACTACAAGTTAGTGCTGTGCGTCCTGCTCACAGTGTTCAGCTAAAACTACAAGTTAGTGCTGTGCGTCCTGCTCACAGTGTTCATCTAACCCTATAAGTTAGTGGGGTGTGTCCTGCTCACAGTGTTCAGCTAAAACTACAAGTTAGTGTGGTGCGTCCACCTCACAGTGTTCAGCTAAACCTACAAGTTAGTGCGGTGCATCCTGCTCACAGTGTTCAGCTAAAACTACAAGTTAGTGCTGTGCGTCCTGCTCACAGTGTTCAGCTAAACCTACAAGTTAGTGCGGTGCGTCCTGCTCACAGTGTTTAGCTAAAACTACAAGTTAGTGGGGTGCGTCCTGCTCACAGTGTTCAGCTAAAACTACAAGTTAGTGGGGTGCGTCCTGCTCACAGTGTTCAGCTAAACCTACAAGTTAGTGCGGTGCGTCCTGCTCATAGTGTTTAGCTAAAACTACAAGTTAGTGGGGTGCGTCCTGCTCACAGTGTTCAGCCAAACCTACAAGTTAGTGGGGTGCGTCCTGCTCACAGTGTTAAGCTAAACCTACAAGTTAGATTAGTGAGACCTCTGCACAGTGTTCATCTAAAGCTGCAAGTTAGTGCAGTGCATCCTGCTCACAGTGTTCAGCTAGATCCGTTCCTGTTATCTTCCTACTGACAGGCAGGCTTGTCTTGTTACAGTATTTTCAGCTACCTGAAGAAAATTGCTGGTGTTCTTTTGATCCTATTAGTACCACAGTCAGGCAGCTAGACTATTTACAGTTAGTGCAGTGCGTCCTGCTCACAGTGTTCAGCTAAAACTACAAGTTAGTGGGGTGCGTCCTGCTCACAGTGTTCAGCTAAACCTACAAGTTAGTGGGGTGCGTCCTGCTCACAGTGTTCAGCTAAAACTACAAGTTAGTGCGGTGCGTCCTGCTCACAGTGTTCAGCTAAAACTACAAGTTAGTGCTGTGCGTCCTGCTCACAGTGTTCAGCTAAACCTACAAGTTAGTGGGGTGCGTCCTGCTTACAGTGTTCAGCTAAAACTACAAGTTAATGTGGTGCGTCCACCTCACAGTGTTCAGCTAAACCTACAAGTTAGTGCGGTGCGTCCTGCTCACAGTGTTCAGCTAAAACTACAAGTTAGTACTGTGCGTCCTGCTCACAGTGTTCAGCTAAACCTACAAGTTAGTGTAGTGAGACCTCTGCACAGTGTTCATCTAAAGCTACAAGTTAGTGCAGTGCGTCCTGCTCAGTGTTCAGCTAAAACTACAAGTTAGTGCTGTGCGTCCTGCTCACAGTGTTCAGCTAAAACTACAAGTTAGTGCTGTGCGTCCTGCTCACAGTGTTCAGCTAAACCTATAAGTTAGTGGGGTGCGTCCTGCTCACAGTGTTCAGCTAAAACTACAAGTTAGTGTGGTGCGTCCACCTCACAGTGTTCAGCTAAACCTACAAGTTAGTGCGGTGCATCCTGCTCACAGTGTTCAGCTAAAACTACAAGTTAGTGCTGTGCGTCCTGCTCACAGTGTTCAGCTAAACCTACAAGTTAGTGCGGTGCGTCCTGCTCACAGTGTTTAGCTAAAACTACAAGTTAGTGGGGTGCGTCCTGCTCATAGTGTTCAGCTAAAACTACAAGTTAGTGGGGTGCGTCCTGCTCACAGTGTTCAGCTAAACCTACAAGTTAGTGCGGTGCGTCCTGCTCACAGTGTTTAGCTAAAACTACAAGTTAGTGGGGTGCGTCCTGCTCACAGTGTTCAGCCAAACCTACAAGTTAGTGGGGTGCGTCCTGCTCACAGTGTTAAGCTAAACCTACAAGTTAGATTAGTGAGACCTCTGCACAGTGTTCATCTAAAGCTGCAAGTTAGTGCAGTGCATCCTGCTCACAGTGTTCAGCTAGATCCGTTCCTGTTATCTTCCTACTGACAGGCAGGCTTGTCTTGTTACAGTATTTTCAGCTACCTGAAGAAAATTGCTGGTGTTCTTTTGATCCTATTAGTACCACAGTCAGGCAGCTAGACTATTTACAGTTAGTGCAGTGCGTCCTGCTCACAGTGTTCAGCTAAAACTACAAGTTAGTGTGGTGCGTCCACCTCACAGTGTTCAGCTAAACCTACAAGTTAGTGCGGTGCATCCTGCTCACAGTGTTCAGCTAAAACTACAAGTTAGTGCTGTGCGTCCTGCTCACAGTGTTCAGCTAAACCTACAAGTTAGTGTAGTGAGACCTCTGCACAGTGTTCATCTAAAGCTACAAGTTAGTGCAGTGCGTCCGGCTCACAGTGTTCAGCTAAAACTACAAGTTAGTGCTGTGCGTCCTGCTCACAGTGTTCAGCTAAAACTACAAGTTAGTGTGGTGCGTCCACCTCACAGTGTTCAGCTAAACCTACAAGTTATTTTTTTGCGAGCTCTGCACAGTGTTCACCTAAAGCTACCTGTAGAAGGTTGGTGGTGTTTTCCTGATCCTATCACTACCGTAGGCAGCTAAAAAAGCTACAAGTTAGTTTTTTGCGAGCTCTCCACAGTGTGCAGCTAAAGCTACCTATAGAAGGTTGGTGGTGTTCTCATACTACAGGCAGGCAGTTGATTTTGCTAGCTGCAGTATCAGTATATATATATATATATATATATATATATATATATATATATATATATATATCCCAGCTTAGTGCAGCTACAGGCCATTAGTATGTCTGGAAGGCCAAGAAGGAGAGGCAGACAGTCACAAGCCAATAAGAGAGGGCAAGCAGGCTCTGTGTCTAGTGCTGGTCATGGAGATGGTGCATCCTCATCAGCACGTGGCCGTGGGACATGCTTGGCCTTTTTTTCGGCAGCTGGCCGTGTTGAGCTGCAACATGCGGAAGACTGGGTCGAGTGGATGACCAAGCCGTCCTCATCCTCCTCATCCTCTCTCACCCATGCCCAGGGTACTTTGTCTGGCAAAGCCTTGGCTCAATGTCATCAGTGACTCCTTCCCTAGCCCCACCATGTCCTCCTGAGGAGTCCCTCGAACTGTTTGACCACAGTGTTGGGTACATGCTCCAGGAGGATGCCCAGCATTTGGAGTGCTCTGATGATGATACTGAGCTCGATGAAGGCAGTAACATGAGCACGGACAGAGGGGGTGCCCAAGAAGGACAGCAATCTGGCAGTCATGCTCCCCCTGTTGCAGCATACTGCCAGGTTTGGTCCAGTGATGAGGAGGGAGGGGATGATGAGGTCACTGACTCAACGTGGGTGCCTGATAGGAGAGAGGAAGAGGAGGAGGCGGCACATCACCAACGAGGCAGGATGCCCTCCAGGGGCCAGCCTAAGGGCAGCACATTGACTGCATCACACCCCAAAGCTCCACATGTGCAGGGCGCTGAAGTCTCTGCGCGTTATTCAAAAAGTTCTTTGGTGTGGGCCTTTTTTGAGACGAGTGCATCAGATCGCACCGCTGCTATTTGAAACATATGTCTCAAGCATATCTTGCGTGGCCAAAACATCTCCCGTAAGGTGCATATTACCGCTGACTCATGGTCCAGCAGGCATGGACAGGGACATTACCTAAGTTTCACCGCGCATTGGGTGACTCTGCTGGCAGCTGGGAAGGATACAGGACAAGGTGCAGTAGTGTTGGAGGTTGTTCCGCCACCACGCCTCCAAAATGCTAATGATTGTGACACACCTCTCTCCTCCACCCCCTCCTCTTCTTCTTCCTCCATGGCCTCTTCCTGTGCTTTGTCCTCGGAACCAGCAGTGCTCCGTAGCCGTTCAAGGGGCTACGCAAGTACGCAGGCCAAAAGATGCCATGCGGTGCTTGAGCTGGTGTGCTTGGGGGACAGGAGTCACACTGGGGCAGAGGTTCTGTCTGCTCTGCAGGGGCAGGTTCAGAGGTGGTTGATGCCACGCCAACTTAAGGCAGGAATGGTGGTTTGCGACAATAGCACCAATCTGGAGGTGGAGCCTGGCACTCAGCATCAGCAGCAGTCTTTAAGGGATTAGTCCTAAGAAACACATGGACTTGTACGTGGTTGGGAGGAGGTGGCTGCGGACCATGTCGTCCTTAGTGACCCAGAGGACTCCGGACCGAATGCCTCAGCAAACCTACGCTGCATGGCCTCCCTGATCCTGCAAAGCCTGCGTAAGGATCCTCGTATTCGTGGTATCAAGGAGAAGGACCAATACTGGCTGGCAACCCTCCTTGATCCACGTTACAAGGGTAAGGTTGCGGACCTTATCTTGCCATCGCAGAGGGAGCAGAGGATGAAACATCTTCGGGAGGCCTTGCTGAAAGGTCTGTGCAACGCGTTCCCAGAGACTGGGAGGTTACAAACTCCTGTTTCTGGACAACGTGTTGCTGAGACTTCGGTCAGTCAAAGAATGAGCGGTGGAGAAGGTGGCCATCTGACCGATGCGTTCAGACAATTTTTTGGTCCGCAGCCCCAAGGTATGATCGGTTCCAGCAACCATCGCCAGCGTCTGGTTTACATGGTGCAGGAATACCTAGGGGCAAGATCTGACTTGGACACCTTTCCCATCGAAAATCCTCCGGGTTACTGGGTCTTGAGGATGGATCACTGGCCAGAGCTTGCACAGTATGCAATTGAGCTACTGGCCTGTCCTGCATCCAGCGTTCTTTCAGAACGCACATTCAGTGCTGCTGGAGGCTTTGTAACCGATCACAGGGTGCGTCTGTCCATCGACTCGGTCGATCGACTGACCTTCATAAAAATGAATCAGTCTTGGATCACCACCAGCTACCAAGCACCTGATGCTGATGTAACCGAATATTTTTTTTTGAAATCTCAGATTCCTTCAAAGACTGCCTATACTGATGCTGAGTGACTATCCCTGAGAAATTATCCTCTTCCACCTCAATCATCACGCTGATAGCTTGTAAGAACATTTTTGGTTCTGGGCGCCACCACCAGTGCCTAAGGCACAATTTTTCAGCCCCTGTTTAACAGGGGCGTGTAATTACAATTTTTGATGCAATACTTTGCAGCAGGGCTCATTTCTGCATTACAACTAGAGTGTCTGTGAGGGGTTGCAGTGTTGTGGCACCAGCACCAGTGCCTAAGGCCCAATTTTTCTGCCCCTGTTTAACAGGGGCGTGTAATTACAATTTTTGATGCAATATTTTGCAGCAGGGCTCGTTCCTGCATTCCAACTAGAGTGTCTGTAAGGGGCTGCAGTGTTGTGACACCAGCACCAGTGCCTAAGGCCTAATTTTTCAGCCCCTGTTCAACAGGGGCATGTAATTACAATTCTTGATCTAATATTTTACAGCAGGGCCCATTTCTGCACCCACCAAGAGCAAGTGAGAACTTACAGTGTTGTGGCACCAGCACCACCTCCACCAAAGGCCCAATTTTTCTGCCCTTGTTCAACAGGGGCATGTAATTACAATTCTTGATCTAATATTTCACAGCAGGGCCCATTTCTGCGCCCACCAAGAGTATCTGTGAGGACTTACAGTGTTGTGGCACCAGCACCACCACCACCACCACCAAAGGCCCAATTTTTCTGCCCCTGTTCAACAGGGGCATGTTATTACAATTCTTCATCTAATATTTCACAGCAGGGCCCTGTGAGGGCTTACAGTGTTGTGGCCACAACAACACCTAAGGCACAAATTTCTGCTAAGTATATAGGGCAGGCCCCTACTTTCAAACATCCAACTTACGAACGACTCCTACTTGCAAACAGGAGACAACAGGAAGTGAAATGAAATCTGCCCCTAGGAAGGGAAATTCTCTCCTGTAAGAGTTAATATGGGAAAAACTTTTCTCCTTTCCACTGATGCTTTATCACCAATCCACCAAACCCACATTTTCAAAAAACATTTGTCATTGGGACAAAAAGTGAGATTCAATCTTCTGAAGAGGAGCACAGACTGCAAAACAAATGTCACAGGGGTGATAACCCTTCCCTAGGTTTTCCAAAAAGCTTAAAATAGATTTTTTGGCTGGAGCTAAACATGTTAAAAATGTACCAGTTCAAAATTACAAACAGATTCTACTTAACAACAAAGACGGTCCCTGTCTTGTTTGCACCGCCTGTATACTGCTGTTCAGAGTATATAGGGCCTGGGGGCCTCACCCCTTTCCTTTTTTAATTTGGGTTTGGGGTTCCCCTTAATATCCATACAAGACCCAAAGGGCCTGGTAATGGACTTGGGGGTACCCATGCCGTTTGTCTCACTGATTTTCAGCCATATTGCCGGGACCCGACATTACATTAAAGCCGCAAGCAGTTTTAAATGACTTTTTTTCCTTTAAAAATTATATTTTGTGCAGGGACTGTTCTAAGTACGGGAAACACATGCCACTTTACAGACATACAATGGACACCCCCCAGGTACGATATTTAAAGGAATATTTCACTTTTTTTTTTTTACTTTAAGCATCATTAAAATCACTGCTTCCGAAAAAACGGCCGTTTTTAAAACTTTTTTTTGCATTGATACATGTCCCCTGGGGCAGGACCCGAGTCCCCAAACCCTTTTTAGGACAATACCATGCAAATTAGCCTTTAAAATGAGCACTTTTGATTTTGAACGTTCAAGTCCCATAGACGTCAATGGGGTTCTAATGTTCGTGCAAATTTTTGGTCCGTTCGCAGGTTCTGGTGTGAACCAAACCGGGGGGTGTTCGACTCATTCCTAGTTATGAGGAAAGGTTGCGAGCACTAAACTTATTCTCTCTGGAGAGAGATTTGATTTCAATATACAAATACCATACTGGTGACCCCACAATAGGAATAAAACTTTTTCACAGAAGAGAGTTTAACAAGACTCGTGGCCACCCATTAAAATTAGAAGAAAAGAGGTTTAACCTTAAACTATGTAGAGGGTTCTTTACTGTAAGAGCGGCAAGGATGTGGAATTCCCTTCCACAGGCAGTGGTCTCAGCAGGGAGGCATTGGTAGTTTCAAGAAACTATTAGATAAGCACCTGAATGACCGTAACATACAGGGATATACAATGTAATACTGATATATAATCACACACATAGGTTGGACTTGATGGACTTGTGTCTTTTTTCAACCTCACCTACTATGTAACTATGTGGCAAATGAGGTTTAATATTGACAAATGCACTTGGGAGCTAAGAATATGCATGCATCATACATACTAGGGGGAATCAATAATGGAGAATGATCTTGGTGTTCTAGTAGATAATAAGCTTAATAATGGCATTGTCAGGACCTGGATCTGAACAAGAAAGCCTCAGCTGTATCAGGCAATGTCTCTTCTTACTAAGCTACCCTGAATGCTGAACAGTTCCCTGGACAATTCCTTGAAGGATCCTGTCTTGAACCTTATTTGTCTTGAACCCTGAACTCTTTGCTCCTTCCATGAACTTCTTGATTTAAGCCATGTCTCTGCACTTCCTGTTTGTCAGATTATTGTATCGGGGGGTCGCTATGGGGGCTAAATATGCCCCCAGCTTGGCCAATCTGTTCCTGGCCAAGTTGGAGGAGGATGTCATCTATGCCCACAGGAATCCCCATCTTATCCTGTGGGCTAGGTATATAGAAGACATCCTCCTCCTATAGGATGGTGATGGCCGAGAACTTCATGAGTTCATGTCCTCTCTTAATTTAAATGACCGGGGCATCATCTCAATTTTGAGATGAGTCAGACCCAGGTTCATTTCAAGGTCAATTCCTACATCTCATTGGATAGCTGTCACCATAGGCCTTGGCTTAAAGTGGAGTTCCACCCACATTTACAACTCTTCAGCATCCCTCACTAAACTGTGCACTGTAAACAAATTGGATATTTTTTTTTTTTCTCAGCACCTACTGTATATCTGCTGTGTTCATTTTTCACTTCCTCCTCCCTGGCCGCGGCCCATCGCATCATTTCCTGTTTGCAATGCCTTCTGGGAAGGAGCGGCAACTTCCTCTGAAACCTATTACACTGCTTGTGCTGCACTGAGCATGTGGGGCGGCAACTTCCTCTGAAACTGCCGTTGCTATAGAAACCTGACCTGAAACCTATTACACTGCTTCTGCTGCACTGAGCATGTGCGAGATCTGCAAGGATGAGATCCAGCAAGAAATACAGTCTGGCTTCAGATGCCCACACTTAAGATGGCCACGGCCTGCTGTAAGTTTATAAAACAACAAACTACTGCTATAAACTAACAAAACAGACCTTAGTTTACAGACTAACTTTAATAGAATACATTAAGCTTGTGTATTATAGGGGTATTTTTATTTAAAAAGTAAAATTTGGCCGGAACACCACTTTAATTCAATACCCAAGAGCCAATATATGAGATTGCGTAGGAATTGCTCAGATCCAAAAGTGTTTTTAACACAGAGCAACACTCTCACTGGTAGGTTCCTAGAAAAAGGATACACCATGGAGAAACTGTTGCCTGTGCTTAATGAAGTGCAGGAGATGGACAGGGAACAACTACTCCGGGATAAACCGCAGATGAATGATTTAGGCCAGAAGTTTGGAGTATCCTTTATCACCACTTATTCCCTCCAGCACAAAAAAGTGAAACAGTTGGTTTCCAAACATTGGCATATTGTCAGTAATGATAAGATTTTGAATAAAGTTTTACCACCTAAACCAAAAATAGTATTTAGAGGGGCTCCCTCATTTAGAAATAGAGTGGACCCTATATATTAGATCCTCCAGTGAGCAAGACAACTTTTTTTGACCAGTTATCCGGTTTTTATAAGTGCAAAAAATGTTGAGTTTGTTCTATAAATAGTTGTTTACATAGGAGAACCCAGTCCTTTGTTTCTACCAGTACTTGTAAGACCCATACTTTTACTCCATTTGTTACCTGCTCCACTTTTGGTGTGGTCTATATGTTGCAATGCCCTTGTGGCTTACAATATATTGGGCGGACCAAACGCCCTCTTCAAGTTAGGCTCAATGAGCATATTACCAACATTTTGACTGGGTTTAAGAACCACTCAGTCTCTAAACATTATCGTTTAGTGCACAATAGAGAACCCTCTAACACCCTCGTTTTAGGGATTGATAGATACAAACCTCATTGGCGTGGGAGCTCTATGGTGCGTGAAATTTCCAAACTTGAGATGTCCTGGATCCATAGGATTAGAACGTATACGTCCTATGGATTAAACGTTGACGTAGATGTTAATGCCTTCATTGATAATTCCTAACATCTGGAGTTGCTTTGGGTCCCAACAGAGGATTCTATAAATTTAAATTAATATATTTATTTAGCAACAAAATAGACATTAGTATCAATATTTTTCAAAGATTTAATTTTCAGAAAGTTTTCCTTAAAACATTTTTAGAATTTTAAATTTTTTATCTTTAATAATAAAAAAAATATATTAAAATCATTTTTTTTCATATTTTTATTTTATTTTATTTTTATTTTTATTTAATAAAGTAATTTTATATATTTTTATTTAGATATTTTTTCATTAAATATTCTATTGAGATAGCTAATTAATTTTTAAGCTATATAATTTTTAATTATAAAATATTTTTTCAGCCCTGATTTAATATCCGGTGCCTCTTACCATTTTGTATGATCGGTTCAAATATTCTAATTTTTTAATTTAGCTTTAAATGGGAGAATTGTTTTTGTATCCTTTGATTCATGGGATATTTTTCATCCTTTAAAAGGTTACAAATAGTTCCCCTTCTCCTTTTTTAATGGTAGTTATTGGCTGTGCCCACACCTAAGATGGCGCCTTGAAATTCTCATAGCGGGACCCAAGGTGAGGCTTGGTGTATGTATAAAAGGTGGTTGTTCAGCACGCTGCCCGTTCCCCATTGAAAACATCACCTTATGACGAAACGCGTCTGGAAGGTACGTGCTGACGTCACCACGTCGCCCTATTGAGGAGGACGGGAGTTTGTTCGTTTGCCGGCCGGCATTGCTTTTACGCTTTTTATACCAAGGATTTATTGTAAGTGCTATTTCGTTTCTTTAAATAAATAAGTCTAAATGGTATTACACTATTGTTGCTACTATTTTTTACTATGTGCAACGTGGAGCCTCTGACATGTCTGTCATGATGGATTTACATCGCTCTCTATATAAGCTGATTGTTCCCTCTGGCTGTGTCATTCTGCTCATTGAAGTTAGATATCTGGTAAGCAGGCTCTCTATGTGGTTTGCTGCACGCATAAAATCCCCTCACGGATTAGCACCCAGTTGACCGATATACCATTCACATCTATTATATAATATCTGCTGATCGTTCCCTCTGGCTCTGTCATTCTGCTCACTGAAGTTTGATATCGGGTAAGCAGGATTTCTATGTGGTTTTGCTGTACGCATGAAATTTCCTCACGGATTAACACTCAGTTGACTGATATACTACTATAATATCTGGTAAGCAGACCCTCTGTGTGGTGCCGGTTTAATCACTTCATTTCCTACTACAATACGATCCACTACTTGCACGATTTGCACAACAAGTCTTATCAATGTGTGTCACCTGCTGTGTCCAAGCACTGGGTGTTTGTACGATCTTCTGACTTTTGTGAGTGTCACTTTCTCCTTTTTTTATATATATTATTTTATCAGTATTACGCTATGTTGTTCTTAATTTTTTTGGGTGAATTTTTTGTGAATCCACGCCAATTTCACGAGTGTTAATTGTTACAATCTACTGTGACTGGATCCTTAAAGGCCCAGGCTGGGTTTAAGCCACCTGCTTCATTTGGCTTACTGTCTGGTAAGCATGTCATTCAACAGTTGGGACTTTTTATTTCTACATTAAGTGTTATCAATTGGACAGTCAAAGAAGTTTTTTTGGATTTCCTTCTTTTTTGTTGGACTTTTTTTAGTTCTATACTATCAAGTAATCTTTCACATATGTTTTTCACATGTTTACCTATATTAATTTATTTACGCATCAGTTCAGTGCGCGGCTTTTTCCACTTTTATTTGTTTTTGGTGTACCCCACTAATAGCCGCTGCCTCATTTTTATTGATTTCTAGCGCAGTTCTCTTTTTTTCTTTTTTTTCTTGTCAGATTATTGTGTTCTTTCAGCCAGTATCCCACTCTTCAAGACCGCTGAGGAAGTCCCGCTGGACGATATGCGTGCGGATCGGATTTTATCCCTAGAGACGTCACTGCAGCCACCTTAATATCCTCTGTCACCTTCTAAATACATGCACTCAATACCTTAGCACTGGGCATAGTGCTTCCTATGTGAGTACCTTTTTAATAAATGATATCGTGTTTTAGCTATACAGAGAGCACTATAGTATTCTTTATATATTTCATGTGAATATGGATGAAAACCCTTAAGCCTGATCAATGAAGTGGGTTCCGGTGTTCCAGTCAAGATTTTACCCTGACCACTAATAAGTGGTGAACGCCTATGAGACCTTTCTGTTAGTTCAGGGGTCCTTGTAACAAGGTGAGCGGTTTGGCTGGCAAGAGGTGTGTGCACGGTTCGAACAGCACTTTGGATTTGCATGAAGCACCCTTTATCACCGTGGATTTTTCTTGGCTTTGTTTGCTTCATTTATTTCTTGCATATGTTATTTTATGGACTTTTTTTTTTCAGTGGTATGAGTTTTTAGCGCTGTACTACGACTGTTTACTCAGTATCCCACTCTTGTCTTCCCTGCTGCCATCCATATTTTGCTACCACTCATTATCGACCCTTGGCTTGTTCCTTGACTATGCTTCTGCCTAATCCCAACCTGCAACTACTCGCTACTGACCTTTTGGCTTGTTTACTGACTACACTTCTGTTTGATCTTTACCTGCTTAATCTGCTACTGGATTGTGGCTTGTTCACCACCTGGTGGGAGGATCCTGAGGACCATGACCTGGTGCTAACATGCAGCAAAATCCATCTCCACCATCAGGAGCTCTGGTGAATACCGGTTAGTACTTAGACTCCACGCCTCATATGACCCACGTCATCCACCAGGGTGACCTGCCTGTGTTCCTATTCTGCTGGTTTATGTGTGAGCCTTCCACTGCTATAGCAACTGGTCCTCAAATCTGACACCTGGATCGTGACAGGTATGCAATGCCAAGCAGTGGTTTCCAAAGCAAGCAAAATTCTTTCTTGTATTAAGAGAGGTATGGACAGCAGAGAGAGAGATATCATTTTGCCCCTGTACAAATCATTAGTAAAACTTCATCTGGAATATGCAGTTCAGTTTTGGGCACCAGTTTGCAAAAAGGATATTGAGGAATTGGAGAAAGTGCAGAGAAGGGCAACCAAACTGATAAGAGGGATGAAGGAACTGAATTTATTCTCTCTTGAGAAGATGAGTTTAAGGAGGATATGATCAACATGTAAAAATACATATGTGGTTCATATAGTGAACTTGGTGTTGAGTTATTCACTTAAAGGTCATCACAGAGGACAAGGGGGTACTCTTTTCATCTGGGCAAAAGAGATTTAATCTCCAAATATGGAAAGACTTCTTCACAGTAATGCCCCATACACACGGTCGGACTTTGTTCAGACATTTCGACAACAAAATCCTAGGATTTTTTCCGATGGATGTTGGCTCAAACTTGTCTTGCATACACATGGTCACACAAAGTTGTCGGAAAATCCGATCATTCTGAACGCGGTGACGTAAAACGCGCACGTCGGGACTATAAATGGGGCAGTGGCCAATAGCTTTCATCTCTTTATTTATTCCGAGCATGCGTGGCACTTTGTCCGTCGGATTTGTGTACACACGTACACACGATCGGAATTTTCGACAACGGATTTTGTTGTCGGAAAGTTTTATATCCTGCTCTCAAACTTTGTGTGTCGGAAAATCCGATGGAAAATGTGTGATGGAGCCTACACATGGTCGGAATTTCCGACAACAAGGTCCTATCACACATTTTCTGTCGGAAAATCTGACCGTGTGTACGGGGCATAAGAGCTGTGAAAATGTGGAATAGGCTCCCTCAAGAGCTGGTTCTGTCCAGCTTAGTATATTGCTTTAAAAAAGGCCTGGATTCTTTCCTAAATGTACATAATATAATGGGATACTAATATGTATAGGTAAAGTTGATCCAGGGAATATACCATCGCCTCTCTGGGGATCAGGTAGGAATGTTTTCCCCTGCTGGAACAAATTGGATCATGCTTTACTTTGCTTTGCTCAACTGTGGGTATAGGATTGTGTATATAAGATTGTACTTTTTTTTTTTTTTGCACTTTTACTGGTTAAACTAGATGGACTTATATATTCAATATTTAACTAGATTTTTTTCTAACATATGCAGCATGGCAAATGTAGAGTCATTCCCTATCCAAATTGCCTAACAGTCATCTACATGCAAGAATATACTTGAAAAACACAATATTTTTGAAAGATCTGATGTGGAGTTCGTAGGTCAGAATGAAGCTAGGCACTGTAACATCTACCACATTATGACCACCAGATCACCAGAATTAAACTTTTTTTTTTCCCCTTGACACTTTGATTCATACCAAATATCACTATTTCAGCTCCCTAGACTAATAACATTATTTAGATGTAAAGTTAAATAATTACTTGCAAAACTCACTTTTCTCCTTACATTTTAATTTGCAAATTTCTGTAGGGGAACTTACAGATCCAAAACAGACTAGAGTGTGGGCAATTTAATAAGATGGAAATACCAAGCTGTCCTTATTTCCAATAAATACAAAAAAAAACAACTTTCAAACCTCCTGAAATCAGCTGTTCAAATGTTCTATAAAATTCTCTTTACAATTGTATATCATTTGGTGATCATTTACTAAACAGCAGCTGTTCTCTCACATATCTGGTATGCTAAAAGTAAAAAAAAAAAAGGAAAAACATAGAGTTTTGAAGAAGAAAATGTAAAATAAAAAACAACCTATATTCACACAGAATTCTCACTAGTTATTGCATGGCAATTTTTTTTTGGGGGGGGGGGGGGGTTATGAGAAATGCCCCACCCCCAAACAGGATATTGTGCTAAATATCTAGAGAACCTATGCTAAGTAGAAGAGTGGTTTTGATAATAAAATGTGCTGTGCCTCCACTCAGGACCTCTGTGAACAAAGAGGATTCTGCCCAGGTGCACACAATTTATATATATATTGTGGGAAGATTAGCTCATGGGGATCACCTTTTCTGAGTGACAGTCAGCAAACGGGCACTTTCTTTAAGATCTGGCGGATGTCAGGTTTATTTACAGGAGGTTTGCAAAATAAAAATAAACAAAACAGTAAAGTAAATCCTTGCTGTCCGGCGCTAACTAAACAAACAGTCTCCTCTCTAGACAGTGCGGGGCTGGTCCCCATCACCCACAAAACATGCGGTAAAGCAAACCTTTTTAGTCCAATAGCCAAAGCTCCTCTCACTCAAGTTCCTTCCTGAGTTTCAAAACCAGAGCCTTGTTGAGCTCTCTTCCTGGTTATTTAAAGTCCACCTGAGTGTGGGCTCAAGTGGACCAGAACATCCGGACCGGAACCCTGCCTACCACAGAGGCTGGAAAAACCCAGGCTGGATTCCGGTTCAAACCCTTACAACAGAACGAATGCAAGGTGAAATGTAGCGATTATATTACTTCGCATACCATCACATATCCTCCTCCTCTGCTAAAGCCCCTACAGCTGAGCAATTGACCCAAGCATACAGTGCATGCGGTAGAGGGCATCTGCATTGTTTTGGAGCTTGCCCAGCCTATGCTCTACTGTAAACTTAAAAGGCTGTAGAGTCAGGAACCATCTTGTCACGCGGGCATTTTTCTCCCTGTTGTCACACATCCACTTTAGGGGAGCATGGTCGGTGACCAGCTTAAATGACCTCCCCAACAAGTAATACTTCAGGGACTCCAAGGCAAATTTAATAGCGAGACACTCCTTCTCGATAATAGCATAGTTTTTTTCATGCTTATTCAGTTTTTGGCCCAGATATACAACCAGGTGCTCCTCACCATCTCTGTTCTGGGATAGTACAGCACCTAGGCCTACCTCAGAGGCGTCTGTCTGTAACACAAACCCCTTTGTGAAGTCCGGGGTCATCAGCACCGGTAGTACACAAAGGGCCTGTTTTAAATTCTGAAACACCTCCTCGGTTCAGGATTCCATTTGACCATGACCGATCCTCTACCCTTCGTCGGGTCGGTCAGAGGGACGGCAGTGGTGGAAAAGTCGGGTATAAACCGTTACCCCATAATGCCTAGGAAGGCCTAGGATCGCTTCTTGGCCTTTTGGCTAAGATCAAGTGTAGTATTTGTTCTTATCAGTTTCCAGAGGAGGCGCTGTGCTACTCTTGTTGGGGAGGGCCAGCAATTCCAATGGTGTTTTAGTGCCTGGAAAGGCGGTTTCAGCAGGGACTATGCCAAGCTGCCCGACAGATACTGGGGGCTGGCCGGTGGTTGAGTCTGAGCCGTCCGGAAGGGTGCTCCTAGTGAGGATGGGTGCTGCATCTGGGTCTGGCCGGAGGGTCGGGTCCCTGGTCTTCTGGCCTAGATTGTGGTAGCTCTAGCTTCGGACAATTATTGGGGAGAGAATACTTACTCCCCTTTTTGAGGGGGGAGTGGTTAGTATTTCCCGAATGTAATTAGTAGTGATGGGAGCGACGGTGGAGCCTGATGGTAAAGGGCTCTCACCAAGCTCCCTGAACTTCATGCCTTTCTGCCTGGAGTGGGGGCGGCTGTGGTCTGGGCCATTGGTCAGGGTTGGTCCTGAAAGCCTATGGAGTATATGCCCCTAGAGTGGCAGTCCAGGGGTGCCAAAAAATCACTGTGAGTGAGAGTCACTTTGGTTTGAGGCACCACGGTCACTGCACCATAGAGCATGCTTTTTTTGGCACCTGCCTCTTGGGGTGGGCCTTTTGGCTGGGACCAGATGAATATTTTATTCCTGGCCGGAGGGCCTGGTCATTATTTCACACAATGGCCACTCTTTCACTCTCCTCTTCACTTATTCCTTCCCCACTTTATTTTATTTATTAAGCCTATGTTTGTCACCTTTTGTATTTTTATGTTTGTACACGGTTTGTTGCACTGTGTGATGAGTAGGGTTGTGGGTCCTTGGGCCAGCCCTGAAAGTCTTGGGAGGGGGTGGATAATAGGCTTTTTGGCTTGGTTTACCCTCTCTCATGGGGTCTCCCTTCCGCGGAGCCTCACCTAGTACTTGGGTGGGTCTGTTTTGGCAGGCCCTCCAGAGAACGTGGTCCGTCTGGTTTCGGCCAGATGGACCAATTGTAAGTACCCTTGTCCCCGTCTGGAGCCTAACGCCCTGGGGGATTCAGGTCAAGGCACATTTGTGTACCCGTTTGCTTTTTTTTGTGTTTCATAGAGGCTGGAAAAACCCGGGCCGGATTCCGGTTCAATCCGTCACAACAGAACGAATGTGAGGTGAAATGTAGCAATTATCCACTATATCACCTCGCATACCATCACAATATATATATATATATATGTGTATATATACTATATACAGTTGCAATAAAAAGTATATGAACCCTTTTGGAATGATATGGATTTCTTCACAAATTGGTCATAAAATGTGATTTGATCTTCATCTAAGTCACAACAATAGACAATCACAGTCTGCTTAAACTAATAACACAAAGAATTAAATGTTACCATGTTTTTATTGAACAGACCATGTAAACATTCACAGTGCAGGTGGAAAATGTATGTGAACACCTAGATTAATGAGATCTGCAAGAGCTAATTGGAGTGAGGTGTCAGCCAACTGGAGTCCAATCAATGAGATGAGATTGGAGATGTTGGTTACAGCTGCCCTGCCTTAAAAAAAACACACACCAGTTCTGGGTTTGCTTTTTCACAACAAGCATTGCCTGATGTGAATAATGCCTCACACAAAAGAGCTCTCAGAAGACCTACGATTAAGAATTGTTGACTTGCAGAAAGCTGGAAAGGGTTATAAAAGTATCTCCAAAAGCCTTGCTGTTCATCAGTCCACGGTAAGACAAAGTGTCTATAAATGGAGAAAGTTCCGCACTGCTGCTACTCTCCCTAGGAGTGGACATCCTGTAAAGATGACTGCAAGAGCACAGCGCAGACTGCTCAATGAGGTGAAGAAGAATCCTAGAGTGTCAGCTAAAGACTTAAAAAAGTCTCTGGCATATGCTAACATCCCTGTTAGCGAATCTACAATACATAAAACGCTTAACAAGAATGGATTTCATGGGAGGATACCACAGAGGAAGCCACAGCTGTCCAAAAAAAACCATTGCTGCACGTTTACAGTTTGCACAAGAGCACATGGATGTTCCACAGCAGTACTGGCAAAATATTCTGTGGACAGATGAAACCAAAGTTGAGTTGTTTGGAAGAAACACACAACACTATGTGTGGAGAAAAAGAGGCACAGCACACCAACATTAAATCCTCATCCCAACTGTGAAGTATGGTGGTGGGGGCTTCATGGTTTGGGGATGCTTTGCTGTGTCAGGGTCTGGATGGATTTCTATCATCGAAGGAAAAATGAATTCCCAAGTTTATCAAGACATTTTGCAGGAGAACTTAAGGCCATCTGTCCACCAGCTGAAGCTCAACAGAAGATGGGTGTTGCAACAGGACAACAACCTAAAGCATAGAAGTAAATAAACAACAGAATGGCTTAAACAGAAGAAAATACGCCTTCTAGAGTGGCCCAGTCAGAGTCCTGACCTCAACCCGATTGAGATGCTGTGGCATGACCTCAAGAAAGGGATTCACACCAGACATCCCAAGAATATTGCTGAACTGAAACAGTTCTGTAAAGAAGAATGGTCAAGAATTACTCCTGACCGCTGTGCACGTCTGATCTGCAACTACAGGAAATATTTGGTTGAAATTATTGCTGCCAAAGGAGGTTCAACCAGTTATTAAACCAAGAGTTCACATACTTTTTCCACCTGCACTGTGAATGTTTACATAGTGTGTTCAATAAAAACATGGTAACATTTAATTCTTTGTGTGTTATTGGTTTAAGCAGACTGTGATTGTCTATGGTTGTGACTTAGATGAAGATCAGATCACATTTTATGACCAATTTGTGTAGAAATCCATATCATTCCAAAAGGGTTCACATACTTTTTATTGCAACTGTATACATAGTAATACACCACCTGAAGTGTATTAGAAACAGTACACCACTGAATGTACTGTAGATATTGGCTACACTGGATGCAGAGCATATATGTATATATGCATATATGTATATATGCATTTTCTGTGTTTTGTTGCCTCACAACCTGAAATTAACATGGATTGTTTGAGGATTTGCATCATTTAATTTACAGAACATGTCCACAACTTTGAACCACTCCCCTTGTCTGCAAATAAAAATCCCTATTATACCAAAAATAATTTTTGGTTAAACAAAAGTTTAAACAACTCAACAGGAATTCTTGATGCCTCCCAGACAATGAGGAGGAGGATAGGGCCCATTCTACAGACGTCATAGCATCTCCGTGACCAATGATGGTATACAGAGAGCTGACGTCTGCGGGTGCGGGCTCCAGTATATAGGGAGAACATCCAGACCCCTACATGTGAGGCTTGCTGAGCATGTTAACAACATTAAGAGAGGCCTGAAAACCCACAATGTCTCTAGACACTTCAAACTCCATCATCACCAGAATCCCAAAAGTTTAAGGTTTTGGGGTATAGAGAGGGTCACGAGACACTGGAGGGGGGGGGCAATTTCATAAGGCAATTGAGTAAGAGAGAATCTTACTGGATCTTTGAAACCAGGGTTCTTTGCCCTGAAGGGTTAAACGTGGATTTCGACACAAATTGCTTTATATCAGATCGTTGATTTTCATTTGATTGATTTTTTATTTTTTTTTATTATATTTGATGACAGTGGCCGCGGATGACTCACATTTTGAATTTTACATTCTTATAGCGTTTTGGAAAAAAATTTATTGTATATAAAAGTTTTTTTTATATATATATATTTTTATATATATATTTTTAAGATCCAATTTTCCCCTTAGTTTGGTATTATCCTCTCCTTTTGGGAATTATACACTTGTCCTTTTTAGGATTGATGCGGTTTTATTATCTTTTTTATGTCTCTTCCACTGTTTTTGGGAGATCTACTTCCGTAGATTGTGTATTTTACTACAAGGGGTTTCATCCGGATTGACTTCCGGGTGAGCTCCAGGTCAATTTCGTTCTGTGTACAGTCACCATGGTTACTTACCTGGTATATAGCGCGGGTGCCCATGACGTTCCTCATCTGCTGATGAAGTCCCCGCCCACTGGGACGCAACGCGTCCAGAACGAGGTAGCGTTGTGACGTCACCGGCGGCCACTGCGCATCTGCTCTGCTGTTCGGATGAACGGGAGATCGTTACTACTGCTTGTCTGCCTGTACCAAGCACATCTTTTGTGAGTGTTTTTATGATCTTTTACATTTAAATAAAGATTATTGCATACGGAGAGCACTATTTTTCGCCGCTTTTATTTCTTATATGGTTCTGTTGGAGTGTCCTGCACTGGGTCCTTGATGACGATTCATTTTAGCTGCATACCATTTGATTACATACCAAAGGCGCTTTCTGACCCTCTGTAATTAAAGGGTCCACAACATCAGGTGAGAGGCCATTTGTTACCGTGGTGGTGGGCTCCTGGAATCACCTTTTGCAAACATGCAGTCTTTTTCACGTTGAAGGTCTATTCGGACCTGATTTTATGGACTGTTTTTGTCTACACACTGTGGTGGATTGTATTGTGTTCTACCTTGCTTCTTATTTTCATTTACTTATTTAGCGCTGCACTGTCTTTTTATTGATGTTTATTGAGGGATTTCAATTTTGACCCTAGTGTTCAGCTGCTTTTTTTGTTGTACACCACTTTGCGCTGATTAATTTTTTTATTTGTCTATAGAACATACGACTTATTGTCGTCCTATGTAAAGATACTCCAGTCTCTGCTGTGGAACTCTGCAGCTCCTCCAGGGTTACCTTAGGTCTCTGTGCAGCCTCTCTGATTAACCGGTTCAATACAGGGCATTTTCACCCCCTTCCTTCCCAGACCAATTTTTGGTTTTCAGCGCTGTCGCACTTTATTTTTTTTCGTGACTGTGACATTATGGTGGATACATCATAAATGTGTTTCTTAGGGAATGCTTCTAACTGTAGGGGGCGGGGACGTACAAGGGGAGGAGACCGATCAGTGTTCCGCTGTACTGGGAACACAGATCGCTCTCCTCTCACCTGACAGGACATGGATCTGTGTGTTTACACACACAGATCCACAGTCCGGCCCGGGTTAACAGGCAATCGCGGGTGCCCGGCGGACATCGCGGCCGCCGGGCACACGCACCGGGTCCCGAGCAATGCGGCGGGCACGCGCACGCCCCCCCGGTAGCACGCGGGCGCCCCCTAGACAGCCGGGAACCCGAGGCCATTATATGACGTCCACCCAGGATGGGAGATCCCATCTGTGGACGTCATATGTCTATATGCGGGTATTGAAGTGGTTAATGCCCTCCTTGGTCGGTCCATGAGTTTTGGTGTGTGGCCGTCTCTTGGCTGGGTTTGCTATTGTGCCATGTTTTTTCCATTTGGTTATGATAGATTTGATGGTGCTCCTAAGAATCATCAAAGATTTGGATATTTTTTTATAACCTAACCCTGACTTGTACTTCTCAACAACATTGTCCCTTCCTTGTTTGGAGAGTTCCTTGGTCTTCATGCCAGTGTTTAGTTAGTGGTGCCTCTTGCTTAGGTGTTGCAGCCTCTGGGGCCTTTCAAAAAGTTGTGTATATGCAATGACAGATCATTTGACACTAAAGCCTCATACACATGATCAGATTTTCCGCAGACATAGCGCCAGACTTTTGTCCGAAGGGTGTGTGCTGTGAACTTGTCTTGCATACAAACGGTACACAGTTGTCGGCCAACAAACATGAACATAGTGATGTACTAGACATACTACAAGCCGATAAAGAGGAAGTTCAATTGTCAGGCACCACCCTTTGGGTTCCTTCTGCTAATTTCGTGTTCGTAGAAGTTTGGTGAGTGTTGATTTGCACTTTTCAGTTCGTGCTTGTCAGTTCATTTCTGAATGGCCGTTCATCAACCAGCCATGTTGTGGAATCAGAGGAGAAAACATGCAATTATTGGCCTTGGAGTTATTGCTTTGATCCAAGTCCAGTCCAGGAACAGGAGGAGGAGAAAAATTGGTTGCTTAATCGTGACCAATTATGTCAAATGCCTTTGCTGCGGGAGCATTAGGAGAATAATCCGGATGACGGACCCCTGCTTTCACCAACTCTTGGCATTGGTGACCCCCTATATTAAGAAGTAGGACACATGCATGCGACTTACCAATCACTCCTGAGCAAAGGCTCATAGCCACCTTGCGTTACTTGGCGAAGGGGAAAGGTCTCCAGGACCTCAAGTTTAGGACTCCCCCCAGGCTCTGGGACTCATTATTCCAGACACTTGCTCAGCCATTATTCAAGTCCTGCAGAAGGACTATATTCAGATAAGTTTTTGCATTTAACATCACATAGTATGTATTTAATGTTTGCTAATGTATTGTATTAATTTCTTGATTTTATAATTAACATTATTGGAATATACTGTGAATGTCCTCTTTGTCCTCATGCATGCTGTAAGCTTTTCCTGATCCTTTTTTTGGCCTATATGCATATTTTCCTTCACTAACCTCCCCAGCATGCTATCCTGGGCCCATACACACCTAGCCTAGTAACTTAACAATGTATTTTGTCATCTACATTTTTGTTCTTACCCTAAACACCCCCTAAAATGTATAGAAAAGGAAAAATTGGGATTTTAAAGGTGCAAATAGGGTGACACAGATTTTATGTTCAAAATTTTCACATTTTATTTAGAAAAATTGATAAAAGCATGGTTGTAAAAAGAGTTTACATGCAATGTACTGAACATTTTTTTTTCCTCTTTTCTCTTTCCTATGGGTTTTCAAAATTATGAATAAAGTTTTTTGAACCAGGGAAGCATCTACAAAGATTAGATAACCATAGGACGCCCAGGGCGTCATTTCCAGTGGTGAATTTGTTTCCACTGGAGGGCGCCAATTGCATCTTTCCTTAACCTTTGTGTGAACTTTGTCCACACAAATGGTCGCAGCCACTTTTTCATCTTTTCCGGTTGTACTTCCCTTCTTACAAACTCTTTTTTTATATATACTATTGTTGTGCTTTTTTGGCATTTACATCACTGCCGACAGTCCTAGAGGTGTTGTCTGGTCACTTCCGGTGCGCCACCTAGTGTCACTTCCGGTCTGCCCAGCACCTTTAATTATATTGATTTGATTGATGTATTTCTCTTCCTGACTTGGCTGAAGGTGTCACTTCTGGTTTTGCTGCCTATTGGTAGATGCCCCTGCAGCGTCCGCCCCTCCCCTAGGCTTTGGCGCCATTTTTTGGTGCCAAATTTGGAGAGGGGGAGGGTATTTAAACACTCTGATGGTGGTTCAATAGAGAGCCAACCTGAGAGGAGGAGGATGTCATTTTCTTCACTTACCAGCTGATCCAGGTATTTCATGCCACTCTGAGGAAATTTTAGACTAATTTCTGAGGAAACCCTTGCTTTTGTTTTGGGTCCCCTGACTGAAATATTGCTGTTGTCTCTAGGCTTTTTCGTTTGTCCTTTTCCTTCCCTTTTTTGGGGGTTCTGTCCTAGAAAGAATATGAATTAAAGCAGCTTGATAAACCTGGACTCCTTGGTCTCAAGTCAGTCCTTTATTACAGGTACAGATTGTATTACATTGTTTAAATTGTTTTTTTTTTTATAATAAAAAAGAAAAGAAGAAAAAGAAAAAGTAATAAAGAGATAAAAGATAAATATAGAAAAAATAAGGATTGTGAGACATAAATTAAAGATCATTATATTCCTTTCTCCACTCACATTTCAGGATCTCAGTTTAAAAACACGATTTGACTTACCCTCTGTGGTCATCAACTGATCTGGAATTGTTTCCCGATTTAAGTGGCTATTTTAATTCTTTGAAAGACCTGGATACAGGTAAACAGTTCCCATATGTGGCTTAAATGTTACATTGGCAGTTTGGATGTGTGGTATAATATATTTTTTTGCTTTGTATTTATAGTGTTTTTTTCCTTGTCTCTTTTTGTGTACTTTGTAACTTACTGTATTGTTATTTTAGTGCCTGATAGATACTACTCCTAAAGAAGCCACCATGTGTGGTGAAACATGTTGAGAAATCAATCCTTCGGTTGCACTATATAAAGATTATTTCAGTACATTGCATGTAAACTCTTTTTACAACCATGTTTTTATCAATTTTTCTAAATAAAATATGAAAATTTTGAACATAAAATCTGTGTCACCCTATTTGCACCTTTAAAATCCCAATTTTTCCTTTTCCGTATATTGTATATTGTAGGGATGTGGTGCCTATATTCATTTTGAACGTGAGGCAAGTATTTATCTTTTACCCCCTAAAATGTGTCAAAATTTTATTGTGTCCTCCAATTCAGGCAGAGTGCAAGAGGCCATTTTTTGGGGCCCAAACTCCCCCCCCCAAATGCTAAGTCAACAGATACAAATACTCTATCTGCCGACCTTGCAAAACCCATACACACTATCCCTCTGTTGTGGTCATATTTCTGTATAAATTCACCCAACCATGAAGTGCAAGGGCCTGCCTGTTTATCTACACATTGAAACATAGACAGTTTTTGTCTCCTATTATATTGAAATGTATTTTCTGAATATCAAAATGTGCTGCAATTTGGACAATGTGGATCCCTATTTTTAGATTAAGACACTTCTTACCTATCCACTGGGCTGCCAATAGTGTAAATGAGGAGGGTCTGACTAAAGTATCCCAGATTATTTATGCAAACAGCTCTCATGGAAGTGGAGAGGTTTACCTGTCCAAAATATCTACCCACTTCCTCCCCCACCCTAAACTTTTTCTAATGGGCCACCAGAGGGGGAGATGAATCAGATAAGTTGACGTTACCCTTTTGTCTTTAAATACTCATTTAAGTTTACTGCTTATGTTGGCTAAGCATGTTTGTGTCAAATCTGCTTGCAATGTTATGTGCAGAAGTAGTAATTTTTTTTATTTTTTTAATCCACATTTTCCTTCAAACCCACAGCAATGGCAAAACGTTACAGCCCAGTTCCACCATCAGTGGGATTTTCCCAACTGTGGTGATGCTATTGATGGAAAACATGTCCGGATTGTCCCACCCCCCAACTCAGGCTCATATTATTTTTATTATAAGGGCTTTGCAGCATAGTCCTGCTAGCTGTAGTGTCTGCCATATATGGGTTCTTGTATCTGGATGTTGGGAAGAACGTCCGCAACTCTGATGGAGGAGTCATTATGCAGACAGAGTTCTACAAGCGGCTCCAGAATGGCACCTTAAACTTGCCACCTGCTGAGGAGAATGTTTAGGGCCTCAATATTTTTTTTGCAGATGAGGCCTTTGCTCTGGGGATCACCTTATGAAGCCATTTCCTATGAGGAACCTCACCCCAGAGTAGGGATGAGCCGAACACCCCCCGGTTCGGTTCGCACCAGAACCCGCGAACGGACCGCAAGTTCGCACGAACGTTAGAACCCCATTGACGTCTATGGGACTCGAACGTTCGAAATCAAAAGTGCTCATTTTAAAGGCTAATTTGCATGGTATTGTCCTAAAAAGGGTTTGGGGACCCGGGTCCTACCCCAGGGGACATGTATCAATGCAAAAAAAACTTTTAAAAACGGCCGTTTTTTCGGGAGCAGTGATTTTAATGATGCTTAAAGTAAAAAAAAAAAAGTGAAATATTCCTTTAAATATCGTACCTGGGGGGTGTCTATAGTATGCCTGTAAAGTGACGCGTGTTTCCCATGTTTAGAACAGTCCCTGCACCAAATGTCATTTTTAAAGGAAAAAATCTCATTTAAAACTGCTTGCGGGTTTAATGTCATGTCGGGTCATGGCAATATGGATGAAAATCAGTGAGACAAACGGCATGGGTACCCCCCAGTCCATTACCAGGCCCTTTGGGTCTTGTATGGATATTAAGGGGAACCCCGCACCCAAATTAAAATAAGGAAAGGTCCCTATATACTCTGAACAGCAGTATTCAGGCGGTGCAAACAAGACAGGGACTGTAGGTTTGTTGTTAAGTAGAATCTGTTTGTAATTTTGAACATTTTTAATGTGTTTAGCTCCAGCCAAAAAATCTTTTCTAAGCTTTTTGGAAAACATAGGGAAGGGTTATCACCCCTGTGACATTTGTTTTGCGTCTTTCCTCCTCTTCAGAAGATTTCACCTCACTTTTTTGTCCCAATGAAAAATGTTTTTTGAAAATTTGGGTTTTTTTGTGGAACAAGGATTGGAAAGCATCAGTGGAAAGGAGAAATTGTTTTCCCATATTAACTCTTACAGGAGAGAATTTCCCTTCCTTAGGGGTAGATTTCATCTCACTTCCTGTTGTCTCCTTCCGTTTGCAAGTAGGAGTCGTTTGTAAGTTAGATGTTTGAAAGTAGGGTCCTGCCCTATATACTCAGCAGAAATTTGGGCCTTAGGTGTTGCTGTGGCCAAAACACTGTAAGCCCTCACAGGGCCCTGCTGTGAAATATTAGATCAAGAATTGTAATTACATGCCCCTGTTGAACAGGAGCTGAAAAATTAGGCCTTAGGCACTGGTGCTGGTGCCACAACACTGCAACCCCTCACAGACACTCTAGTTGGAACGCAGGAACGAGCCCTGCTGCAAAGTATTGCATCAAAAATTGTAATTACACGCCCCTGTTAGACAGGGGCAGAAAAATTGGGCCTTAGGTACTGGTGCTGGTGCCACAACACTGCAACCCCTCACAGACACTCTAGTTGGAACGCAGGAACGAGCCCTGCTGCAAAGTATTGCATCAAAAATTGTAATTACACACCCCTGTTAGACAGGGGCAGAAAAATTGGGTCTTAGGCACTGGTGCTGGTGCCACAACACTGCAACCCCTCACAGACACTCTAGTTGAAACGCAGGAACAAGCCCTGCTGCAAAGTATTGCATCAAAAATTGTAATTACACGCCCCTGTTAGACAGGGGCTGAAAAATTGGGTCTTAGGCACTGGTGCTGGTGCCACAACACTGCAACCCCTCACAGACACTCTAGTTGGAATGCAGGAACGAGCCCTGCTGCAAAGTATTACATCAAAAATTGTAATTACACGCCCCTGTTAAACAGGGGCTGAAAAATTGTGCCTTAGGCACTGGTGGTGGCGCCCAGAACCAAAAATGTTCTTACAAGCTATCAGCGTGATGATTGAGGAGGAAGAGGATAATTACTCAGGGATAGTCACTCAGCATCAGCATAGGCAGTCTTTGAAGGGATCTGAGATTTCAAAAAAAATTATTCGGTTACATCTGCATCAGGTGCTTGGTAGCTGGTGGTGATCCAAGACTGATTCATTTTTATGAAGGTCAGCCGATCGACCGAGTCGGTGGACAGACGCACCCTGTGATCGGTTACCACGCCTCCAGCAGCACTGAATGTGCGTTCCGAAAGAACGCTGGATGCAGGACAGGCCAGTAGCTCAATTGCATACTGTGCAAGCTCTGGCCAGTGATCCATCCTCAAGACCCAGTAACCCAGAGGATTTTCGGTGGGAAAGGTGTCCAAGTCTGATCTTGCCCCTAGGTATTCCTGCACCATGTAAACCAGACGCTGGCGATGGTTGCTGGAACCGATCATACCTTGGGGCTGCGGACCAAAAAATTGTCTGAACGCATCGGTCAGACGGCCACCTTCTCCACCGCTCCTTCTTTGACTGACCGAAGCCTCAGCAACACGTTGTCCAGAAACAGGAGTTTGTAACCTCCCAGTCTCTGGGAACGCGTTGCACAGACCTTTCTGCAAGGCCTCCCGAAGATGTTTCATCCTCTGCTCCCTCTGCGATGGCAAGATAAGGTCCGCAACCTTACCCTTGTAACGTGGATCAAGGAGGGTTGCCAGCCAGTATTGGTCCTTCTCCTTGATACCACGAATACGAGGATCCTTACGCAGGCTTTGCAGGATCAGGGAGGCCATGCAGCGTAGGTTTGCTGAGGCATTCGGTCCGGAGTCCTCTGGGTCACTAAGGACAACAACGTCCGCAGCCACCTCCTCCCAGCCACGTACAAGTCCATGTGTTCCTTGGGACTGATCCCTTAAAGACTGCTGATGCTGAGTGCCAGGCTCCACCTCCATACTGACACAATCTTCCTCCTCCTCCTCCTCCTCCTCCTCGTCCTCTTCCTGTGTGATCGGCGGGCACGCAGGAACACTGTCTGGATAAAGGGGGCCTTGAGAGCTAAGGAAGTCCTCCTCTTCCTGCCTCTGTTCTGCCTCAAGTGCCCTGTCCATTATTCCACGCAGCGTGTGCTCCAACAGGTGGACAAGGGGGACAGTGTCACTGATGCATGCACTGTCAGTGCTCACCATCCTCGTGGCCTCCTCGAATGGTGACAGGACAGTGCATGCATCCCTGATCATGGCCCACTGGCGTGGGGAAAAAAAACCAAGGTCCCCTGACCCTGTCCTGGTGCCATAGTCGCACAGGTACTCATTGATGGCCCTCTGCTGCGTGTGCAGCCGCTGCAGCATGGCCAACGTCGAGTTCCACCTGGTGGGCATGTCACAGATTAGGCGGTTCTTGGGCAGGTTAAACTCCTTTTGGAGGTCCGTCAGCCGAGCACTGGCATTATATGACCGGCGGAAATGCACAGAGACTTTCCTGGCCTGCCTCAGGACATCCTGTAAGCCCGGGTACCTGCCCAAGAACCGCTGCACCACCAAGTTAAGGACGTGAGCCAAACAGGGCACATGGGTCAGTTGTCCCTGTCGGAGGGCAGAGAGGAGGTTGGTGCCATTGTCGCAAACCACCATTCCTGCCTTAAGTTGGCGTGGCGTCAACCACCTCTGAACCTGCCCCTGCAGAGCTGACAGAACCTCTGCCCCAGTGTGGCTCCTGTCCCCCAAGCACACCAGCTCAAGCACCGCATGGCATCTTTTGGCCTGCGTACTTGCGTAGCCCCTTGAACGCCTACGGAGCACCGCTGGTTCCGAGGAAGAGGCCATGGAGGAAGAAGAAGAGGAGGGGGTGGAGGAGAGAGGTGTGTCACAATCAGCATTTTGGAGGCGTGGTGGCGGAACAACCTCCAACACTACTGCACCTTGTCCTGCATCCTTCCCAGCTGCCAGCAGAGTCACCCAATGCGCCGTGAAACTTAAGTAACGTCCCTGTCCATGCCTGCTGGACCATGAGTCAGCGGTAATATGCACCTTACCGCTGACCGCCCTGTCCAGCGAGGCATGGACATTGCCTTCCACATGCCGGTAGAGAGCCGGAATCGCCTTCCGTGAGAAAAAGTGGCGTTTGGGTACCTGCCACTGAGGAACCGCACATTCCACAAACTCACGGAAGGGGGCAGAGTCTACCAACTGAAAAGGCAGCAGTTGAAGTGCTAGCAATTTTGCCAAGCTAGCATTCAACCGCTGGGCATGTGGATGGCTGGGAGCAAACTTCTTTCGGCGGTGCAGCAGCTGGGGCAGGGAAATTTGCCTGGTACAATCTGACGTCGGTGTACCAAAAGCAGATTGCCCACAAGTACTTGGCTGTGACACACCTAATTCTACACCTTCATTCCTCTCACTGCAGGTCTCAGAGAGGACTGAAGGTCTAGTGGGGTTGGAAATCTCAGCTGATGAGGAGCAAGGAGAGATCCTCTTTGTTCTTTGGTGTGGGTCTTTTAGATACGCTTGCCAACGAACTGCATGGCAGGTCAACATATGTCTGGTCAAGCATGTGGTACCCAAGCGGGAGATGTTTTGGCCACGCGAGATACGCTTGAGACATATGTTGCAAATAGCAGCGGTGCGATCTGATGCACTCGTCTCAAAAAAGGCCCACACCAAAGAACTTTTTGAATAACGCGCAGAGACTGCAGCGCCCTGCACATGTGGAGCTTTGGGGTGTGATGCAGTCAATGTGCTGCCCTTAGGCTGGCCCCTGGAGGGCATCCTGCCTAGTTGGTGATGTGCCACCTCCTCCTCCTCCTCCTCCTCCTCCTCTCTCCTATCAGGCACCCACGTTGAGTCAGTGACCTCATCATCCCCTCCCTCCTCATCACTGGAGCAAACCTGGCAGTATGCTGCAGCAGGGGGAGCATGACTGCCAGATTGCTGTCCTTCTTGGGCACCCCCTCTGTCCGTGCTCATGTTACTGCCTTCATTGAGCTCAGTATCATCATCAGAGCCTTCCAAACGCTGGGCATCCTCCTGGAGCATGTACCCAACACTGTGGTCAAACAGTTCGAGGGAATCCTCATGAGGACATGGTGGAGCTAGGGAAGGAGTCACTGATGACATTGAGCTGAGGGAAGAGGCCGCTGCTTTGCCAGACAAAGCACCCTGGGCATGGGTGAGAGAGGATGAGGAGGATGAGGACGGCTTGGTCATCCACTCGACCAAGTCTTCCGCATGTTGCGGCTCAACACGGCCAGCTGCCGAAAAAAAGGCCAAGCGTGTCCCATGGCCACGTGCTGATGAGGATGCACCGTCTCCACGACCAGCACTAGACACAGAGCCTGCTTGCCCTCTCTTATTGGCTTGTGACTGTCTGCCTCTCCTTCTTGGCCTTCCAGACATACTAATGGCCTGTAGCTGCACTAAGCTGGGATAGAACACCTGTAATTTTCTTAAGGTAGCTTTATATACTGTAACCAGACAAGCCTGCCTGTCAGTAGGAAGATAACAGGAACGGATCTAGCTGAACACTGTGAGCAGGACGCACTGTACTAAATGTAAATAGTCTAGCTGCCTGACCGTGGTACTAATAGGATCAAAAAGAACACCTGTAATTTTCTTAAGGTAGCTTTATATACTGTAACCAGACAAGCCTGCCTGTCAGTAGGAAGATAACAGGAACGGATCTAGCTGAACACTGTGAGCAGGACACACTGTACTAAATGTAAATAGTCTAGCTGCCTGACCGTGGTACTAATAGGATCAAAAAGAACACCTGTAATTTTCTTCAGGTAGCTTTATATACTGTAACCAGACAAGCCTGCCTGTCAGTAGGAAGATAACAGGAACGGATCTAGCTGAACACTGTGAGCAGGACGTACTGCACTAAATGTATATAGCAGGAACGGATCTAGCTGAACACTGTGAGCAGGACGCACTGCACTGAATGTAAATAGCAGGAACGGATCTAGCTGAACACTGTGAGCAGGACGCACTGCACTAAATGTAAATACCAGGAACGGATCTAGCTGAACACTGTGAGCAGAACGCACTGCACTGAATGTAAATAGCAGGAACGGATCTAGCTGAACACTGTGAGCAGGACGCACTGCACTGAATGTAAATAGCAGGAACGGATCTAGCTGAACACTGTGAGCAGGACGCACTGCACTGAATGTAAATAGCAGGAACGGATCTAGCTGAACACTGTGAGCAGGACGCACTGCACTAAATGTAAATACCAGGAACGGATCTAGCTGAACACTGTGAGCAGGACGCACTGCACTGAATGTAAATAGCAGGAACGGATCTAGCTGAACACTGTGAGCAGGACGCACTGCACTAAATGTAAATACCAGGAACGGATCTAGCTGAACACTGTGAGCAGGACGCACTGCACTGAATGTAAATAGCAGGAACGGATCTAGCTGAACACTGTGAGCAGGACGCACTGCACTGAATGTAAATAGCAGGAACGGATGTAGCTGAACACTGTGAGCAGGACGCACTGCACTAAATGTAAATACCAGGAACGGATCTAGCTGAACACTGTGAGCAGGACGCACTGCACTGAATGTAAATAGCAGGAACGGATCTAGCTGAACACTGTGAGCAGGACACACTGCACTAAATGTAAATACCAGGAACGGATCTAGCTGAACACTGTGAGCAGGACGCACTGCACTGAATGTAAATAGCAGGAACGGATCTAGCTGAACACTGTGAGCAGGACGCACTGCACTGAATGTAAATAGCAGGAACGGATCTAGCTGAACACTGTGAGCAGGACGCACTGCACTGAATGTAAATAGCAGGAACGGATGTAGCTGAACACTGTGAGCAGGACGCACTGCACTAAATGTAAATACCAGGAACGGATCTAGCTGAACACTGTGAGCAGGACGCACTGCACTGAATGTAAATAGCAGGAACGGATCTAGCTGAACACTGTGAGCAGGACACACTGCACTAAATGTAAATACCAGGAACGGATCTAGCTGAACACTGTGAGCAGGACGCACTGCACTGAATGTAAATAGCAGGAACGGATCTAGCTGAACACTGTGAGCAGGACGCACTGCACTGAATGTAAATAGCAGGAACGGATCTAGCTGAACACTGTGAGCAGGACGCACTGCACTAAATGTAAATACCAGGAACGGATCTAGCTGAACACTGTGAGCAGGACGCACTGCACTGAATGTAAATAGCAGGAACGGATCTAGCTGAACACTGTGAGCAGGACGCACTGCACTAAATGTAAATACCAGGAACGGATCTAGCTGAACACTGTGAGCAGGACGCACTGCACTGAATGTAAATAGCAGGAACGGATCTAGCTGAACACTGTGAGCAGGACGCACTGCACTGAATGTAAATAGCAGGAACGGATCTAGCTGAACACTGTGAGCAGGACGCACTGCACTAAATGTAAATACCAGGAACGGATCTAGCTGAACACTGTGAGCAGGACGCACTGCACTGAATGTAAATAGCAGGAACGGATCTAGCTGAACACTGTGAGCAGGACGCACTGCACTAAATGTAAATACCAGGAACGGATCTAGCTGAACACTGTGAGCAGGACGCACTGCACTGAATGTAAATAGCAGGAACGGATCTAGCTGAACACTGTGAGCAGGACGCACTGCACTAAATGTAAATACCAGGAACGGATCTAGCTGAACACTGTGAGCAGGACGCACTGCACTGAATGTAAATAGCAGGAACGGATCTAGCTGAACACTGTGAGCAGGACGCACTGTACTGAATGTAAATAGCAGGAACGGATCTAGCTGAACACTGTGAGCAGGACACACTGCACTAAATGTAAATAGTCTAGATAGAAGATAACAGGAACGGATCTAGCTAAACTGAATACAGTGTATATATATATATGCAACACCTGGGATGCATATATATACACAATACACTGTAAGTGCAGCTAACTGACTGACTGTTCTGCCTAATCTATCTAACTCAAATCAAATGACACTGTCTCTCTCTCTCTCTATCTCTCAGCACTCCGGAACACACACTACACAGGGCCGCCGTGCAGGCGGCCTTATATAGTGTGGGGTGTGTACTAAATCCCCTGAGCCATAATTGGCCAAAGCCACCCTGGCTTTGGCCAATTACAGCTCTCTCTACTGACGGCGCTGTGATTGGCCAAGCATGCGGGTCATAGTGCATGCTTGGCCAATCATCAGCCAGCAATGCACTGCGATGCCGCAGTGAATTATGGGCCGTGACGCGCCACACGAATTTGGCGCGAACGGCCCATATCGTTCGCAATTCGGCGAACGACCGAACAGCCGATGTTCGAGTCGAACATGGGTTCGACTCGAACACGAAGCTCATCCCTACCCCAGAGCAGAGAATCTTTAATTACAGGCTCTCTCGTGCCAGAAGGGTGGTTGAAAATGCCTTTGGCATCCTCTCCAGTCGGTTCAGGCTTTTTTTTAACACCCATTAACCTGGCGCTATACAAAATAAACAATGTGCTATTGTGCTGCTGTAGCCTCCATATTTTTTTTTACGGAGGAATGCTAGCAGCTACCTTGCCTCAGTGCCAACTGATGTGGACCCTGCAATGGCAGGCCCAGCTGAAGAGGCTGCAGCTCGACCATCTGTGGGAGTGATGACGTCTCTGGAAAATTTCTGTGCTGGATTGCCCTCCCAAAATGCCAGAGATCTACAGCAAAAATACCTGGATTATTTTGTGGGTAGAGGGGCAGTGGCTTGGCAACAAATTGTAGCTGATCAGGAATAATATATTTATTTGATCATAAACTCCTATTTCATTTGAAGTACTGTTGCCTGTGTTTCTTATCTGTCTAATACAGTGGTCATCAACCCTGTCCTCTGGGCCCACTAACAGGCCAGGTTTTATTTATTACCTTGGGGAGATGCAGACTAGAATACTGCAATCATTCAGCAGCAAATGATATCACCTGTGATGTATTCCAGTTATCTTGCAAACCTGGCCTGTTAGTGGGCCCTGAGGACAGGGTTGATGACCACTGGTCTAATATGTTCACAAATGGGCTTTGTTTTGGCCACTTGCTCCAATAGTGCAAATGTACCTTATGTGCTACATGAGGTGACAATATCTTCTTCAGCTAACTATTATGGTGTGCTGTGGGTCTGCTACACACAAACACAATGTTTTTGTTCTTAATGGATCTAATGCATGAACTTCAAAAACATTATGCCTTTTCAACTCTTATAATTTTTTGGATGACTAAAAATTGCATGAGTTGGCCACATTGTCACTGTAATAACAGCTACAAATACACTGGTATTGAGCTTTGAAATAATAAGCCACACATTGTTTAGTAAAAACCAATTTACTCAAAGCACATTCACATGTGCGTTTTAAGGTTTTAATACAAACCAACATCTTGATGTATAACATGTATGTTTTGCATTATTTCCCCTTTTTTGAGGCTAAACAGACATTTTCAAAAACATTAGATACACATCCCAAACTCAGGAACTTACAAAGTTCCATTTTGGTAAAGTGAAGGCCAAATGAGACATTAGTATCCCAAGATTGTGTGGATGTTGCCTTCCTCATATGGGGTGATCTCACCCCTTTAAAAACCCTTTAAAAGCCAAAATTTTAAGTCAAGTACACGTAAAAGCATAACGATTAAATTACCCTTATGATCCCATGTCACAAATGTGTGTAGTTACAAACAACTTTTTTCATAAACCCACCAAACACACAGTGTGTCAACATGTGCTAGCTCCCATCATGGGGTATCAATGGATGTGTTTTGGGGGTGCAACCCCTTCCTCTGAGCTTCTTTAGTTATGAGGAAGGGGTTGCACCCCCAAAACGCGTCCATTGATACCCAGTGATGGTAGATAGCACATGTTGGCACACTGTGTGTTTTGTGGCTTTGGGCAAACTACATGTATGGAAATACACACATTTTAGGCATGGGATCATGAGGGAAATAAGAATGTTGAGGCATAATTTGGGAGTACCTTCAAATTTTGGGTTTTATATTCAAAACACCGAAAAATAATAATTCACATTAGTTAGGGTAGTGTTTCCCAACTCTCCTGCTCAAGATGCAAACCCAGGTTATGTTTTCTATACTTGTAGAATTTGGCACAGGTGATGTTGTTATTTTCAATGTTAGTAATTCATACAGTCTTTTTTAGACTGAGTAAAATACAGGAAAAAGGACCTGGTGGTGCACCTAGAGGAGTGGAGTGGAGAAACACTGAGTTTGGACACTAAACTTTCTCTCTTTAAAACTCAGAACAACATGGTAAACATTAAAAGTGCAAACAGGAGCCAACAAGTTGAACAAGAAACATCTGAACAGGCAAGAGGAAATTAGAATTTGGCAAGCATGTCTACAAAATCTCTAATTCTTCGTTGTAAAGCAGTGGCAGCCTCCTTTATTTGCTCTAGCTCCTTCAAACAATGCACCATATCTGCAGTCATCCGGCCAATTGTGCATCTTGGAAGATCGTGACCTAGTAAGAAGGCAAAAAAGGATTAAGGTAACGATGGTCAAGTGGCTGAGGTCCCACATAGTGAGTTATGGTCAAGTTACTAGTCGAATTCAGGAAATACTTACCTACCCAGTCTATTGTTGCTTGCAACCTGCTTGCTCTTCAGACACCTACACTACTAGGAATGTACACACGGCAACTACTCAGTAATCTTGGTCCTGGTGCCTGGGTCTCCAAAACTCGGGTACCTAGTAAAAATGACAGCTCCTTCCACCTCTTCCTTCTCCATGCTAATGTTAAGGCACTACATACTTTGCTAATGTATGGAGTGGGTGTTTTGTTTGTTCAGCTAAACACTCGACATGTAGACACATTTGAAGCCAGTTTCCAAGAATACTTACTTGCGCAAACAAGAGGCTCCTGCATACTTTCTTCCTCTTCAGAGTCGCTTTGTCCCGAAGTGCAACTTGCTTCAGAGGATTTGACGTCCACAACGGACAGGTCTGTGCTGGCCCTGGGTCCAGGAGTCAGATCCCATGCCTCCAAACCCACATCCTGGGTGAGATTTCCACACTCACTTTCCTATAAAAAGGAACAATACACTATTCATTAAGCCACCCCTAGTCTCATCTGTTTTCTAGTATCCATTTTGCTACATTAGTTGACCAACCTTGCACTTGGTCTGATGACAATGTTTGCTCCTGACTAGTGGATTCCACCATACTGCACTGTGTTTTTTTCCAGGGAAAAAGCATAGAAAAGGGAAAGTGATGTCATTTTACAGAGGGCAAACACTGGACAAGTGCCAACATTGAAAAAGTCCAGCAGTTGCCCCCCACCCATCTTGTCTCCTATGGGATAGGGGATATATGATGATCATTCTAGCAGGTGTGACTCTGTGTGACTGTGATCCCTGGGTGCTCTCCTCTAGCCATGTCTACACTGGCAAGGCTGCATTAATTGGCACTTATGAGCCAGGCAGCAACCAGAAAGGGTTCTTTACCCCTTAAGTACCCCTTAAGTTCTGCCCTAAGCCTTTGTCTCACCTAGAATCACCCCTGTCAGTGGCTTATAGGAGTGTGTTTGAAGTTGTCACTTACATTTTGGTTGGGAAAATGGCCTTGTTGTCTCCCCTGTTGGGGCATGAGCGAGGGTAGCCTCACTTCGCCCCTTCTGGTGGCTTGGCTGTTGCCTCATTTTTTGGTGCCTCCCTGTTGAAAGAAGAGAAAAAAATTAGGTACAAAAATAAAGAAAAGTACGAAAACAGAACCCAATAAGAATGTTCATATCTGCTTTCTATTTTACTTCATCTTTAAAATAACAATTCAGACAAAGATTATAGAAAACATTATATATAATTCTCTCAAGCTACTCTCAAGAAAGCACATATACAGACAGCTAATTTACACATATCCATATTGGTTAGATACAAATCTTGCTTACTTTTTTTGATGATCTCATGTATGGACTCCATATGGTCTTGCTCACGATGTTTGAGATCAGACCATCGTTTTCTGATTTGGTCCTTTGTTCGTGTCACCGAAAAATCACCCTGCAAAGCGGCGATGACCTTCTCCAAACTGTCCTTTTGGCTGTTGGGTCTTTCGTAATTGCGCAGCTTGCAGTTGTAGTTGTGCTTCTCGAGGATGCGCACCATCTCCACCATCTCATCCTTGCTTGGGGGTTGCTTTGTGCCTCCTATGAGCTACACCACTGTGGGGCTGCCTGGAATCCGCCGAATCCACCATGTTGTCCCTCCCGAAACTTCTGCCACTGTGTTTCGCATGCAGAAGAGAGATGGTCATGCCCCAGCATCATGAGTTTCACGCATGCTCAGTGTATAAAAAGCCATAATGCACGGCCGATGGAACAGCGATAGGAACGATCTTGGAGTGGGGGACGAATGATTGCCAACACACGAAAGGAGCCAGAAAACGAAGGGACAATTGGAAATTTGGGCATAGATAGTTAGTGGTGATATTGATGACCAGACAGAACCCAGACCATAGCTGTCTACACTCCCTTCAACGTCTGGCGATGCCACAGCTCCAGAGGTACACACAGGTCCTGCTGCACAGGATGAAGATGTGGAGGAGCCCATCTTGACCCAGGTATAGCATTGTTGAACTTATTTGTATCCAAAAATACAATGATGATAACTAGACATTATTGTTAAAATATTTCTGCCTTAACAAAGTAGTGACCAAAAATTATTTGTACAATAATCAAAAATGCTGGAGTCAGAATGATAGTCTTTTCTATTTGTCCACATTCAATTTGCAACAATGAGGAGATCAAAATTGTGTGTGATTGATGACCAAACCCTAAAAAAGATTCTGACTATGTCTCATTTTCTTACACAGGAAAGTGTCAGTCAGGAGGAGCCCGTGGCCAGCAGTCAGACAGAGTCCCAGATCCCTCCCCTACACCCTCCTTCTAAAAGGGCCAGGAAGAGCAGAAATCTGGACGAGGCCACAGCTGTGTGAGGAACTAATCTTGCAGCTCCTCAACAAATTAAAGAAAACACACACCTGTGTGATTTTGTGGCCCCACATCCACCATCTCCACAGCCACCCCACCCACCACAGCAGCATGGCGGTCAGTGGCAATACCAGCCACAAGACCCCCAACAAGACCGCTGGTCTGGGGATTTGCACCCCTACCTCCTTTACCAATTTTTTTTTTATGGTTTTGTTGAATAATGATTTTCTTTGTTATATTTCATTTATTTTTGTATGCATAGATGCACTTTTTGTTTAAGTTCTTTATATTTGGATGGCAGATAGCATCTCTAATTAAATTTTTTAAATTATTTTAACAAAAAAATGTGTAGAATAATACTTGGCTATGTGTTTTACTTTGAATGATAGTTTGGGTGTAGGCAGTTACATTTAAAAAAATACAAGGTAATATTAACAAGGGACACCAACATAGTTGCATCTTTGATCTTAAAAACTACGGGATAATGGTGTTGTGGTAACTTGCCCAAAAAAAAAACAAAAAACAAGCATAATAATATTATTCTTGATATCACTAGAAAATAAAAGCCTTTTAAAATACGTTTGGCAGAACTCCATCCATATAACCAGCAAAGCAGCTTCATTATTATCCCATTAAAGAAGAAGAGAGTGTGAGCTGCATTTGGAGATTTCATAACCCTTTGCCGACCGGCTCACGCCGATATACATCGGCAGAATGGCACGGACAGGCATATTAACGTACCTGTATGTCGCCTTTAAGACGCGGCATTGTGGGCATGCATGCCGCAAGCTTCGTGAGTGTGAGGGTCCCGCCGACTCGATGTCTGCGGGGATACCCACGATCGTCTCACAGAGAGGAAGGATAGGGAAATGCTGATGTAAACAAGCATTTCCCCATTATTCCTAGTGACAGGACACTGATCAAAGCTCCCTGTGATCGGGAGCAGTGATCATTGTCATGACACACGTAGCCCACCCCCCCTACAGTTAGGACACATCCCTAGGACACACTTAACCCCTTCAGCGCCCCCTCCTGGTTAATCCCTTCACTGCCAGTCACATATACACAGTAATCAATGCATTTTTATAGCACTGATCGCTGTATAAATGTGAATGGTCCCAAAATAGCGCCAAAAGTGTCCGATGTGTCCGCCATAATGTCGTAGTCATGATAAAAATCGCTGATCACTGCCAAAAAAAAAATTAATAAAAATGCCATAAAACTATCCCCTATTTTTTAGACGCTATAACTTTTGCGCAATCAATAAACGCTTATCGCGACTTTTTTTACCAAAAATACGTATCAGCCTAAACTGAGGAAAAAATGTTTTTTTATATATTTTTGGGGATATTTATTATAGCAAAAAAGTAAAAAATATTGTTTTTTTTTTCAAAATTGTCGCTCTTTTTTTGTTTATAGCGCAAAAAATAAAAACCGCACAGGTGATCAAATACCACCAAAAGAAAGCTCTATTTGTGGGGAAAAAAGGACGTCAATTTTGTTTGGGAGCCACACACGACTGCACAATTGTCAGTTAAAAAGTGCTCTGGTCTTTGGCCAGCCAAATGGTCCGGGGCTGAAGTGGATAATTTGCTGCGTTACGAATGCTAAGTCTCCATTACGAACGCTAATTTACAAGAGCGTTTCCGGCTTGAGACTGTATGTATATATATATATATATATATATATATATATATATATATATATATATATTAATACACTGCCTGCACTGACTGAATATAGAGTAAATAATGAATATAAAGTCTATGCTAAATGCAGAATATATATATACTAGACTGACTTTATATTTATATCAAATACACTGCCACTAAATGAATAAACTGCCTGCTTATTCTAACTCAAGCTATCTCTCTGTCTATGCCAACAACACTATACATGACTGCTATGTAAGCAGCCTTATATAGTGTGGGGCATGGACTTGGTCCCCCTGAGCCATGATTAGCCAAAGGCACCCTGCCTTTGGCCAATTATGGCTCTCTCAGCAGAGCGCACTGTGATTGGCCAAAGCATGCAGGTCAGGTGCAGGCTTTGGCCAATCATTATACAGCAATGCACTGCGATCTCGTTTTAGAACACCCGATGTTCGAGTCGAACATAAGTTCAACTCGAACCGCTGGCTCATGCCTAGTTTCTAATATGACTTGGAAACAGACCTCTAACTACCAGAAGTGGCTATCAGATGCCTAACTTGGCTCTAACCTATGCTGGTTTTTGAGCCCTAAGCTAAACCTACCTATAGAATCCCAGGGCAGAAGAAACAGCGTTAACTAAAATAACAGGAGCTGCATATAATCTCTATTGCCTTAAATTGGTTCACCTAGTAATATACTGGAAGGTGACTGCTACATACATAGAGTAACACAGACCTAGCTATCTGGCACTGTGCATGTGAGATAATGACAATAGCACAGAGATACTCTGTCTGTCTCATGGATTCAGAAACACACTCAAAAAGCTTTGAGCAGCTGCACTTAAACTATTAGAAAATAGGAATACTTTCAGAATAGTCTGTTCTGGTCTGGATTTAGCAGCATGGAAGGGCAAGTGGCTGAGACTTTCTCTCTTTTTATATCCTCTATAAGGCCCTATACATGATGGCTTTAGAAATCCCATGTGTATTTAAGATTCCCAAATGTGAGCTGAAGGTTGTTTTGAAAGCTTGAACAAAGCTGGGTGATGCTAGCTGTATATACTGTATATAAATGGAATCCCATGTAAACAAGGCCTTAAAACCAGGGACTCATGGGAATAATTTCCTGTTATCTAATAAATGCAGTAGAATTTGTTGGTGATATACAAAAATTAATCAATCAATATGCTACTACATAACAGTCAACAAATCACTTCTCCACATTGTTTTTTTCATTCACTTTATTATTTTTTGTAATCTTTAGCCATGTGTCTAGTCAAAGCTCTCTGCACATGGTAGACAAAAGATAAATGTTAAAACAATTAGGATATTTTATCCAAATAGGGTTTATCTATTTGAGCCATCAATTATTCATTTAATTTTTTTATATCTATTTTGGAAGTACAATGTTTAGATAAAATTACTTTTTTTTTTTTGCTTTATTTTTTTTTTTATTATCTCTTTATTAAATTTTATCAAGTTACATATAAAAAGGCAAGTAACACAGACTGCACAACACAGTTTTCTTCCTCACAATACACTCAATTCCCCCCCCCCATCCCCCCAGGGCCCCTCTCACTCAAGCTACTCGGATGATTTATACCCTTATCGACTTTCTCCCTACTCTCGACTGGTCATCACATCGACATATCTCCACGTCTTCTTAAACTCCTGTCAGCAGTTCCATTTATCCATTAGCCCTTCACCTACATCAGGCTCACTAGATCTCAGACCCTCCATTTCATATGTCCCTTCTACAACTTTGACCCAATCCCGTATTGTGGGGCTTTCTACTTCCTGCCATTTCTTTAGTATAAGGCTTTTTGCCGCATTCAACAGATGGGGTATTATTGATTCCCTATATTGTTTCACAAAGCCCTCTGTACCATGGAATAAAACTATCCATGGATCTTCTACCACTGCTTTACCTGTAATTTCCAAGATCAACTGTAGTATTTCTTTCCAGTATTTATTAATTTTGGTACAATTCCACCACAAATGAGCCATCGTTCAAGTAACCTTACAACCTCTCCAACACTCGTGTGATTTCTCCAAGTGATATTTACTTAGTTTGTCAGGAGTGGAATACCACCTAGTCAGACATTTATAATTCATTTCAATTGTTCTAATATCTATAGCAGAACTATGTGTTAAATTCAAAATCTTCGCAATCTTGTGTTTGTACTCAAGTGACCCTAATTCTATACCCCATTTCGTTAAGAATGGCAGTACTTCCAGTTTGTCAATACCCAAAAGCATCCCGTAGATCTTTTTTTTTGCTTTATCTTAAAGACGTAATAAGGTTTAATGGTTTCTGTAATCTTCAATTTGATAACTAGTGTTGTTTGCTCAGTGAGATACATTTTAAAATAATGTACAACTACAAATGTCCACTACACATTATGCTCCTTAGTGTCTGCCACATTTAAATTTACATTGGTGTCAATTCACTAACCTTTACCGCATGCGAGGCTCATTGGCATAAATTATTACACGCAGTAAAACAAAAAAGTTCAACTCACAAAAAAAAAAAAAAAAGGAGCTAAAAAAATCCATAACTGGATTTATATGGGCACATAAAACCCCCCGGATAAAAAGAGAAAATCTAATAAGAAAGAAAAGCAAGGGGGGATTGGCACTACCTGACTGTACAAAATATTTGCAAGCAGCATCACTAACCAGTATAATTGACTGGTACCATAATAAAGAAAACAAGCAATGGGTCAGGATAGAGGAGGACATAATAGGGCCCCAACTGAAATTCCTCCCATGGATAGAACCCTATTTGAGACCTAAGAAAAAGGAAATGACACTCTTTGTAAGTGCAACGCTAAAGATATGGGATAGCATAGTGAAAAATGGGAAGCTCTCCACGACACTGGGACCTATGACTCCATTGTTTCTCAACCCTGAATTCCCCCCAGCAATGAATTGTAAAAAATTCTTAAAATGGAACAGGGTAGAGGAAATAAGATTAGTACAAATCCTAGAGAATGGAAAAATACCTGCATTAAAAGACATGGGAACGGAAAATCAAAAAAAGTGGATGCAATATCAACAACTTCAGACGTTTTTAGGACATAAAATAGTCAGGATAAATAGACTACCAACTAAATTTGAAGAATTATTATTGGGAGAACAAATTCCAACTAAGAAAATATCAAAAATATATGACGAACTAATCCCAAATGGTCCACTTAAGGAGATAATAAATGTAAAGAAATGGGAAGAGGTATTGGAGAGACCATTGTTGGAAGAAGAATGCAAAAAGATTTTTGAAACTACACATAAAACAACCATTGCAAATAAATACCAGGAGAGGAATTACAAAATAGTAATGAGATGGTATAGAAGCCCAGTTACTCTAAATTTATTCAATAAAAGTAATACAGATTTATGTTGGAGATGTAAAATAGAGAAGGGTACAATGGAACATATATGGTATGGTTGCTAATTGGTGAAGGGATTTTGGAACATAATATTTGATATTTATCATAAAATAACAGGAGAAGAACTAACTCCGAGTATAGAAATATCACTATTGTCCCTGATACCAAAACCAATAAAGAAGATTAAAAAAGATATCATTCATCATATGATAACAGCGGCCAGAACAATAATAGCAAGAAACTGGAAAAAAACAAAGAGCCCAGCAATTATAGATTGGGTATGTGAAATGAATGAAATCCAGTATATGGAGGAACAGATAAGAGAGGAAGGTTATACCACAAATCAACTTTCTGAGATTTGGCAAAGTTGGGACGAGTTTAAGACATCGCATGAACTAATGGAGTATATATGAGAGATGGGGATAAGGGGAGAGAGTTTTGTTGTTTTTTTTTTTTTTTTTACGGTTTTGGGGGAGTATGAGTGTGATTAGTATGGAAGAGATGGGTATGGGGAGGGGGGGGGGGCAGGAATTACTTTTTAAGGTCAGGATAAGGTAACTTGATAACTTGGAGATGAATGATATAGATGAATACAACCAGAATGAATAATCTTTTATGTAATGGAAGTATCTTCTATTGTGAAATGACTTGTTTAACTGGTAGTTACCACTTGGTTTTGTTGTATATTTATGATTGTTTATATGATATGAAAATTTAATAAAGAGAAATTGAAGACAAAAAAAAAAAAAAAAAAAAAGATTTTGCTTAACCACTTGACTGCTGGGCACTTAAACCCCCTTCCATTGTGAATGACAATTACTCAGTCATGCAACACTGTACCTATATGGAGATTTCTTTTGGTGGTATTTAATCACCTCTAGGTTTTTTATTTTTTGCGCTATAAAAGAAAAAAAGACAGAAAATTCTGTAAGAAAAAAAATGCATTTTTCTTAGTTTTTGTTATAAAATTTTGCTAATTAGTCATTTTCTTCATAAATTTTGGCCAAAATTTATACTGCTACATTTCTTTGGTAAAAAAATAACCCAAATCGGTGTATATTATTTGGTCTTGTGAAAGTTATAGAGTTCACAAGCTATGGTGCCAATCTCTGAAAATTGAACAAACCTGATGTACTGACGGCCTATCTTATTTCTTGAGACCCTAACAACAAGCCAGAAAAGTACAAATACCTCCCAAATGACCCCTTTTTGGAAAGTAGACATTCCAAGGTATTTAGTAAGAGGCATGGTGAGTTTGTTGAAGTTGTAATTTTTTCCCACACTTCTTTACAAAATCAAGATTTTTTTTTCTTTTTTCACAAAATTGTTATATTAGCAGGTTATTTCTCAAACACAGCATATGCATAGCACAAATGACACCCCAAATCACATTCTACTACTCCTCCTAAGTACGGTGATACCACATGTGTGAGACTTTTACACAGCTTGGCCACATACAGAGGTGCAACATGCAGGGAGCACTGTCAGGCATTTTTGGAGCATAAATAATACATATAATTTATTGACTACCTCTTATGCCGCATCACACATTTCGACAACAAAATCCATGAATTTTTTCCAACGGATGTCGGCTCAAACTTGTCTTGCATACACATGGTCACACAAATCTTGTCAGACATCACGAATGTCCAGAACGCGGTGATATACAACACGTACGACGGCACTAGAAAAGGGAAGTTCTATACCAAGTGCGCCACCCTTTGGGCTCCTTCTGCTAATCTTGTTTTAGTAGAAGTTTGGTGAGAGACGATTCGCGCTTTTCAGCCTCATACTTTTCAGATCGTTACTGCTCTTGCATTTGTGCTTGTGGGTTTGTATCTGGTTTTCAGTGTGTGTAGTCAGTTCGCATTTGTTTTTCCGTGTGTATTTTATAGTCGGTTTTTGATTTTGCAGTGCACTCTTGTCCACTTGTTTCTGATTTTCAGCTCGCTCTTCTCAGGCCTTTCTGTTTTTCAATGCGTTCTGTTAGTTTGTTCTGACAGCCGACCGTTTTGAAGCCATGTTGCGGGTACGTACTCCTCGTAGAGTTCGTGCTATGCAGGGGCTCGGTGTTGGGGTTCTTATTACTTTGACCCAATCCCAGTCCATGAACAGGGTGGGGAGGAGATCACGGACCAAGAATTGGTTACTCCAGTGTAACCAATTCTTGCACATGCCTTTGTTGCGGGAGATCCAGGAGAATAATCCCGATGATTTCAGGAATTATCTCTGGATGACGGACCCCGTTTTTCACCATCTGTTGGCTTTGTTGTCCCCTTATATTGCCAAGTAGGACACCTGCATGCGGCAAGCTATCACTCCCAAACAGAGGCTAGTCGCAACGTTGCAGGACTTGGCGACAGGGAGAAGTCTGCAGGACATCAAGTTCTCAACAGGCATCTTCCTCCAGGCTTTGGGGATTATTCCAGAGACCTGTTCTGCCATCATTCAGGTCCAGCAGAAGGACTATATTAAGGTAAGTTTTATCCTTTAACATTTATCCTTTAAGTTTTATCCTTTAACATCACATTCTATGTATTTAATGTTTGCTAATGTATTGTATTTCTTTCATCATTCCCTAATTGCCATGATTGTAATATGCTATTCAATCAGAAATTCATTTTGCGGTCCTGATTCTGGGTAAGTGATGTTCAAAAGGGTCTCTACCGCTTTGATCCCACATACGTGGGGTATTGAGGTGTACAAAGACTCAACGTCAATGCCAACAAGCCAGATTTCACCTAATTGGTCAAGATCTGTAAATTCTGATAATTTGGCTAGGACATGACGGGTGTCTTGTACAAAAGATTTTTGGCCACTGACCATGTCTTTCAACAGAAGGTCCAGATACCTACCAATTCGTTCAAAAGGGCCCTGACAGGCCGAAACGATCGGCCTTCCAGGTGGATCCTTTAAATTCTTATGCAATTTTGGAATTATGTAAAAGGTAGGTGTATTGAACTGTTGAACTGAAAGATATTGGAATTCACGCATGGTCAGTAGTCCCTCATCTTTGGCAAAGGTGAGTTTCCAGTTTAATTCCTGGGTCACTGCAGGGAAGGGGTTATAGTCAAGTTTACGATAAGTGGTCGTATCAGAAAGTAGTTTTTTTGCTATTTTCTCATAATGTGTGTCATCTAGAACTACGCCCCCCTTGTCACTATTTTTTATTACTATGTTTTTTCTTTTTTTGAGATCCTCGAGGGCGTTTCTCTCGCCTTCGGTTAGATTGTCAATGTCTCGTTTATGCCAATTCACCTTCTCGAGATCGGACTGAACCATCTCAAGAAAGAGACATAGCCAACTATTTTTGGACAAGGGGGCATTTTTTGTGATCTAATTTTTAGATCGACTGGTCGTTTAATTAGTATATGGTAGTATATGGGATTCTTCACTGTGTCCTAGATTCTCATCCAATAATGAATTCAATATGTCCAAAGCATTTTGGTCATCTGGATCAATAATGGTATTAGCTGTTGATACCTCGCCTTTCCCGTCATATAGGGATCGCAAGAAAACTTTTCTCAAAAATAGCATAATGTCCTTATACACGGTGAACTCATCCATAGCGGATGTCGGTGAAAAGGACATACCTTTGGCGAGGAGACTAAAATGATCTGGACTCAAGCATTGGCTGGATAGATTCACTACTTTCAAGTCATTAGGCCCATGTTGATCATTCTGGGAGGGTAAACTGATCAATGTCTTTTTTGTTCTTCTCGTGTATGTTCGATCGCCTGATGTTTTTGTCCGCTTCTGTTTTTGAGATCCTGTTTTGATTTTTTGTGATGGGGCGGGACTTCTGAAGTCTTTTGCTCCGCCCCCCTTGTTCTAAAAAAGTGACTGACCTTACTGTTTCATCGTCAGAATCGCTATGCGATTTATTTCGGCGTTGTTTTGATTGTTGACGTTGACCTCTCCCTCGTGATCGACTTCGGCCACGCCGGATGGTCAAATCAAATACCTCATCAAACAACGTCAAAATAAATCTAAATCGGTAAAACAAAAAGACAGCTCAGAGTCCGCATTGGTGAACATTTGCGAGAAATCAATGATAAAACCAAAATCCCTGAAAAACCCCTAGCAAAACATTTTGCCCAATTTCATGGGGGAAGCTCTCGGGGAATGATGGTAAAAGGTATTTATGCCCTAAATTTGCCCTCTAGACGTGGCGACTTCGACCGTATACTCTTACAAAAAGAAAAGTGGTGGGTGTACCGTCTAAAATCGCTTACTCCTGTTGGGTTAAACACGGAACTAAATTTGCAACCTTTTTTACCAACTTAGACGATCACAATAGCCCCATTCCAGTTTAATAGTATTGATGTATTACTACAGCGTACTCATATATATTGATGCAGTTAGAAATATATTCTTTAACTATCTATTCATATTAAGGTGTGTGTTTATGTTTTCGTTCATGTTCCACTAGTTTCCCTCTTGTTCTTTTGCCTCACTTTCCCATCATGTTAGGCATGGTAATTAAATATTCCTGCGGAAATATAATAGTAACATTGAGTAACCCTGAAATTAATTTAAAAGATTTGAACTCTCTCCTTTCCGGGTACTTCATGATTGTTCAAAAAATCCTCAGAAATAGCGAACTGGCAATACATGACGGAAGAACTAAAGCATGATCAGTCCATTCGAGACCTGTATATAGTAAAACTTAAGCACTTCTGGGCGGTGATTGAACGCAGCCGTGAAGATAAAAAGGAGCGCCTTCACCAGCCCAAGTACCGTCCAAGATGAAGCTACGCTATAGGCATTAGCGAAACGCGTTGACGTCATCAACGTGGACTCGTCACGGACGCTGTGGTTTGGGTGAGATGGATTACGAGGAGGCAGCTGTAGCCATGTGGTGATCCGGGACAGCGTGACTTATCTGCACGATGCGGTATTTGAGAGGATTGAGCGCTCTCCCCCACTTGCTGTGGATCTATTCCCCATTTGGGACACACTATAAGCCAGGAGATCATTTTAGCGAGCGGATTTCTCGGCACCCGATCAAGAAGGAGGAGAAACTAGCGGTGTGCTTTTTTATATCTCCCGCCATCCCTCCAGTGATTGATGTTATACTTGGAGCTGCACTCATCATCAAAATTAGCCTTCGCTTTATGAAGAGCACACCACGTTGCATCATCATCTGTGATGGAAGTCCATAGGACCAACCTCTATTTCAGTAGAGCAACGAATGGTAAAGTTCATTAACCCCATCAACCAAGGTTCCTGTGTTGTATATATTTATCATTTCATTGCAAGTGACTCTTGTTATATCATTCATGTTGATTATTACTCTCAATTGAACTTTGCCATATAATCATCTCCATTCATCTAACATCATCCTATGGGACTGATTGCAACTTTGTGGATTCCTCTTGTTCCTATTCAATTAATCAAATAATCCGGCTATTTATATTTCCCCCTAGCCAAAACATAAGGGTTCATTTACCAATCAGTAGGAAGTATATTTGCCCCCTTCCCCTTCCCCTCCCCCTCACCCCTCCCCACCCATCCCTATTGGATCTCTCTGGCTGCCAACGGTTGTTTTGGACAATATGGGTCACTAATATCCCACTAATAAATTATATTTAACACATTTATCATCATATTACCGGTTGACACCCTGCGAGATCCTTAAGCGTCTGGACGCTGTTCTTCGTTGTGTGTGATTTGTTTTTGTTTTTTGTATCGTTTTGGTTTCTTTCTTGTCCAGTCCAGTTTGTCATTCTAAATGCATGCAATAATTGGGTTCCATTGGACTGAACCAGATTTATCTTACATCATATTTTAATCTAAGGTTGTTGTTCTATTTTGATGAATTGTATCATTATGAAATAATAAATAGATTTACACTTTTTGGTAATACAGTTAGCATTTTCGAAAATCACCAACCAACATTGTTGCTATAGTAACCCCTTAACTGGACATCTATAACCGGGTGCCCCTTCTTTCTTATATGGTCTGACAAAAGACGCAGGCTGTTGTATGACCACAGCCTGGGGACATATATGTCATCTGCAGCTGTTCCTGATCTCTTGGACCCCTGGACTGGATCGTGCTCACTATTCTATGGACTCCTCAGGCTACCAATTTTGGGTATAAAATCGTTGAGCCCTGGGGTACAAAGGCTTAGCCAATTTCACAAGTTTCTCCAACGTTGCCTTCCTCTTTATTTTATTATGACCCATAATAAATGTCTATTTTGTATTCACACATACTTGCCTATGTGTTTTACTTCAAAAAGGACAGTTGTTTGTGAGTAGGCAGGTACATTTCCAAAATACAAGGTAAAATTAACACCAACACCAAGGGACACCAACACCAAACATCCTCCTTGAGGCTAAAAAAATACAAGATAATAATGGTGTTGTGGTAACTTGACACACAAAACGAAAAACAATATTATGGAGAGCACTAGGAAAAAAAACAAAAAAAACAAGGAGATCTCGATTAAAAAAAAACACTATAAACAAAAATTAAATACATTATTATGCATATCTGACGAAAACCAAAAAATTAAATATTCAGGAGATCACGAGAAATAATAAAGAAATCATTTTTTCAGAACTCTGTGTGAATATCAGCAGCTAAACAACTTCATTATTCTAGCATTCTAAAGAAGAAGAGGATGCACTGCATTAAAAGATTTTAAAAATTGCAGCGTTATGAATGTGTTATCTCCATTACGAACGCTAATTTTACCAGACAGAGCACTTCCATCTGGTATGTGATTCTGAGCATGTGTGGAACTGTGTGCGTCGGAATTGTGTACACACGATCGGAATTTACGAGAACGGATTTTGTTTTGTAAAATTTGAGATCCAGATCTCAAATTTTGTGTGACGGAAATTCCAATGGAAAATGTCGGATGGAGCCTACACATGGCCGTAATTTCCGACAACAAGCCATCGAACATTTTCCGTCAGAATGTCTGATCGTGTGTACGCGGCATTACAATTTTGAAGGCTCTGGAGTACCAGGACAATGGAAACGCCCCAAAAATGACCCCATTTTGGAGAGAGAACAACCCAACGTATAATCTTTGAGGCATGGTGAGTCTTTTGAACATGTCATTTTTTTCTACAAATTTTTGGAAAAAATGTAAAGAAAATTAAAACGCATTTTATTTTACACGAAGTTGTCCATTTATACAATCATTAATACACATAGCATGTACATACACAAAATTACACCCCAAAATAGATTCTCCTACTCCTCCTGAGTACGGCGATACCATATGTGTGAGACTTTTACACAGCCTGGCCACATAGAGAGGCCCAACATGCAGGGAGCACCGTCAGACATTCTAGGGGCATAAATGTCAAATCTAATTTGACTACCTATTAAACTTTTGTGAAGCACTGTAGTGGCATGGATGTGGCATGGATGAGAACTGATGTGGCACAGATGAGCATGAATGGGGATGGATGAGCCGTGGATGGGGATGGCTGAATATGGATGGGATGAATGAGCATGAATGAGTATGGCTGAGTATGGCTGAGTACGGCTGGGTACAGCCAGTTACGGCAAGGTACGGCTGGGTATGGCTGGGATGGCTGGGTGTGGTTGAGTACGGATGAGATGGCTGGGTACGGCTGAGTACGACTGAATATGGATGGGATGGCTGGGTACGGATGGGTATGGCTGGGTATTTCTGAGTATGGATGGGGTGGATGGGATGGCTGAGCATGGATGGATGGATGAGCATGGATAAGTATTGCTGAGTATGAATGGCTGGCTGAGTATGGATGGCTGGCTGAGTATGAATGGATGGATGAGTATTGCTGAGTATGGATGGATGGCTGAGCATGGATGAGTATTGGTGAGTATGGATGGATGGATGAGCATGGATGAGTATTGCTGAGTATGGATGGATGGATGAGCATGGATGAGTATTGCTGAGTATGGATGGATGGCTGAGCATGGATGGACGGATGACTGAGCATGTTTGTTTACAAGTAATCGCTCCATCATTTAACAGAGCGATCGCGTGGTAAACATTCCCGGGTGTGCGCACAATGTATGCCCTCCCAAAGTAATCGAGCCACGCTGTAGCTGTAATTCAAGTATAGCGCTGTTAAGTAGTTAAATAATGTTAACAAAAAAATTTGTTAGCAAATATCGGCAAAAGTTGTGCAGTAAGCTGTTAAGTCCAATTCACAGACCGAACAGGTTTGCAAGTAAAAAATAGCAATATTTAAGGCCAGGTTTTTGCTGGTGGTAACACATTTGGTATTTTCTGCTTGTGAGAAGGAGAGATGGATTTACAGCAAAAACAGCAATGGAGGTTTTTGAGTGTAATTTTTGCAGTTTAACCTTTTTTAGAAGGCGTATGAGAAGGAGGAGAAGGGTCGTTGTGATGGCTCCATGACATTTTGCTGAGAGGACTCTTCTGAATAATTTTACAGAGGCTGAAGCTCTTCAGAAGTTCTGGTTGACCAAGGATCTTATTCTTCTGCTGTATTTGAGGTTGCGGGTGGTACTGGAGACCCAGCGGAGTCATGCTATACCAGGCAATGAAGTTCCTCACCGTGCTGCATTTCCTCAGCAAGGCTTCCCACCAGATGGTTGCAGGTGATGTTGTTGGGATGTCGTTTTCCCAAATACTTGGAGTGCTGCAAGTATACTAATGATCTCGCCAGGAGTGGGAACTTATTAAAGGCAGTTTTTACAGCATGGCATCCATCCCAAATCTAATGGGCACAATTGATTGCACCCATGTCCCACTCTTTCCACCCAAAGAAGAAGGAGACCTCCATCATGTCAAATTTAGAGTATGGTGGTCCCATCCCTAGTGTCATAGAACAAAGAAAAAATACCCCCCAATGGGACTTTGACAGACCACCAACTCTTTATGGTAAAAGATAATATATTTAATGATGTACAATAAAAAGACTTGAAAGCATCTACACAATACAAAAATACATTCCATAAAGAAACAAGACAAGAAATATACAGTTATGAATCATCATGTCATATGTACTCTCCTAAGGGTGGTATACCCTAATACCCGATGCGTTTCCAGTATTCTGATACCTTCATCAGGGGTTTGAGAGTTAAGAATGTTGGAAATGTTTTACAAATGTCTGAATCCAATGAGATGATTTTATGTTCAAACAGCACTAAAGATGATTTAATCAAGTAAATTATTTCATGGACGCCAGACCATAGTAATGGAAGAGTTTTAAGTGTACTGTGTTTCCAGCATCAATGTGTGTTAGGCAAAGCTGCTAGGGACAGGTGAATATTAGAGCTTTCAATATAGACTGCATAACGTGCGGATAAATAGACTGCAATATAGACTGCATAACGGGCGGATAAATATCCAGACGTCCCAGAGTAGTTGTATCCTAACTATGGATGTCAAGGTCTAATGTGTAGGTATCATCTGATCTATCTGTCAGTGCCTGCAAACTCTAATGTGTAGGTATGTGTCCAGGTCTAATGTGTAGGCATCATCTATTTGTCAGTGCCTGCCTCCAGGTCTAATGTGTAGGTATCATCTATCTGTCAGTGCCTGCAGGCACTGACAGATAGATGATACCTACACATTAGACCTGGACATCCATAGTTAGGATACAACTACTCTGGGTCATCTGGATATTTATCCGCCCTTTATGCAGTCTATATTGAAAGCTCTAACGTTCACCTGTCCCTAGCAGCTTTGCCTAACACACATTGATGCTGGAAACACAGTACACTTACAACTCTTCCATTACTATGGTCTGGCATCCATGGAATACTTTACTTGATTAAATCATCTTTAGTGCTGTTTGAACATAGAATCATGGAATTCAGACATTTCTAAAACATATCAGAATACTGGAAATGCGTTGGGTATTAGGGTGTACCACCCTTAGGAGAGTACATACAGTACCTGACCGCGAGATTGTGTTTCCAGCGCGATCCCATCAAGCTGGTTCTGGGCGACAGGGTACTGTGCGTGTCGCGCTGGCTTGCTCATCGGGAAAGGAAAACTTTTTTCCTTTCGCGATGAGCGACAGGCAGTGCTGACAGCTGTCTAGTATGAATCATGAGGGGGGAACGCCGTGCCAAATTTTAAATAAAAAACCAGTGTGGGTTCCCCCCCAGGGGCATACCAGGCCCTTAGGTCTGGTATGGATTGTAAGGAGAACCCTCCTATGCCAAAAACTCGGCGTGGGGGTCCCCCCAAAATCCATACCAGAACCTTATCCGAGCACGCAACCCGAGTGAGTGCCCCCCCTCCTGACCGTACCAGGCCGCATGCCCTCAATATGGGGGGGTGGGTGCTTTGGGGGAGGGGGGCGCCCTGCGGGCCCCCCACCCCAAAGCACCTTGTCCCCATGTTGGCGAGGACAAGGGCCTCTTCCCGACAACCCTGGCCGTTGGTTGTCGGGGTCTGTGGGCGGGGGGCTTATCGGAATCCGGGAGCCCCCTTTAATAAGGGGGCCTTCAGATCCTGGCCCCCCACCCTAGGTGAATGAGTATGGGGTACATGGTACCCCTACCCATTCACCTAGGGAAAAAAGTGTGAATAAAAAAACACACTACACAGGTTTTAAAAGTAATTTCTTAGGCAGCTCCGGGGATCTTCTTCCGAATTCGGGGTCTTCTTCCGACTTCGGGGGTCTTCTTCCGACTTCTCCGCTCTCTCCGGCCTCTTCTCCCGGTGTTCGGCCTCTTCTCCCGGTGTTTGGCCTCTTCTGCCGGCCCCTCCGCTATCTTCTGCTGCTCTTTTGCTAGCGATGGCCCGGTCTTCTGCGCTGTCTTGTCCCCTCTTCTCTTCTTACGATGCTGACACAACGCTCTCTCCTGCTGGAATGCTGTGTGTGAGCTGCGCAACCATTTATATAGGCGGTGACCCCGCCCCCTTGTGACGTCACGGTCCCAGCATGCGCAGGGACTGTGGCATCATAAGGGGGCGGGGTCACCGGGTGACATCACCCGTGACCACGCCCCATGCCTTTATAAGGGATCGCGCACCGCTCACACAGCATAACAGCGGGAGACAGCGTCGTGTCAACATCGGAAGAAGAAGAGAAGAAGAAGAGAAGGAACAAGACGGCGATGACCGGGCCACCGCTAGCAAAAGAGCGGCATAACAGCAGAAGATAGCGGAGGAGCCTGGCAGAAGAACCAGGCATCGGGAGAAGAGGCCGAACATCGGGAGAAGAGGCCGAACATCGGGAGAAGAGGCCGAACATCAGGAGAAGAGGCTGAACATCGGGAGAAGAGGCCGAACACCGGGAGAAGAAGCCGAACACCGAGAGAAGAGGCCGGAGAGAGCGGAGAAGTCAGAAGAAGACCCCCGAAGTCAGGAGAAGACCCCAAAGGTGGAAGAAGACCACCGGAGCTGCCTAATAAATTACTTTTAAAACCTGTGTAGTGTGTTTTTTTATTGACACTTTTTTCCCTAGGTAAATAGGTAGGGGTACCATGTACCCCATACTCATTCACATAGGGTGGGGGGCCAGGATCTGGGGGCCCCCTTATTAAAGGAGGCTCCCAGATTCCGATAAGCCCCCCGCCCGCAGACCCCGACAACCAACGGCCAGGGTTGTCGGGAAGAGGCCCTTGTCCTCATCAATATGGGCACAAGGTGCTTTGGGGTGGGGGGGGTGCCCCCCTCCCCCAAAGCACCCACCCCCCATGTTGAGGGCATGTGGACTGGTACGGTTCAGGAGGAGGGGCGCACGTTCGTCCCCACCCCCTTTCCTGACCGGCCGGTATGGATTTTGGGGGGGACCCCCACGCCGATTTTTCGTCATAGGGGGTTCCCCTTACAATCCATACCAGATCTAAAGGCCTGGTATGCCCCTGGGGGGGAACCCACGCCGTTTTTTTATTTAAAATTTGGAGCGGCGTTCCCCCCTCATGATTCATAACAGACAGCTGTCAGCACTGCCTGTCGCTCATCACGAAAGGTAAAAAAAGTTTTCCTTTCCCGATGAATGAGCCAGCTCAGCGCTGGCTCCCGCGACGGGGCTCGCAGGTGTCAAATCTCGCTGATAACAGCGACGAGACTGACACAATATCGCGGTCACCTACTGTATGACATGATGATTCATATATTTCTTGTCTTGTTTCTTTATGGAATGTATTTTTGTATTGTGTAGACGCTTTCACGTCTTTTTATTGTACATCATTAAATATATTATCTTTTACCATAAAGAGTTGGTGGTCTGTCAAAGTCCCATTGAGGGGGGTATTTTTTCTTTGTTCTATTCACTCTTTCCACCCAGCCACAAGGAGCATATCTATAGGAACCGCAAGGGCTATCATTTAATGAACATACAGGTGGTGTGTGACACCCAGATGTTGATTCAGGATGTGGTGATGGATTCCATTGCTCAGTACATGATGCCCATATCCTTTGGCAGTCTATTTGAGAATTTCGACAGGGAACATTTGATGGTGGCTACTGGGTAAGTAGTGTAAAATCCTTATACCTGTATATGTTTTCATGCATGAATTTTTATTGTTTCATACCTGTAAGATAATTTCATGTCTCACCTCTGCAACGCTCTTACCTGTAACTCTTCAGCAGTGGCGTTACTAAGGTTGGTGTGACCCGGTGTGGTAAAGCATGGTGTCCTCCCTCCACCAACTATAGTCGCCCCTCAGTACAGACTCCCTCCACTAAGTATAAACCCGCCTTCATCAGTACAAACCCCCCACCAATTATAGTCCTCCCTCAGTAGAGACCACCCTCCACTAAGTGTAGACCCCCCTCTATTAGTACAGACCCTCCCTCCACCAAGTATAGTCCCCTCTCGACTAATACAAACCCTCCTTCCGTCACTACAGACCCCCTTCCGAGTATAGTCCCTCCTCAGTACAGACCTCCCTACCTCAGTACAGACCTTCCCTCCACCAAGTTTAGTTCCCCCTTTAGTATAGACCCCCCTCCACTAAGTAAAGACTCCCCTCCTTCAGTATAGACCCCCACTAAGTATAGACCCCCTGCCTCAGTATAGACCCCCCTCCCTCAGTATAGACCCCCCTCAGTACAGACACCCCTCCCTCAGTATAGACCTCCCCCTCAGTATAGACCCCCCTCAGTATAGACCCCCCTCCATCAGTATAGACCCCCCTGTATAGATCCCCCTCAGTACAGACCCCCTCCCTCAGTACAGACCTCCCTCCATCAGTACAGACCCCTCCATCAGTATAGACCCTCTCTCTCAGCACAGCTCTCCCCTCCATCAGTACAGACCCCCCTTCCATCAGCACAGACCACCCCCCTCCATCAGTGCAGACCACCCCCCTACATCAGTACAGACCCTCCCTTCATCAGTACAGACCCCCCTTAGTACAAACCACCCCCTCCATCAGTACAGACCCCCCTCAGGACAAACCACCCCCTACATCAGTACAGACCCCCATCAGGACAAACCACCCCCTCCATCAGTACAGACCCCCTCAGGACAAAACACCCCTCCATCAGGCTAAGTGTAGATCCCCCTCTGTCAGTACAGACCCCTTCCAACTATAGCCCCCCCTCAGTGTAGACCTCCCTCCCTCAGTACAGACCCTCCCTCCACCAATTATAGTCCCCTCTCCACTAAGTACTGACCCCCCTCCATCAGTACAGACCCCCTTCCAAGTATAGTCCACCCTCAGTACAGACCTCCCTATCTCAGTACAGACCTTCCCTCCATCAAGTATAGTTCCCCCTCAGTATAGACCCCCCTCCACTAAGTACAGACCCCCATCCTTCAGTATAGACCCCCACTAAGTATAGACCCCCCTCCCTCAGTATAGACCCCCTCAGTACAGACACCCCTCCCTCAGTATAGACCTCCCCCTCAGTATAGACCCCCTTAGTACAGACCCCTCTCCATCAGTATAGACCCCCCTGTATAGACCCCCCTCCCTCAGTACAGACCCCCCTGCCTCAGTACAGACCCCCTCCATCAGTACAGACCCCCCTTCAGTATAGACCCCCTCCTTTAGCACAGCTCTCCCCCTCCATCAGTAAAGACCCCCTCCATCAGTACAGACTACCCCATCCATCAGTACAGACCCCCTCAGTACAGACCCCCTCCATCAGTACAGACCCCCTCAGTACAGACCCCCTTCATGAGTACAGACCCCCCTCGGTACAAACCACCCCCTCCATCAGTACAGACCCCCCTCAGGACAAACCACCCCCTACATCAGTACAGACCCCCCTCAGGACAAACCACCCCCTCCATTTGTACAGCCCCCCTCAGTACAAACCACCCCCTCCATCAGTACAGACCCCCCTCAGGACAAACCACCCCCTACATCAGTACAGACCCCCCTCAGGACAAACCACCCCCTCCATTTGTACAGCCCCCCCTCAGTACAAACCACTCCCTCCATCAGTACAGACCCCCCTCAGGACAAACCACCCCCTCGATGAGTACAGCCCCCCTCAGTTCAAACCTCCCCCCTCCATCAGTACAGATTACCCTTAGTACAAACCACCCCTCTCCATCAGTACAGCCCCCCAGGACAAACCTCCCCCTCCATCAGTACAGATCCCCTTAGTACAAACGACCCCTCTCCACTAAGTACAGACCCCCCTCCTTCAGTATAGACCACCACTAAGTATAGACCCCCCTCCCTCAGTATAGACCCCCTCAGTACAGACACCCCTCCCTCAGTATAGACCTCCCCCTCAGTATAGACCCCCTTAGTACAGACCCCTCTCCATCAGTATAGACCCCCCTGTATAGACCCCCCTCCCTCAGTACAGACCCCCCTCCCTCAGTACAGAATCCCCTCCATCAGTACAGACCCCTCAATCAGTATAGACCCCCTCCTTTAGCACAGCTCTCCCCCTCCATCAGTAAAGACCCCCCTCCATCAGTACAGACTATCCCCTCCATCAGTACAGACCCCCTCAGTACAGACCCCCTCCATCAGTACAGACCCCCTCAGTACAGACCCCCTTCATCAGTACAGACCCCCTCAGTACAAACCACCCCCCTCCATTAGTACAGACCCCCCCTCAGGACAAACCACCCCCTACATCAGTACAGACCCCCCTCAGGACAAACCACCCCCTCATTCAGTACAGCCCCCCTCAGTACAAACCTCCCCCCTCCATCAGTACAGATTACCCTTAGTACAAACCACCCCTCTCCATCAGTACAGCCCCCCGCCCCTTATGCACCTGGGCGGCAGGCGGAGGAGGCTTCAGTGTGCAGCCACCCAGAGAGTTGCTTGTTTAGACTGTCACTCTCCGGGCAGTGGGTTTATGACAGGAGGCAGTTGCATCAGCAGTGAGAGTGAGACTGGAATGCCTTACTTCATTAGACAGTAATGTCAAAATCAGTTATAAAGTGTAACCGGTCGAGCTCCAGGGTAATTTTCACAATTTAGCTATGGAGCTATTAAATTAGCAATAACTTTTACTTATAAAGTAAGATGTATATTGCTTGTTTTTGGTTGTGGGGGAGGGGGGCAAACATAACTATATTTTGTTGATATTGTGTTCCAAGAGTAGTTTTCTGTATATGTTAAAGGCAAAAATAAGCAACAGAATATAATTATTTTTTATCAAGTCTGACATACAGTATTTTGAACATAAGTGACAGTGGGCTCCATTCACAAAAGCAACTTGCATGTAGTACGTAGGTGTCCGGACAAATTTTGCCTAAATATGGCATGCGATCCTGAAACTGTCAATTTACTATGCAGTTTTGCAGAATTTACCGCAAAACGCTCAAAACACTTGGTAAATACAGCATGAAAAGGCAGTAAACTCAATTCACAGAGGAAAATAAATGATTGAATGTATACAGTAATTAAGTATTGATCCAGGCATGCGGTATTATAGGAATATAAAAATATAATAGACAATTTTAAGTAGTTTCTGCTTTTTTGGATCAGTTCTTTCAACAGTAATGCATAGAAACCTAAACATGGAAACATGGAAATTATTGAGGTCTATTTACTTAAAGAATAACTAAATTATTATTTTTTTTTGGATAAAGTGGACATGGATTAGAACACCTGTCAGGTTTTTATTGTTGTCTGTGTCCCTAGTAGGGAGATTGACCATCTCTATTTGTCCTGTTTACCATTATCATTGAAAGTAAAAGAAAATCCCAAATTTTGGGTTGTCCCCAGAAAAGTAATATAGGGGAAATTTTAAAATGGGGACACAGATGGTAAAAAACTGACAGGGATTTAAGCCCTCCCTTATTTTATTCAAAATGAAAAGAAAAAGCTGTGCCTATAGTTCTATTGTAAGGCAAATAGATTGCACAATTTGCAAGTTGCTGCAGAGCGTAGTACATAAGGTAAAGCTTCACAGAGAATACCCAATCACATGCAATGAATAAAAAGAGCATTTTTGCTTGCACATGATTGGGTGATGTCAGTTAGCAGAGCTCTGGGTCCCTCATTTACTAAGCTCTGGAGCAACTTCACTTGCAAAAAGGTCAGCTTATGGGATTGATTTACTAAACCTGGAGAGTGCAAAATCTGGTACAGCTGTGCCTGGCAGCCAATCAGCTCTTAAATTCAGCTTGTTCAATTAAGCTTTGACAAAAAAAAATGGAAGCTGTTTTAGTAAATTGACCGCTATGTGCCTTTAGTAGATCAACCCCATTCATTTAGTAAATCCATCCAATTACATGTAGTAAAATATACTTATTTTCTCCTGTCATTTCGCCAGCTTTTTAGAGACTTTTTTTGTGAATACCCAAACATATACACCATTTGCTGAAAAAAACTCCCAATCACTCCAAACATAATACAATGTACATGCATATCACAATGGTCTAATCCCTTGTTAGAAAATGTCACAAATGTAGTGGGGATACTTTACTTTTTCACAATTATTTTGAGAGATATCTTCCCATGCTGACAAGTTCCCACTGACATCATTTGGGACATCACATTTGGGATTTTCTTTTCATTTCACTTTCAATGATAATGGTAAACAGGAGAAATTGAGAGGGTAAATATCCCTAATGGGGTCACAGACAACAATAAAAACATTATATTGTAGGTGTTCTAATACCTTTCTACCCTATCCGAAAGTAAAAAAATAAATAAATTCCTTTAGTTATACTTTAAGTAAGTAAATGTACTGTAAATCCCCTTCTTCTATCAATAAAAAAGACAATATTGTAGAAGAAGGGTATTTGTAATTGTGTGCTATTTTTTTATACTATTTTCTTTCAATATTTGACATTTTGTATTTAATTTAAGTTTAATTGAACAAGCCGAGGTTTCTATGCAGAAGTGAGCCTGATTTTGCACTCTCCAGCTTTTGTAAACAAACTGCATTAGGTCAATATCATTGCTCTAATTTGGCCATGTGGTCAATGATGACTCGGTTAAATTGATGATAGGCAACTACTATCCTCATATTGATTAGTGGTTCCAAATTAATAATAACTACTGCAGTAGGGAACAGACACAAATGATATGCTCAGCATTTTTCCAAATATCTGTTCTGCTTTATTATGACGCAATTGAAGGTTTTTATACACATGGTTACGTAGGTATCACATTAATATTACAATTGTACGTTTATGGTAACAAGGGGCGTTACATGGGCAGGCTAATTCTAATCAGGACTTGAAAGAATGTAAACATGTACTGAAAACATTATTAGTGCTGTGTGCACAGTGAGGGCAGTGTGCAATACATACAAAATAGAATGCAATTATTTATAGAACTTACAAAATTCCATTACAGTATCCCCTCTTTTGATCAATATTTTGATCACTAACCATACCTGCTATCACCTTTAACCTGGAAACTCCACACGCTTAGGTGGAGCTAGTCCTGGCCAAAGAGGCAAAAAACTCCATTAAGTGAAGGGTTAGTGTGTGGGTGTGGCGCTGTCCTAATTCATAGAAATACTTAAATCGTGTGTAGCCAAATCCCATATAAAGTATAGACCAAAATTGCAAATAAAAAATTCAACGAAAATAAAACCTAACATAAAACAGCAAAGTGACCCCCTTTGGAGTGTGTAGGTGTAACATTGTCCTAGTTTAAAAAAAATACTTTGTAAATCGTGTGTAGCCAAATCCCACATGTAAAGTCGCATGTAAATTATAAACAAAATATAAACAAAATCGCATATAGCAAATTTAACAACTAGGTTGGCCCCCTTTGAATTGGGGGAGGGGGAAGGGGAACAGGGGATGAAATAAAAAAATAACTTTAGCCAAAACTATTCCATCCGCATAAAAACCCCATATAGTGATTGATTTAAAAGTCTTTGACAAACATAACATTGCTGAATAATTACATAGGTAAAATTGTGACTAGTGCTCAGTGCAACTTAAGTGAAAAACTTGATATCTTTGTAAAACAAGGCAGGTATTTGTATTAATCTTGGTGACCAGGTGCTCGTGTCTTGTGATCATGCGGACACTCATCAGCTTCTTTAACCCCGGCGGGGGTAATGCGCAGTCACAGTGTATGCCACTGTGTGGCAATCCACAGGCTGTTTCTGGGTCACGGTGACGTTTTAGGCATAAGAGAAGAAAGAGGAGATTCCATAGCGAAAACCATAAAACACTCTTTATTGAACGCAGATGACAGAATGGTACTCACATTTAAGCAGTTTATAATAGGCAACCAAATGTCATCAAAACAGGAGAGCGTCAGCTTTAAGTTGGGGATCCTCTGGGAGATGATGCAAAAGCGTCAAAATAGGCCACGCCCTACGCGTTTCGTCATAGGGACGTCAACTGGAGCGTGCCCCCTTTGCGTCACCTCCCCTCCTTTTATACTGTGCGATGTGCTGCATGCCTGCACACTGGAAACCTCCGTCGGCCATTTTCCCTTAGGTTTTTGCACGGCCATCTTGCATGTGGCTATTGCAGACCGGAGCCATGTGTATAAACCTTTAGTGGAATATCCCTAGTGTTGTAAAAACAGGAAATAGAACAAAGGGAAATCCGTGGCCATTTTGTGAGAGATTTTGCAGACCGAAGCACAATAGAGCAATTGATAGGTATATGCTATTTTGCAGGCCGAAGTCCGCGGCCATTTTCTTGTAGGTTCTGCAAGATCTATGTAGGCTATAGGTTATTTAACATGCCTGAGTCCGTGGCCATTTTCTTGTAGAATGTGCGGGGTATATTTGGATTATACGGTGACCCCGTACGAAAAAACTTCTCCGTTCGAGTATGTGTCACTCTGAGCCACAGATTTACTCTATCAAGATGGAAAATAAACCTGTAAAGAATCATCATAGGCAGAGGCAGTATTAATTATTCGCACAGTATACTCGAACGGAGAAGTTTTTTCGTACAGGGTCACCGTATAATCCAAATATACCCCGCACATTCTACAAGAAAATGGCCGCGGACTCAGGCATGTTAAATAACCCATAGCCTACATAGATCCTGCAGAACCTACAAGAAAATGGCCGCGGACTTTGGCCTGCAAAATAGCATATACCTATCAATTGCTCTATTGGGCTTCGGTCTGCAAAATCTCTCACAAAATGGGCATGGATTTCCCTTTGTTCTATTTCCTGTTTTTACAACACTAGGGATATTCCACTAAAGGTTTATACACATGGCTCCGGTCTGCAATAGCCACATGCAAGATGGCCGTGCAAAAACCTAAGGGAAAATGGCCGCCGGAGGTTTCCGGTGTGCAGGCATGCAGCACATCGCACAGTATAAAAGGAGGGGAGGTGACGCAAAGGGGGCACGCTCCAGTTGACGTCCCTATGACAAAACGCGTAGGGCGTGGCCTATTTTGAGGCTTTTGCATCATCTCCCAGAGGATCACCAACTTAAATCTGATGCTCTCTGGTTTTAATGACATTTGGTTGCCTATTATAAACTGCTTAAATGTGAGTACCATTCTGTCATCTGCGTTCAATAAAGAGTGTTTTATGGTTTTACGCTATGGAATCTCCTCTTTCTTCTCTTATGCCTAAAACGTCACCGTGACCCAGAAACAGCCTGTGGATTGCCGCACAGTGGCATACACTGTGACTGCGCATTACCCCCGCAGGGGTTAAAAAAGCTGCCTAAAACGCCACCCTGACCCAGAAACAGCCTGTGGATTGCCGCACAGTGGCATACACTGTGACTGCGCATTACCCCCGCAGGGGTTAAAGAAGCTGGTGAGTGTCTGCATGATCACAAGACACGAGCACCTGGTCACCAAGATTAATACAAATACCTGCCTTGTTTTACAAATATGTCAAGTTTTTCACTTAAGTTGCACTGAGCACAAGTCACAATTTTACCTATGTAATTATTCAGTAATGTTATGTTTGTCAAAGACTTTTAAATCAATCACTATATGGGGTTTTTATGCGGATGGAATAGTTTTGGCTAAAGTCATTTTTTGATTTCATCCCCTGTTCCCCTTCCCCCTCCCCCAATTCAAAGGGGGCCAACCTAGCTATAAATTTGCTATATGCGATTTTGTTTATATTTTGTTTATAATTTACATGCGACTTTACATGTGGGATTTGGCTACACACGATTTACAAAGTATTTTTTAAACTAGGACAACGTTACACCTACACACTCCAAAGGGGGTCACTTTGCTGTTTTATGTTTGGTTTTATTTTCGTTGAATTTTTTATTTGCAATTTTGGTCTATACTTTATATGGGATTTGGCTACACATGATTTACCAAGTATTTCTATGAATTAGGACAGCGCCACACCCACACACTAACCCTTCAATTACCTTCTGTTTTTTCCACCTTGGTGGAAATCACATCTGTGGAGGCAGCAGTCCTTTATGCGATTTCTTCCATTGTTTCCATTTTCTCCACTAGGACAACGTTACACCTACACACTCCAAAGGGGGTCACTTTGCTGTTTTATGTTTGGTTTTATTTTCGTTGAATTTTTTATTTGCAATTTTGGTTTATACTTTATATGCGATTTTACATATGGGATTTGGCTACACACGATTTACCAAGTATTTCTATGAATTAGGACAGCGCCACACCCACACACTAACCCTTCACTTACCTTCTGTTTTTTCCACCTTGGTGGAAATCACATCTGTGGAGGCAGCAGTCCTTTATGCGATTTCTTCCATTGTTTCCATTTTTTTCCATTTTCTTCACTTTTTTAATTTTCTGTTCCGTTGCGCGGATACACCACTCATAATTCATTAAAAAACTCCATTGTGGAGAAAATAATAGCTGAGCAACTTTTTCATTACAAAATGACTTTTCATTGTGAAAAACAAATGATTGATAAGACATATTTACAGAGTACTGGCTGTACACTCCTGTGGCCAGAATTGCCTTCTAGCTGAATTGTGGGCATGCTGACTTATCAGCATATGTAAACACAGACAATTCTACATAAAATGGAAGATGTACAAAAGACAAATATGACTTCAACATGGCTAAACTACTTTTCAAATATATATATCCCTTACAATTAAAGTAATTGAATCAAAAAGTACCCTAGACTCACAAGAAGGAAACAAATCAAACACAGAGATTTCTTTAATTTAGTCATTTTTGCAGCGTCTGGTGTGGATCCAGGTGACTTTTCCTTCACGTTTTGCAAAAACTGTACATGAAATAGATGCTGTATTGAGTCTCCAAACATTTCCATATATATAAATGTCTCTTAACAATCCACAAGTCACCTGGCTTTAGTTTTAGATCTTTCCAAACTTTTAGGATCTGGAATTGGGGAGAAAACACATAAATGAGTTTGTCAAAAATCTTAAAAGATCAGCAACATTCTCTGTGAGATCCGAATGGAGGACTTCAGCTGCTGAGACAAAATATAACCAAGTGAGTAACACACTCCCAAACCAAATCCCATAAGGAGAGAGTCCAACATCCCCCTTAGAGGCTTGATAAAATATAAGAAAACATTCAGGCAAAAGTCTAGTTTCTTACTCTACTTTGTCTGCTACATTGTAGACAGTAGGGGGTGTAAAAATAAAACCTCAAAACTTCTAGTAAGGACTCTCCTACAAAAATGATTTCCTCTGTTACTCTCTGTACTTTCTGCACTCCATATTTACAAACTACTTCTGATAACACTTTTTACTGTGGCCTTTGCAGTAGCATTTGCCACTGGACATCCAGAAAACATGTCCATACAGACAAAATGCATACTCGTAAGATCCTGACTTGGGCATCTGGATATATCTTTTTGTAATCTCTGGAAGGGATGTTCAGCTTTTGGTAACACCTTTGGTAACAGGTAAAACAAGAAGTGGTATGTTATAAAAACAACTGTGGTGAACCCTGGCTCTATCTCATTTACTAAGGCAGCCATAACTGCTTGGGACTGATGACACGGTCCATGTGTCAAGCTGGAGGGAAAAGAGTAGCTGGCAGACAAATGATCACCTTTTTCCAAAGTCCTGTTTCATAAGAAGTTGCCCCCTGTGGACCACTTGTTCTTTTGGGGCCCTTAAAGTTGAATTAATAATCCCAGCTATACTGGGCCAGAACTAGGGTGGAATCTGTGAGTTGCACAGACCCATCAAGTGTCCAGGGCTGTAAATGCAGCATCCTTAGTCACCTGGTCTGCTTCCATGTGTGAAAGTTAATATGGCTACCTCAGCAAAAACCTGGAAGGCTGAAAACAGCCAATCAAATTAGCTTGACATGCTTGATTGGTCTATCTGCCAAAGTAAAAACAAACTTCTGGCCCTTCAAATGGAACCAAAAGCTCTCTATATCTCGACTATCCATATAAATATACATTCTTTTTATAGCTCACAGGCTTTGCTAAAACATGGAGCTCTGCTTCTTGAGCTGAGGAAAAAAAGATCCAATGACTTTGAATACAGAGTATCCTTCTGGGTGATAAACTGCATACTCAAATCTACAAAAACTTCAGGGAGTGTGTCCTGCACTGGGCTCACAGCAGCTGATTCCTACACCATCAATTTAACACATGTGGTTTTTCCTTTCTTTTGAATAAATGTACGCGTTTTTCATTGTTAGATTTGTACATAAACAAACTCATATTTTAAACCTTTCATTAGAAAAACATTAATTAGCTGTATATTTGCTGCGTAGAATGTCGGACCATTAAAAATTAAATGTTTGACCAAAACAATATCTAACTTTGTCTAATAGAACATTTGCATAAAGCTACAGCTCTGATATGTCGGGATGAACCCTTCATTACTGGGTCCAGCTTGCATAAATATATTACAATGGCTTGTTTTCTATCACGCTGTTTGTGCAAGAACTCCAGTTTCATGTTTCAAAAGACAACTTTTTCCTGGCAATATTATAATAAATGATAACAATACCCTGCGGTCATGGAGAGATGCCATTAACCTCCCTGGCGGTATGATTATTTCGGATTTTAGGTGCTGAAAGCGGTACAATTATTTTGCATGGAAATTTGGCGTTTTATATTGTAGGTCTGTAAATCTTAACAATAACACACTTAAATCTGTCCAAACCAGAGTCTAGTAGATATCCTGGGTATGATAAATTTTGAAACACAAAAACATAAATTATAATATAATAAATAAAAATAAATAATTAAAAAAAATAAAAATAAATAGTAATAAAATAAATTTCCCCACAATTCACTATCGCTCAATTCTGCAAGTGTTCTAATTTACTATCGCTGTTTTCTATCTGGTCTAAAGCCATTTTTGACGTAAAGGGACACTTTTTGGTTGCTATGGACAATCTCCAGTTTCCAGGCAGAAAGAACAGTGTATATCATGTAAAACTGCATGCAGGGCATGGGCCAAAGCACTGGGGACAAAAGGGATGTGAAATCATTTCATACAGTACTGTAATCTGTAAGATTACAGTACTGTATGTGTTATGATTTTTACTTTTTTTTTAATTTGCCGCCAGGCTCCGCCCCCGTGCGTCGCGACGCTCGCAGGGAACGGAGCCTGGCAAGGAGAGGCTTTGGAGGAGGACGGAGCCCTCGGACACTGTGGGGGACATCGCAGGATCCCGGGGACAAGGTAAGTAAGGAGGCACCAGGATCCTGCGATGTAATCCCGAGTGTGGCTCGGGGTTACCGCTGATGGTCCTGAATTTTAACCCCGAGCCACACTCGGGAAAACCGCCAGGGAGGCTACATCCAAAATATTCTTCTGCTTATACCACTGTACTTACAAGGAAAAGGGGCACATCATTTCACAATCCACATATTCTGCTTTGAATTTCAAAAATAAAAATAAATAAAAACAAAAGGATCAACAATCTGTATGATGGACCAGAAAGCATCAAAAACTATAAAACAACTGGCTGCTGGTGGCATCTATCCTAACAGGGTGTGTGGACTTGATGTGATGGGTCTGTTATATTTAAATTTTATTTATTATTACTCTCACATCATGGACCGCACATCAAGTTATTATCAAAAACCATAAAATTTCATTTTTGTAGAAAAACTTCTTATGTATCCCATCCATCTTGGCTTTGTTAAATAATATGGCAGCTGTATTCCAAATAACAACCTCATCTTAATATTTTTTTCTCTCAATAAGGGCTTCTTGAATAAATGTCAAATTACAAAATTGTTATCTTAATCTAAACTAATCCCATTTTTACAAATTTCCCCAATAACCTGGATTTCATTTCCAACCAAAGGTTGTCTAAACCCGTTTCAATATATCTATTTAATTAATACATTTTTTTTAAACTTATATTAGAAATGAATACTCATTATTACTTAATTTTACTTAATTTTCCTTTTTTAAATGCACTGTTTCCACTATCAAAGGATATTCAATTTGTGTAATACACGGTTAAATGTAACCTTCATTTTACCATGTTTGGAAAACAGATTAAAAAATAATTGTGATTACATTGTTTACTATTAGATTTGTTAACCCGGCACATTTTGTTATAAATGTTTTGTCTAAAAAACTGGAATTGGCATGGTGTCCTTCCAGCTTATCACTGACCTCTCATTCCAGCCACATTCTTTCATGAGAGCACAAAGGAGTGGGTCACATCTGCATACATGACATACACAAGCGATAGAACTAAAGGTCCCAGCATTCGTACGCACATACACCAATATCTCTCTTAAATCGCATACTTTTTTCCCATTTGTACACAACACATGCATATCATTCTCTCACTTTCTTTTAACTCTCATTAATATTTCCCTGTCTAAATTCTGCTTTCCTTATTTTGTTCAGATATCTTTTATATCTAGCTTCTATGATCAGACGGGCAGCCAGAGTGCTCATCCCATCTTCCCTCTCTGACAACATATAAAGTATTCTGTTTTAAATCATATTACTCTGTTTCTTGACTTTACTAGTTGTGTGCCTGACCCCAAATTCATCTCACAACTTAACATGAAAATGTCCCTTTCTGTCTAGTGTTAATTGTCACCCTTGATCCATCCTGCTTACATAGATAGATGTTTCTCTAGCTGCATGATTCTTAGTCCCTGTGGACCTTGGTAACCCAGTTACCCATTGTGGATCCATGTCCACTTTAACCATTAATCTAGGGGCTCAGTATAGGCGGAACCGCACCTTCAGTTCATATATTGCGCTCCTCTTGTGCTGGGCATTTTTGAGGGTCTCTTACTCTTCATTCCCTTACTTAATTCAATGCCCATAATGACTGGCCAGTCTTCTCTACATGTGCCTATACCCTCTTGCCTCTAAACTATTTTATCCAGCAGATGTACTACATATACCTGTGAACAGCACTATTCTTCCCTTTCTTATCTATAACACACCCTGATGGACAATAGACAGTGACAAGATAACATATAACCACTAATCCATACAGTTTGATTAAGGGGAGTAAAATAGGTACCCTTTGGCCCGAAAATGCCTTACCGATCAAGGAAGTCTGATAACTCAAATGTAAGCAAAAGGCTTACCTCAGCCGGCTGATTATCAGAAATTCCCGGATCGTCTCAAGCTCCTCGTTTCAGATACTCAGGGTCACCTGGAATACCCTCCTGGCTGGCTTGCCATGTTGATAGGCAACTCCTATCCTCATACTGATTAGTGGTTCCAAATTAATAATAACTACTGCAGTAGGGAACATACACAAAAGATACGCTCAGCATCTTTCCAAATAACTGTTCTGCTCTATTATGACGCAATTGAAGGTTTTTATACACATGATTACGTAGGTATCACATTAATATTACAATTGTACGTTTATGGTAACAAGGGGCGTTACATAGGCAGGCTAATTCTAATCAGGACTTGAAAGAATGTAAACATGTACTGAAAACATTATTAGTGCTGTGTACACAGTGAGGGCAGTGTGCAATACATACAAAATAGAATACAATTATTTATAGAACTTACAAATTTCCATTACAATGATGTCACAAGCATCCCTGCCCCTTTGTGTAAGTCAGCTGCTGGGAGGGGAATCCACAGCTAATTGGTCCAGGAATGACAGCTGGCTTCCAGGATCAGACCCAAACCTGGTTCAGAACATACCCAAGCTCGTCCCTCATCCTGACTAAGCAATGTGGCATGAATGTCAATGATCAGAAAATTGACTGAATACAATTTTAACTACTTTATCAGGTAAAATATGTCACAAACATGTATATATCAAAAGTATTGGGATGCTTGCCTTTACACGCACATGAACTTTAATGGCATCCCAGTCTTAGACTGTAGGGTTCAATATTGAGTTGGACCATCCTTTGGAGCTATAACAGCTTCAACTATTCTGGGAAGGCTGTCCACAAGGTTTATGAGTGTGTCTATGGAATGTTTGACCATTCTTCCAGAAGCGCATTTGTAAGGTCAGACACTGATGTAGACAAAAAGGCTTAGCTCACAGTCTCCTTTCTAGTTCATCTCAAAGGTGTTCTATTAGGTTAAGGTCAGGACTGTGCAGGCCAGTGAAGTTCCTCCACCCCAAACTCACTCATCCATGTTTTTATGGACCTTTTTTTGGTCACTGGTGCGCAGTCATGTTGGAACAGGAAGGGGCCATGCCCAAATGATTACCACAAAGTTGGGAGCATGAAATTGTCCAAAATAGATTAGTATGCTAATGTGTTAAGAGTTCTCTTCACTAGAACTAAGGGACCAAGCACAACCCCTGAAAAACAACCCCACACAATAATCCCCTCCATCAAATGATTTGGACTAGTGCAAAAAACAAGGTCCATAAAGACATGGATGAGTGAGTTTTGGGTGGAAGAACTTGACTGGCCTGCACAGAGTCCTGACCTCAACCTGATAGAACACCTTTAGGATAAATTAGAGCAGAGACTGCCAGCCAGGCCTTCTCGTCCACATCAGTGCCTGACCTCGCAAATGGGCTTCTTGAAGAATGGTCAAACATTCCCATAGACACACTCCTAAACCTTGTGGACACCCTTCCACAGAAGAGTTGAAGCTGTTATAGTTGCAAAGGGTGGGCCAACTCAATATTGAACCTTACGATCTAAGACTGGGATGCCATTAAAGTTCCTGTGTGTGTAAAGGCAGGAGTCCCAATACTTTTGGTAATACAGTGTATATGGTATTTATATCTGTGTGGCTAGAATTCCACTATATTTTCCTCAAACATGAGAAAACTATATACTATAACTACTATTCTAAACATCATTTGTTTTGGTAAATGAATACTTCAGAAATATTTAAGTGCATATATACCTAGGAGAGGACAATATATTCTATTGTAATACATCTGTCTATTGTAGTATGCCTGTCTGCCACCTGCATGGAGGAGAAATATCTTTGCCTTTAGAACCATGAATATCATTATAAGCAAAACCTTGACCTTTTCTATTAAGAGATCTATTAGTTCTAATTGCCATAATTGCCATTTTCATATATATTAACTTGGCTAACTAAAAGGTTTTTATGTAACTTAGTTCTGTAAAGGCAATAAATATGCTTTGGAAGCTTAGTGCATTTGTATTTTATTTTCCTTACATGGTTTATTGGAAAATTGTAATCCGGTAGTTTTATTTTCTTAAGCAAATTATTCTTTTTATTTATTTTTTGTTAACTTTTTAATATCCACTGGCAAGATTTAGGACATGCATATGCTTTATATATTTTCCATACAGTTAATGGGTTCAGAAGAACTTCCGTTTCATTGAAAGATCATCATCTATTGTTACATACTCAAAAATTATTTTAAGGGAAAAAAGAGACGGCCAACTAGTAGTAAGAAAATCATTTCATCTCTTAAATGCAGTATAACTGGAGTGTGAGCAAAGGCCAAGCAAGGCAGATATTTAATCTCAGCCACATTAGGGGCCTGACACTGTGAGAGTAATGCTATGTAAAATCATGAAAATGACCTGTACTAGGCTGAACAGCATGAGTAAGTTGTCAGAGTCAGATACATACATCTCCAAGTATCCACCAGATCTAAAAACCTCATTGAAATACAACAGTGATAAATTAGCTGAATGCAGGGATATAACTAAGGTGGACAATCAATCAAGTGAACTTGAGTTTATTAAGTCACCTAAACCCATCATTTGTAAAGAAGGAAACTGAAATATAGAACTAGTGAATAGACAGTAAAATGATAACGATGGATATTTTATGTAAGCATTCATTAAACTCAAAAAAATACTTCTGGTCATCAAATTCTCTGCCTATTTAATTATGTTATATTATTCTCGTGGACTACAGTATAGAGTGTTAAAGTTTTTCAACTTGAAATTTAAACTCTGAAATATTTTCTTTATGAAAACAGTAGCATGGACACGGAAATAAATATATAGATATTGTGTATACACACTAATGTTATCATATTGCTTTTTGTTTAAGTTAGTTTATTTTTATTACTATGTTTTTTGTTTTTTTTTACTTAGATGTATTAGCCCTTTGATATGTGTATATTTGATCAGTTTTAGACATTTTAAGAATTAAAGTGTTACTAAACCCAGGACCCTGCATTCATCATATCTGGTCTACCACGGTACACAGAACATGGAAATGCAATTATTTTAGTAAATATAAAGTCTTGTGACTTCTATCAGTGCCTGGTTAAAGCTTGTGGAAGGAGTTTTCAATCTGCTCTGACTGTCCTATGAGGCTGCAGGACCCTTGACCCTCTGTCTGGACAGTGCTGATTGGCCCTGTGCTGATCACATGCACCTGCCCAAGAAAAAAAATATCTCTAGCAATACACACCAAACTGAGGATGTGCATAGTGACCCCAAAGGCTCTGTCTTATCAGAAGATGGATTGGGGACAGTGGAAAAAGGGGAGGATCAGAGAAGACAGGATCAAACAGCCTTTTTACACAATGTGGAGGAATAACCCCTTAGGTTCCTCTTAGAATCCAAGCCGATATGTTTCATCTTAGTGATGAAACGCATCAAGGTGGAAGGCACAGTACATAGGTTTCTAAACAGGCAGAACGCACGCTGGAGCCCACAGTCTAACTTTCGGCCCACAGTCTAATTTTGTACTAATGGAAAGCCCAAGTTCGGATATATTTTAAAATAAACCTGAAACATTTTACACTACTGAATTGCAAAATAATAATGCCCAACTGTGACAGACCTAGCCGGGAAAGAGACTTTTGGAGGGGACTGTATGCTAGCCTCTTGCTGATCGATCGGGGGCCCTTGCATTTGGGGGAACGGTGCTCTTTGTGAGCTGTATGCCTGGGGACCCTTGAGGTGGTCTTACTTTTGATTCGGGTCCTGGTCCCCCAGGACACACAGACTCTGGGGACCCTGGATTTACCATATTGGGATAGTGGCTGATTCATAATGCTGGGACAGATACTGTTAGGAGATGCTGATGTAAATTCCAACACCTGTCTGTCTATTGTCTGCTAAAATGTGTATTGTAAATAAGTCTACTATGGGATCTAAGAGTCATTAGATCCCCATTGTTATTTGTTTTAATTAACTCTGCTATTGTGTGAAGAAGAGTCTATGTTGATTGTGATAATGTTGATTGGATTTTCTGAACTACAAGACGGCCAGTCTGGCCTAACGGTCATGTCTGAGTCATCTAGGCTGTCTAAAGGGATTAGTTAATTAGCTCATGTTAATTAGGTTACAGCTGTATTGTTAGAGTAATATGAGCAGGAGGTCTGCACCTCCACTTTGAGTGTATAAAAGCCTGTATTTTGCAATAAAGGAGAGTCCTGTTTGAACTTACATACAGCCTGCCTGGTGTTTGTTCTGAGCTATCACAACTGGACTAGAATGGCACAGAACTGTAGTTCTAGTCCCGGAGCATCGGATGACCGAACCACCAGACGTTGCAATCTGATTCAGTGGCTGCAGAGGAGTGTCGGGAGAGTGGAACCGACCGAGCAAGGGGCTTGTTACACCAACAAATATAAATAAAAAAATACAAGTGGGTCATGACACATCTGCATTCCAAATTTGGCACTTAAGATGGTCATGCACTATGCAATCTGATTGGCCAATCTCTGTACAACTCTATATTTAGGCAAAATAGGTAATAGGAAGACGCACTTGAACAATTAATTCAAATGATAGAAAATCAAACAGGCTCTTGCACTAAATCTAATTTATTTAAGATCTAACTGATTGCAGTGTATGGTCACCCTTAACCACTTCAGCCCCTGAAGGATTTGCCCCCTTCTTGACCAGGCCATTTTTTGCGATTCGGCACTGCGTCGCTTTAACTGACTTTGCGCGGTCATGCGACAGTGTACCAAAACAGAATTTATGTTCCTTTTTCCCCACAAACAGAGCTATCTTTTGTTGATATTTGATCACCTCTGCAGTTTTTATTTTTTGCGCTATAAACAAAAAAAGAGCGTCAATTTTGAAAAAAAAAATATATATTTTGTAGTTTGTGCTATAATAAATATCCCAATTAAAAAAAAAAAAATGTTCCTCAATTTAGGCCGATATGTATACTTTTACATATGTTTTGTAAAAAAAATCACAATAACCGTATATTGATTGGTTTGCGCAAAAGTTATTGCATCTACAAAATAGGGAATAGATTTATGTCATTTTTATTATTATTTATTTTTTACTAGTAATGGCAGCGATCAGCAATTTTTATCAGTACTGTGATATTGCTGGGGTAAGATCGGACACTTTTGACACTATTTTGGGACCATTGACATTTATACAGCGATCAGAGCTAAAAATAGCCATTGATTACTGTATAAATGTCATTGGCAGGGAAGGGGTTAACACTAGGGGGCGATCAAGGGTTTAACTGTGTTCCCTAGGTGTGTAGGGGGGATGAGACTGACTAGGGGAGGAGAGAGATTGGTGTTCATACTTAGTATGAACACACAATCTCTCTCCTCTCCCCTGAGAGAACTGGGATTTGTGTGTTTACACACACAGATCCTGGTTCTCGCTCTGTCACGAGCGATCGTGGGTGCCCAGCGGTCATTGTGCCTGCCGTGCATGCGCATTGGCTCTGGAGATGCATGCGTGCCTGCTGTCACATCTTAAAGGAGCAACGTATAGCTATGGCAATTTGCCCATCTGAGCCAACCTGCCGCAGTATAACTGCGGTGGCTGGTCGGCTAGTGGTTAACCACTTGACCACTGGGCACTTAAACCCCCTTCCTAACCAGACCAATTTTCAGCTTTCGGTGCTCTAACATTTTGAATGACAATTACTCAGCCATGCAACACTGTACCCATATAAAATTTTTGTCCTTTTTTTCACACAAATAGAGCTTTCTTTTGGTGATATTTAATCACCGTTGGGTTTTTTATTTTTTGCGCTATAAAAGAAAAAAGACTGAAAATTTGGTAAAAAAATGAATTTTTATTTCTTTCTGTTATAAAATTTAGCAAATTAGTAATTTTTCTTCATAAATTTTGGCCAAAATTTATACTGCTACATATCTTTGGTAAAAATAAGTACAACTTGATGTATATATTTTGGTCTTTGCGAATGTTAGAGAGTCCAAAAGCTATGGTGCCAATATCTGAAAATTGATCACACCTGAAGTACTGACGGCCTATCTAATTTCTTGAGACCCTAACATGCCAGAAAAGTACAAATACCCCTCAAATGACCCCTTTTTGGAAAGAAGACATTTCAAGGTATTTGAAAAGATGCATGGTGAGTTTTTTTGAAATTGTCGTTTTTTCCCACAATTCTTTGCAAAAATCAAGATTTTTTTTTAACTTTTTTTTTTTCACAAAATTGTCATATTAGAAGGTTATTTCTCACACACAGCATATGCATACCACAAATTACACCCCAGAACACATTCTGCTTTTTCTCCCGAGTATGGTGATACCACATGTGGGAGACTTTTACACAGCGTGGCCACATACAGAGGCCCAACATGCACGGAGCACCTCCAGGCGTTCTGGAGCACCCAGGCCAATTCTTATATTTCTCTCCTACATGTAAAAATCATCATTTATTTGCTAGAAAATTACATAGAACCCCAAAACATTATATATATTTTTTTTTAGCAAAGACCCTAGAGAATACAATGGCTGTTGTTGCAACTTTTTATCTCGCACGGCATTTGCGCAGCAATTTTTCGAACGCATTGTTTTTGGAAAAAAAAACAGTTTTGTGCTTTAAAAAAAAACAAAATAGTAAAGTTAGCCCAATGTTTTTGCATAATGTGAAAGATAAAGTTACGCTGAGTAAATAGATATATAACATGTCACCCTTCAAAATTGCACACGCTCGTGGAATAGTGCCAAACTTCGCTACTTAAAAATCTCCATAGTTGACGCTTTAAAATTTTTTACTGGTTACATGTTTTGAGTTACAGAGGAGGTCCAGGGCCAAAATTATTGCTCTCGCTCTACTGATCGCAGCGATACCTCACATGTGTGGTTTGAACACAGTTTTCATATGTGGGCGGGACTTACGTATGCGTTCGCTTCTGCATGCGAGCACACGGACAGGGGCGCTTTAAATTTTTTTTTTTTTTTTTTCATTTTACTTTATTTATTTTAGTTTGACACTTTTTTCCCAAAAGAAACTATTTTTTTGATCACTTTTATTCCTATTACAAGGAATGTAAACATCCCTTGTAATAGGAATATTGCATGACAGGTGCTCTTTACAGTGAGATATGGGGTCAATAAGACCCCACATCTCACCTCTAGGCTAGGAAGCCTGAAATAATAATAAAAAAAAAATGATCCTGGCTTCGATCGTAGCGGAGTCGGTAGAAGCACCGGAGGGTGGCGGGAAGGGGGGGCATCCCCTCTCGCCTCCCATAAGAACAATCAAGCAGTGGAACAGCTGCTATGATCGTTCTCATGGTGTAGGGAATCGCCGGCTGAAAAAGCTGATATCTGAATGATGCCTGTAGCTGCACCCATCATTCAGATATCCCCACACAAAGTCAAGGACGTCATATGACGGCGGGCGGGAACTGGTCAAAAATTGCGGGGTATTGCAGAGTTCTGCGGAGTATTGCGGGGTATTGTGGGGTAGTGCAGAGTAGTGCGGGGTATTGCGGGGTATTGCGGGGTATTGCAGAGTAGTGCAGGGTATTGCGGGATATTGCAGAGTAGTGCAGGATATTGTGGGGTATTGCAGAGCAGTGCAGGGTATTGCAGAGTAGTGCAGGGTATTGCGGGGTATTGCAGACTATTGCGGGGTATTGCAGAGTAGTGCAGAGTAGTGCAGACTATTGCGGGGTATTGCAGAGTAGTGCAGACTATTGCGGGGTATTGCGGGGTATTGCAGACTATTGCGGGGTATTGCAGAGTAGTGCAGACTATTGCGGGGTATTGCAGAGTAGTGCAGACTATTGCGGGGTATTGCAGAGTAGTGCAGGGTATTGCGGGGTATTGCAGAGTATTGCGGGGTATTGCAGAGTAGTGCAGGGTATTGCGGGGTAGTGCAGGGTATTGCAGGGTATTGCAGGGTATTGCAGGGTATTGCAGAGTATTGCAGAGTATTGCGGGGTATTGCAGATTAGTGCAGGGTATTGCAGAGTAGTGCAGGGTATTGCAGAGTAGTGCAGGGTATTGCAGAGTATTGTGGGGTATTGCAGAGTAGTGCAGGGTATTGCGGGGTATTGCAGAGTATTGCGGGGTATTCCAGGGTATTGCGGGGTATTGCAGAGTATTGTGGGGTATTGCAGAGTAGTGCAGACTATTGCAGGGTATTGCAGAGTATTGCTGGGGTATTGCGGGGTATTGCAGAGTATTGTGGGGTATTGCAGAGTATTGTGGGGTATTGCAGAGTAGTGCAGACTATTGCGGGGTATTGCAGAGTATTGCGGGGTATAGCTGGGTATATTGCAGGGTGTATTGCAGGGATGGCTGAGCATGGTGGGATGGATGTGACTGTATTTGTCACTGAGCACCGCTGTGAGCACTGCACATGCAGCCCACAGCGGTGCTGCCATCCGATCCCTCCCCCTCTCCTCTCACTGTGTACCGATCGGTACAGAGAGGGGAGGGAGGGACCGGCGTCATGACATGACGCCGGTTTGTTTACATGTGATCGCTCCGTCATTTGACGGAGCGATCACATGGTAAACGGCCGCGATCAGCGGCCGTTTACCGTGATCCGTGATGCGCCGGGTCCTCTGGACCCGGCGGTAACGGAAGTTCTCGGGTGCGCGCCCCAGGGGGCGCGCGAGAGCAGGATTCTGGGAGGACGTCCTACGGACGTCCACCCAGGATAACCCAACCGCGCTGTAGCCTTCTTTAGGCTATGGCCCGGTCGGCAAGTGGTTAAAGATCAAGATCTGAAATAATTAATTTATTGGGTTTATAAACACTTCTCTGTTCATTGAAATATAATCAAAGATTTGGGTAAAAAAAAAGAAAAAAACACATTTCAAAGATATATTAGTAGTGATAGGAATGAGATTAACATCAAAAGGGTTAATTAACTGAGAACACCTACTAATTGCCTATCAATATACATTCCATTGGATGAAATTACCAATTGTATTGGCGTTACCCTAGCACAGTTGCAGTTTACATATGCAGATATTTATTATCGCTATTTGCGCTTGAATGTGCGCTGGTTCGTACATTTGAGTAATGACTTTTCCAGCCCACCAATTAATGTATGAACTGGTGCAGCGCCTTCTTCTTAGTGAATTACCCTCACTGTGTAGACCTTGGACACAAGGTGGTTTAGCCTGCCCTGACTGAAGTATTTTCTGGCAGCACTCCTCATGCATGCCCATAACTGGGTCACTTCTGATGACACTAATGCCTCTGTGGTTTTGGAAGCAGCTTACTCAGGCTCATATGAAATCCTACGTTTCCTTCCATACTGTGGCCTCCAAGCTCCCTTCCGGCTTACTATATCCATGAAGGTAGTGCTTTAGGCCTGGAGATCTGTGGTGCCTACAGGCACTCTAGCCACTGCTCAGTGGTCATCCCATACTTCACTTTAGTTCAATCCAACCCTTCAGGAGTTACAATCTATCCCTGATCTGGTAATCTGGACATCTAGGGGCATTAAGACTCTTTCTCTTTGTCTTTTCGCACATATATGTACTAGGGAATAATTGACCACATTTGATAATCTAAAAACACTGCTTTAATTTTCCTAACTCCTACTTTTTCAGATTCCTTTAGCTCTGTTACGCCTACTGTTCTCAATTCAAGACATCCTCAATTGTGGTAGAAACTTCTGACCTCGAGAGCATACTCAGAGATGACTCCTTGTCAAAGCCACTGTCTGTGCTGTACAAGTCTCTCCAGCCTTCTATACATACTGGTATGAACAGACTTCACTTCGCTTGGCCTGGCAGACAGTTGCTCCTGACATTGACAACGAGGATTGTGAGGACCTGTGGGATTACCCATTTTCCCAGTTGGTGGCTTGCTGAGACAAGCTAATTCAATTTAAGGTGTTGCAAAGGATTTATCTGACACCACACAAATTGTATAATATTTATCCGGGGGTTTCTTCCCAGTGTTGGAGATGTGTGTGCGAGCCTGCTGACTTCCATCATATATTCGGGACCTGCCCAAAAATTAAAATAAGGAGTGTGGATGTCTGTTTGCTCAGACTGGTGGGCGTGTTGTGCAACTGTCCGGCACTAAGGACTCTTGTTGGCCTATTACTATTTTATGCCATGAGGCTATTACCCTGAAATGGAAGTCCAAAGAAACTCCCATTCTACAATTTTGGAAAAATCTGATAAATAAGGGGATACCCCTTTACAAGGCAACATATGTTTCTCGTGGGTGCCCTCTAAAGTTTAACAAAGTGTGATATATATTGGTTAGATTCTTCCTCTACGACTATGTGATGCTACTCTGAGTGTAATTGTTATACAACTAGGACTTTGTTCTTCCCATGACTCTAGCCTGCTGATGGATGAAGGAACCCTAGCGGTCACCTGGGGAGATAGACGTGATATCCCTAATAAATCCCAAACAGGCTCAAGACATGGTTGTTGGTGATAATTCAGAAGCCTTCTCAGTCTCCTTCATTCCAATTTTTATTTTTCTTGAGTATTACTCCTTCATTTGCCTCATTGTGGAGGTTTAATAGGCATTGTTTTGTGTTGTTTATTGTATATCTTGAGTTGGGGAATGCCTAGAGACTCTTTTTTGTATTACCTTTTCATTTTCAAAATGTATTTAAAAAAAAAAAAAAATCCAAAGGCTTTATCAATGGCTAGAAGCACAGTGAAGCCTATTATTAAGAAGTGGAAGGTATTTGGTACAACAAAGACCCTCCCTGGATCAGAATGTCACTCCAAACAGGAAGAAAAAGCCAGGAGGAAACTGGTCAGACAGGCTATCAAGAGGCCTATAGCAACTCTGAAGCAGTTGCAGGAATGTATGACAAAGAGTGATCATTGTGTGCATGTGGCAACAAATGTGGCTTGTATGGGAGGGTTGCAGGAAAAAATCCACTACTCAAGAAAGGCTACATTCAGTCACAACTGGGCTTTGCCAAAATGCACCTTTAAGATTCTGAGGCGACATGGAAAAAGGTGTTATGGTCAGATAAGGCTAAAATTCAATTATTTGGCCTCAACACCAACCATATGTCTGGCAGAAATCCAGTAAAGCTCACCATCCAAATAACACAATTTCTACAGTAAAGCATGGATGGTAATATCTTGTTATGGGGATGTTTCTCTGTGGCAGGGATTGGAGCACTTGTCAGGATAAAAGAAAAATGGATGGGGCAAATGCCATCAAATTCATGAGGAAAATCTGCTGCCCTCTGTCAGAAAGTTGTCAATGGGAAGAAGGTTTAATTTCAACATGACGATGACCCAAAGCACACAGCAAAAATGACAACACAGTGGTTTAAGGAGAAAAGGGTGAATGTCCTTGCAAGGCCTAGTCAGAGCATAGACTTAAACCCAATGGAAAATCCGTGGAATGACTTAAAGACTGCAGTCCACAAATGGTCACCATCAAATTTAACTGAACTTGAGCAGTTCTGGGGGGTGTGGCTTGATGTCAAAGCGAGCGTCTGCTTAGATCCGCGGCTCCGGCTCTCTTCATCCAACCTGCAGGCATCCTGTGTCCGATCCTCTTCCCAAAGGCACCATATCCTTTCCGACACCTGTGGGCATACTCCCACGCCGGAATAATGGTGAAATATGGTCACCCGTGCCCCAGTCCTTGGTGGAACAACTGGCTCAGTTCCACAGACAATATGGCATTGATCCCTCAGCCATGCCTGATGCCACACTGCAGCCTTCTCTCTCATCAGCACAGCTATCTACACAGGGGGTGAGTGATTCTATCCCTGCTGCCTTCTCTACCCAGCTAGGTCACCTACTGCCCCTGGACTCCCATTCCTGCTCAGAGGACAGCCATTCTTCTGATCCGCCTCAAGCAGAGCCTACCCTAGCAGAAATCATGCTGGCTATAAAGGATTGTAAAGCCTCCCTCACAGTCCAAATGGAAAACATCCATATTGATTTCTCCCTGCTAAAACAGGATGTACAAAACTTGCGGGAGAGAACAGGGGGGTAGAGGAATGCATTAGTCCTCTGGAAGACACTGTGCACCCCTTATCTGCCACATTGCGCACCGCCATGGATGAGCTGGTGACCCTCAAAGCCAAATTAGATGACCTGGAGAACCATCCCCACAGGAATAATCTCCGCTTTGTAGGATTCCTGGAGCATTCTGAAGGATCCCGCCCTGAACGGTTTCTCCATCCCTGTCTTTGGGATTGATGGTCTTACTAATGCCTTCGTTATCGAGCGTGCAGATTGCACCCCTTCATGTCCTCCTCCCTTGGGGGGCCCTCCACGATCTCTGATTGCACAGATCCTCAACTTTCAAGACAAAGTCACTATTCTGCATTTTGCTAGAGAAAAAGGGCCGCTCAAATTTAACAGCAATAATATTTCCATATATCCTGACTGAGGTCAAATGTCAACACATCTCCTTTGCAGCAGTGAAAGACTGTTTGCGCACTGAAGGTCTGCAATATGCTATGCTCTTCCCTGCTAAGCTGCGAATTATCCATGATGGTAAAGCTCACTTCTACTTCAGTCCAAGAGAGGCTATGGCCTGGCTGAATATGACCGCTTTGGAACACAATCTAGACGCCGTCACAACTAAATATTATTGACAATGTTCTTGTGTTCATTCTTCTGTGGTGTCTATCTGAACGACCGAAGAGGCATTACTGCAGAAAATATCTCAGCCACTATCACTTTGTGTATTATATGAAAGACATTTTTCATATCCTCCCCCTTCTTTGGCTATATACTGTGCCTGCAACAGGCCTGGATGTGAGCCTGGGCCTGCTTTGTTTACTATTTTCCCCTACACTCCCTCCAGCTCTGATTTATATGACTGTTGCTTTTTGTGCCTTATAATACTGTTGTATCTCATATCCTTCTACATGGATGCCTACTGCCTTCATGTGATCCAGTCTGGACTTACCACCTCCCCCATACCAGGACGCTCTCCAGTTCCAGCACATCCTTCCTGGACACCAGTCCTCAGGAAGGATGTGCTGGAACTGGAGAGAGTCCAGAGAAGGGCAACAAAGCTAATAAAGGGACTGGAGGACCTTAGTTATGAGGAAAGGTTTTGAGCACTGAACTTATTCTCACTTAAGAAGAGACGCTTGAGAGGGGATATGATTTCAATGTACAAATACCATGATGTTGACCCTACAATAGGGATAAAACTCTGAGAAAGGGAACTAAAAAAAACACGCGGCCATTCACTAAAATTAGAAGAGAAGAGGTTTGACCTTAAATTGCATAGAGGGTTCTTTACTGTAAGAGCAGTAAGAATGTGGAATTCTCTTCCACAGGCAGTGGTTTTAGCAGTGAGCATTGATAATTTCAAAAAACTATTAGATAGACACCTGAACGACTACAACATGCAGGGATATACAATGTAATACTGACGTAAAAGCACACACACAGGTTGGACTTGATGGACTTGTGTCTTTTTTCAACCTCACCTACTATGTAGTACTATGTAGTTATTGGCGAGGCCACAGGTTTTCTGGTCATCTCCAATGACAGTTATTGTTTTTTTCTATTGTTAAGGGATCCAAGGCTCGCTGTGTTTGGGATTGTTGAGCGAGGTGGGATTGATGGGGTCTTTTTCCCAGCCCTTCTCACGTTTTGGTTAATGGGACCGGCAGGATTTTTGGGTTTTTTCTAATGTCTTTTATGTTTTTTTGTGCTCTTTTATCTTTGACTTTGCACGTTCTCATCTGTACATGTTACGAGCGGTGTCATTTACACCGTTGTGTTTATATTCCAAATCCTCATTGTGTCTGTTATACCCTGACTGTTATTTTATGTCTAAATTGGTAAAAATAATCTCTTGGAATGTTAAGGGTATGAACTCACCCCAGGAGCGGTCCTTCGTTATTTCCTTTTTGAAGAAATATAAGCCCCATAATATTTGTCTGCAGGAGGCACATCTCACTAGGGATGAGCCGAACACCCCCCTGTTCGGTTCGCACCAGAACATGCGAACAGGAAAAAAGTTTGTTCGAACACACGAACACCGTTAAAGTCTATGGGACACGAACATGAATCAAAAGTGCTAATTTTAAAGGCTTATATGCAAGTTATTGTCATAAAAAGTGTTTGGGGACCTGGGTCCTGCCCCAGGGGACATGGATCAATGCAAAAAAAAGTTTTAAAAACGGCCATTTTTTCAGGAGCAGTGATTTTAATAATGCTTAAAGTCAAACAATAAAAGTGTAATATCCCCTTAAATTTCATAGCTGGGGGGTGTCTATAGTATGCCTGTAAAGGGGCGCATGTTTCCCGTGTTTAGAACAGTCTGACAGCAAAATGACATTTCGAAGGAAAAAACCCATTTAAAACTACTCGCGGCTATTGCATTGCCGACAATACACATAGAAGTTCATTGATAAAAATGGCATGGGAATTCCCCACAGGGGAACCCCTGAACCAAAATTTTAAAAAAATGACGTGGGAGTCCCCCTAAATTCCATACCAGGCCCCTCAGGTGCGGGCGGGAGGCTTATCAGAATCTGGAAGCCCCCTTTAACAAGGGGACCCCCAGATCCCGCCCCCCCCCGTGTGAAATGGTAACGGGGTACTTACCCCTACCATTTCATTAAGAAACTGTCAAAAATGTTAAAAATGACAAGAGACAGTTTTTGACAATTCCTTTATTTAAATGCTTCTTCTTTCTTCTATCTTCCTTCATCTTCTTCTTCTGAAGAAGGAAGATAGAAGAAAGAAGAAGCATTTAAATAAAGGAATTGTCAAAAACTGTCTCTTGTCATTTTTAACATTTTTGACAGTTTCTTAGTGAAATGGTAGGGGTAAGTACCCCCTTACCATTTCACACGGGGGGGAGGGATCTGGGGGTCCCCTTGTTAAAGGAGGCTTCCAGATTCCGATAAGCCTCCCACCCGCAGACCCCCACAACCACCGGCCGGGGTTGTGGGGATGAGGCCCTTGTCCTCATCAACATGGGGACAAGGTGTTTTGGGGGGCTACCCCAAAGCACACTCCCAATGTTGAGGGCATGTGGCCTGGTACGGTTCAGGAGGGGGGGCGCACTCTCGTCCCCCCTCTTTTCCTGCGGCCTGCCAGGTTGCGTGCTCGGATAAGGGTCTGGTATGGATTTTTGGGGGGGCCCCACGCCGCTTATTTTTTTTGGCACAGGGTTCCCCTTAAAATCCATACCAGACCTGAAGGGTCTGGTATGGAATTTAGGGGGAACCCCACGTCATTTTTTTTTGTAATTTAGGCCGGGGTTCCCCTTAATATCCATACCAGACCTGAAGGGCCTGGTATGGAATTTAGGGGGACTACCACGTCATTTTTTTTTTTAAATTTTGGTTCGGGGTTCCCCTGTGGGGAATTCCCATGCCATTTTTATCAATGAACTTCTATGTGTATTGTCGGCAATGCAATAGCCGCGAGTAGGTTTAAATGGGTTTTTTCCTTCCAAATGTCATTTTGCTGTCAGACTGTTCTAAACATGGGAAACATACGCCCCTTTACAGGCATACTATAGACACCCCCCAGCTACAAAATTTAAAGGGATATTACACTTATATTGTTTGACTTTAAGCATTATTAAAATCACTGCTCCTGAAAAAACAGCCGTTTTTAAAACTTTTTTTTGCATTGATCCATGTCCCCTGGGGCAGGACCCGGGTCCCCAAACACTTTTTATGACAATAACTTGCATATAAGCCTTTAAAATTAGCACTTTTGATTTCTCCCATAGACTTTTAAAGGGTGTTCCGCGGCATTCGAATTTGCCGCGAACACCCCAAATTGTTCGCTGTTCGGCGAACTTGTGAACAGCCAATGTTCGAGTCGAACATGAGTTCGACTCGAACTTGAAGCTCATCCCTACATCTCACCGATGCGAAATTATTGTCCCTTAAACGTCCCTAGCTGGCTAACTTGTACCATGCCACCCACACTGCATACGCCCAAGAAGTTTCTATTTTATTGGCAAAATCCCTCCCGGCGGAGGTTCTGATGGTTAAAACTGACCCAGAAGGGAGATTTGTTATAGTCACACTACGGATTATCTCCGTGGTCTTCTTTACCCTGGTTAACGTTTATGCCCTCCCCCCATCTTCCCTGGATATACTCTCCAAATAGTCCCTTCTACTTATATCGAGATCCCCTGGTCCTATACTTTATGTAGGGGACTTTAATGCCATCCTTGATCCTACCTTGGACTGCTTAGGGGGTGGGGGCAGATCTTATCCCTCATTTATAGATTCGACTCAGATGTATGGTCTTACTGAGATATGGCAGTGGAAGCATCAGGATGTGCCTCATTATTCCTGTCACTCCGACTCCTTCCACACCATATCTCGAATAGATATGGCATTTACCTATGCTGATGTGCTTCCTATTTGTTATATTGTTTCAGCGGTGTCTTACCTGCCCAGGGGCGTATCTGACCATGCTTCTCTGTCTGTGGACCTCCTCCCAAACTCGGGCCCCATTATTTGGACTTTTAACTCTCAGTGGCTAGAGGATGAGGTGGTGCAGAGTGCATGCCAAAAAGTTATTGTAGACTATTGGCGTACAACCATGACACTGTTGGGCCCTCTACTGCCTGGAAGGCTTCTAAGACTGTGCTGAGAGGCACCTTTATGTCCATTACAGGCGTATTATGTAAGAATGCTTAGCAGTGTACTGAAGAGTTGGAGGATGCTATGTTAGTGGCAGAGGCTTATATTGAAACTCCTGATTCCGCTACGTGAACCTCGTAGCTCCATAAACGTAGAGAGAGTATGAGCTCTGCTTTCTGGATCTTACTAAAAGACACAAGTTTTATGTCACCCAGAAGACATTTAAATTTTTTATTTAGTGGTATGCGACATACAATGAAATGATAACTTCACAGAAAATGTTGTTCAAACAAAATAGCTTACATATGAACACTAGATAGTGGTATCTGAACAAAATATAAGTAAACTCAATATATTATAACAAAGACAGCTCTATACGTATAAAAGATACCTAGATACCCAGGAAGTATAAGACTAGGGCTTCTCTTCGACAGGGCAATTGATCACTAATAACACTCTGGGGATTAGCCCTAGATCCATGGAGGATTTGGGTATCCTCACCTAGGTGAAGGGTACTGTGGTGTGACCAGCTGGGGTCTAAACATACCAATTTTTGATTTAAAGGAGAGAAAATGAATAAAGAAGAAAAGAGAAAAGAGACTGGGGGAGAGAGACTGAGTAAAGGTAAAGAGGGGGGGAAGGAGGGGATGTCCTGGTAAAGTGAAGAGGGTAGGAGTAGAAGTCCACCTAGAGAGCAAGGACCGCCCTAAGCTCTCCAGGCCATCTGAAGGCCATGGTTTGGAACAAGAGCCTCTGGCATACACCTTGGCCCAACTATGTCGCGCGGAGGTATTCCTCTGAGAAGCGGAACTGGGTCCAATAAAACCACCTGGTCTTATGTTCCTCGGATTTATCACGGACCGTTGCAGTCAGGTCTTCCATTCGCTCAATGTCATTAACCCTCGCGAGCCAATGGGCCACCGTGGGGGCAGATTTTTGCTTCCAGTGACTTGGGATGCAAGCTCTAGCAGCGTTGAGTAGGTGTTTAAAGAGAGATTTGTGGTATCGCTTACTTGACATGGGGGTGAGGTTGAGGAGCACAGCAGCGGGGTCATTGGTTAAGGAAATGTGAATTTGTGGATGAGTCGAAGGACAGGTTGCCAGAAAGTTTGTAGTTTTGGGCAATCCCAAAAAATGTGGAGAATAGTGCCAGCTTGTTGTTCGCAACGCCAGCAACGGTCAGATTGATTGGGAAATATTTTGGCCAAAACGGCCGGAGTGCGATACCAGCGTGTGGTCAATTTATAGGAGATTTCCTGATATTTTCTGCAAAGTGACGATTTATGAGCGAAGAAGAGTATGCGTTCCTTCTGTGGGGTGGTGAATGTTATTTGTAGGTCTTTTTCCCACTTGGTTAAGAAGGGAGGGTCTGTGGTAGCTTTTATGTCCATCAGTGTTCTGTAAGACCTAGAAAGGGAACCTCAGATTGGGCCATCACTCAGGCATATTTCTTCGAAGGAATGGAGTTGTCTAGAAAAAAGCGTGTATTTGGGTAGAGTGCTGAGGAAGTGGGAGAGCTGCCCTGCTCTCCAACTATCCAATGAGATGGGTGCCTGTCCTGCTATTAATGTCCCTGTAGGGATCCAGCCTGTGGGTCCTAGGAGATGAGATGCGCGTAAAAGTTTTTTCGGGGTTTGTCTGGTAAAGACCAGGTCTGACAGGCCCGGGGGAAATCTAGGATGACCCAAGATTGGAGTCATGGGAGAAGGAAAATTAGGCAGGGAGGAAAGACGAAAAAATCTTTCCATCTCGGTGAGAGAGGGGCCAATCAACGGGTGAGCGGTCAGGTGGGGATCCAACCGCCCACCCGCCCAAGGCAGGCCAGCCAAAGGAACCCGTGCCATCTCCTGCTCCAGCGTGACCCATAGTTTCCATTCCCCGTGTCGGCACCAGTCAATCACCCGAGTCATGTGCGTCGCTGTGTAATAGAGAGCAGGGTCTGGGAATCCAATGCCTCCCCTCAGCTTCGGCCTTTGCAGCACCGTCCTACCTATTCGAGGGTGTCCACCCCGCCATATGAACTTAATAAACCTCGAACGGACCTCGTGAAAGAAAGTTTGCGGTAATTTGACAGGTAAGGCTTGTAGCAAATAAAGAAGCCGTGGCATTGCGTTCATCTTCAGTACGTTGCATCGGCCGAACCAAGACAAAGCGAGTGGATCCCATCTCCTAAGATCTGTAGTGAGCGTTGATAGGAAGGGTTGAAAATTCAGGGCAAAAATGTCCTTTGGATTTGCAGGTATTCTGGTACCTAAGTATTGAATGGAGCGGGTGGCCCAATTTAAACGGGCAGAAGGGACGAATGCCTGCCAGTGTACGGTCTGGTACCGAAATATTCAGAGCTTCTGACTTTTGGAGGTTAACTTTGAAGTTGGAGAGATTGCCATAGCGTTTCAATTCTTGTAACAATGAAGGCAGGGATGTTACAGGTTTAGTGATATAAAATAAAAGATCGTCCGCATACGCTGCTACTTTGTGTTGATAGTGGTCAGAATGGACACCACTGATATTTGGATTGCCTTTTACATGGCGAGGAAATGGCTCTAGCCACTTGACGACCGCCTCACGCCGATGTACGTCGGCAAGTTGGCACGGACAGGCAAAATCACGTACATGTACGTGATTTGCCTTCCGCGGGTGGGGGGTCCGATCAGTCCCCCCCCCGGTGCCCGAGGCGGTCGCCATTTCTTCCCGGGCGATGAGAGGTGAGGGGGTGGCCATCCATTGTTGGCCACCCCCTCCCGATCGCTCCCGGCGAATGAGAATGCTTCCTTTCCCTCTGTAATGTAAACAGAGGGAAAGGAAGTGATGTCATCCCTCCTCGAGCCGGTCTTTTCGTCGCCGCGCCGAGGAGAGAAGACATCAAGTAAGTCTGCACAACACTACACTAACAGTAGAACACGCCAGGCACACTTGTCACCCCCCATCACCCCCCGATCACCCCCCGATCACCCCCTGTACCCCCTGTCACTCTGACACCAATAGCATTTTTTTTTTTTTGCATTGGTGTCAGTTTGTGTCAGTTACAAGTGTTAGGGCAGTTAGGTTAGCCCCCTTTAGGTCTAGGGTACCCCCCTTAGGTCCAGGGTACCCCCCTAACCCCCCCTAATAAAAGTTAACCCCTTGATTACCCCCCGTCACCAGTGTCGCTAAGCGATCGTTTTTCTGATCGCTGTATTAGTGACACAGGTGACACTAGTTAGGGAGGTAAGTATATAGGTTCGCTGTCAGTGTTTTATAGCGACAGGGACCCCCATATACTACCTGCTAAAGGTTTTAACCCTCTGATTGCCCCCTAGTTAACCCTTTCACCAGCGATCACCGTATAAGTGTTACGGGTGACGCTGGTTAGCTAGTTTGTTTTTTGTAGTTTATTACAGTTTATTACAGTTTATTATAGTTTTAGGGCACCCGTTTATTACCCTATAAAGGTTTAACCCCCTAATTGCCCGGCGGTGATAGAAGTTAAGTTTTTAGGATCAGATAAGGTCTGCGTCGCCCCAGGCAGCGTCAGGTTAGCGCCAGTACCGCTAAAACCCACGCACGCAGCATACACCTCCCTTAGTGCTATAGTATCTGAGCGGATCGATATCTGATCCGATCAGATCTATACTCCCCAGCAGTTTAGGGTTCCCTGAAACACAGTGTTAGCGGGATCAGCCCAGATACCTGCTAGCACCTGCGTTTTGCTCCTCGGACCAGCCCTGCCCAGCCCACCCAAGTGCAGTATCGATCGATAACTGTCACTTACAAAACACTAAGCACACATAACTGCAGCGTTCGCAGAGTCAGGCCTGATCCCTGCGATCGCTAACAGTTTTTTGGTAGCGTTTTGATACAGTCGCTGACAGTCAGGAGCTTTTTGTGAGTCTCACTAGTGTACCCCTAAATTTAGAGCCCAAAATGGCAAATAGAAGGTACACTAGTGAAGAGGCCTACATGTTTCTGAGTATGACAGATAGTGAAGAGGAAGTCACTCATCTGTCAAGTTCAGGCTCAGAATACGAACCTGTAGAGGACAGCGGCTCCATGACAGATAGCTCTGACGACAGAGTTGTGGTCCCTGCTAAGGTCAGGCGTACCAGACCCCAATCTTCTTCTGTCCTTGAAGTGCAAGAACCGCAGGGCTCTCGTATGGAGCAGAGAAGTACTAGCGCCGCTACTCCTTCTGGTGAACTGGCAAGCACCAGCGGCCTAGTACACCCTGGTCTTACATCCAGCACTGCAGTATCACGTGGTGACGTGGCGAGTCCCATAAGTGCAGTTCAAGCTGGCGAGGTGGCAAGCACTAGTAGTGTCCCACTGCCACCAAGAAGACAAAGACAGGCCCGTCGTGCCCATAGTGCCCTTCCTGCTGCATTGGCCAATCCGAATTGGGAACCCACCACTTCTGCAGCACTCGTACTTCCCCCTTTCACTGGCCAACCCGGAATTCAGGTGGAAACAGTTGACTTTACGCCACTGGATTTTTATTCACTGTTTTTCACCGAAGATCTCTATAGATCTATTGTGGACCAAAGCAATTTATACGCTGGTCAACACATCGCCGCTAATCCCCAGTCCTCCCTTGCCAGAGATTGGAGACCAATTACGATCTCCGAATTTAAGACCTTTCTGGGCCTTTCCCTCCTCATGGGGTTGAATAAAAAGAGTAAGTTGCGGTCATATTGGTCCACTGACCCAATTTACCATTCACCCTTGTTCTCTGCTTCCATGGCCAGGGCACGATACGAGCAGATTTTGCGGATCATGCACTTCAACGACAATGAACTCTGTCGTCCTCGTGGAGACCCTGCATACGATCGGCTCTACAAAATTCGGCCCCTCGCAAACCACTTTAACCAACGTTTTGCAGACTTGTTTACCCCCCATCAAGTTGTCTGCGTTGATGAGTCCCTGATTAAGTTTTCTGGCCGCTTGTCATTCAAACAGTACCTTCCCAGCAAGCGTGCCAGATACGGGGTCAAGATGTATAAGCTCTGTGACAGGGCCACAGGCTATACATGTAGATTTATGGTTTACGAGGGCAAAGATAGTCACATAGAGCCGACAAACTGCCCTGACTACATAGGAAGCGCTGGCAAGATAGTGTGGGACTTGGTGTCACCCTTATTCAGAAAGGGGTACCACTTGTACGTGGACAATTATTATACGAGCGTGCCACTTTTTAGTCAATTGTTTGATCAGCAGATTGGAGCATGTGGCACCGTGCGACCTAATCGCCGGGGCTTTCCCCAGCGGCTTGTAGATTCCCATCTTAGGCTGGGGGAGAGAGCCTGCTTGAAGTATAATAATTTGCTCGCTATGACGTGGAAGGATAAGAATAATGTTTTCGTTCTCACCTCCCTTCATGCAGACACGACGACCCAAATTCCTACGGCGACTGGTGTTGTGGAGAAACCCCTCTGTGTCCACGAATACAACCTTAATATGGGAGGGGTGGACCTCAATGACCAGTTGTTGGCGCCGTACCTAGTTGCCCGTAAGGCCAGACGCTGGTGTCTGTATACTTATTTCAATTGGCTTTGCTGAATGCTCATGTGCTATACAGAGCTTCAGGACAGACTGGATCCTTCCTTAAATTCCAGGAAGAGATCGTCAGAGCCCTTCTGGTTCCAGACGGTGCTCTACCTCACCTTCCCCAACCAAATGCAGAAAGCCGGCTGCATGAGCGGCATTTTCTTTATGCCATCCCGAGTACCCCTACCCAACGAGTCCCCCAAAAAAGATGTTGTGTCTGCAGCAAGCGCGGATTTAGGCGTGACACCCGGTCTTATTGTCCCTCCTGTCCTGGCAATCCTGGTCTTTGCATGGGTGAATGCTTTGAACGCTACCATACATTAGTTAAGTATTAGCGTAGGGTTCAGCACTGCACAGACTAGGCACACTAACACAGGGTCTCCCAAGATGCCATTGCATTTTGAGAGACCCAAACCTGGAACGAGTTACAAAAGTTAAAAGTTACTAAAAAAAAGTGTAAAAAATAAAATAAAATAAAAATTTTAAAAAATAAAAACACAAAAAAAAATATAAAATAAAAAAACCAAAAATAGTTGTTGTTTTATTGTTCTCTCTTATTTTATTTTTTACTATTTTTTTTTTTTGTATTTGCTTTGCAGGTATGGTAAGTCTTACTGTTATACTGTAATGTTACTTTGTTTTATTGTTAACCATCATTTGCTTAGCAGGTACGCCATTCAGTTGCAGCGCGGATTTATTTATCTTTACAGCAACAGCGTTTGCTCCCACGATATATAAAGCCGTGACTCCAGCACTGTCAGAGGTGATTTCACCACCACAGTTACATACTTCAGCATATATGCCGAAGCGATGGGGCAGCAGTGGGTGGAGGAGCAATTTGCTCCTGCCTTTTGCGGTAGGATGCCCCCATGCTTCCGCATATATAAATGGTGCATGTATGCCCATCATTAGAAGTGGGTGGATGAAGGGAGGTATTCTAATGGTGGGCATACCCACCGATCAATATCTTTTTTTCGTTCAGCCCACAGGCTGCATGTAAAAAAAGTTTACAATATATGCCTAACAAGGACCAGCAACGTACTGGTATGTTGCTGGACTTTGAGTGGTTATACCAGAATGATGCCTGCAGGTTTAGATATCATCTTGGTATCATTCTTTTCAGCCAGCGGTCGGCTTTCATGTAAAAGCAATCCTAGTGGCTAAGTATCCTCTAGACTGCTTTTGCAAGCAGTGGGAGGGAATGGAGGGAATGCCCCCCCTCCCCCACCGTTTTCCATGTTTTTCTCTGGCTTTCCTGTCCCAACAGGGAACCTGAAAATGCATCCGGTGATTCAGCCAGCTGACCATAGAGCTGATCAGAGACCAGAATGGCTCCAAACATCTCTATGGCCTAAGAAACCGGAAGCTACGAGCATTTCATGACTTTGCCGAATGTAAACAGCGCCATTGGGAAATTGGGAAAGCATTTTATCACACCGATCTTGGTGTGGTCAGATGCTTTGAGGGCAGAGGAGAGATCTAGGGTCTAATAGAGCCCAATTAAAAAAAAAAAAAGAGTACCTGTCACTACCTATTGCTATCATAGGGGATATTTACATTCCCTGAGATAACAATAAAATTAATTAAAAAAAAAAATAAAAATGAAAGGAACAGTTTAAAAATAAGATAAAAAAGCAAAAAAATAATAAAGAAAAAAAAAAAGCACCCCTGCCCCCCCCTGCTCTCGCGCAAAGGTGAACGCAAGCGTCGGTCTGGCATCAAATGTAAACAGCAATTGCACCATGCATGTGAGGTATCACCGCGAAGGACAGAACGAGGGCAGTAATTTTAGCAGTAGACCTCCTCTGTAAATCTAAAGTGGTAACCTGTAAAGGCTTTTAAAGGCTTTTAAAAATGTATTTATTTTGTCGCCGCTGCGCGTTTGTGCGCAATTTTAAAGCATGTCATGTTTGGTATCCATGTACTCGGCCTAAGATCATCTTTTTTATTTCATCAAACATTTGGGCAATATAGTGTGTTTTAGTGCATTAAAATTTTAAAAAGTGTGTTTTTTCCCCAAAAAATGCATTTGAAAAATCGCTGCGCAAATACTGTGTGAAAAAAAAATATTAAACACCCACCATTTTAATCTGTAGGGCATTTGCTTTAAAAAAAATATATAATGTTTGGGGGTTCAAAGTAATTTTCTTGCAAAAAAAATTTATTTTTTCATGTAATCAAAAAGTGTCAGAAAGGGCTTTGTCTTCAAGTGGTTAGAAGAGTGGGTGATGTGTGACATAAGCTTCTAAATGTTGTGCATAAAATGCCAGGACAGTCATTTGGGGGGCATTTGTGCCATCTGGGCTTTTTATGGCCTTCAAAACTGTGATAGGCAGTGAGGAGTGAAATCACAACTTTACGCCCTTAGAAATCCTGAAGGCAGTGCTTGGTTTTCGGGGCCCCGTATGCGGCTAGGCTCCCAACAAGTCCCACACATGTGGTATCCCCATACTCAGGAGAAGCAGCTAAATGTATTTTGGGGTGCAATTCCACATATGCCCATGGCCTGTGTGAGAAATATATCATTTAGTGACAACTTTGTGCAAAAAAAAAAAAAATTGTCACTTTCCCGCAACTTGTGTCAAAAAATAAAATATTCCATGGACTCAACATGCCTCTCAGCAAATAGCTTGGGGTGTCTACTTTCCAAAATGGGGTCATTTGGGGGGGTTTTGTGCCATCTTGGCATTTTATGGCCTTCAAAACTGTGATAGGAAGTGAGGAGTGAAATCAAAAATTTATGCCCTTAGAAATCCTGAAGGTGGTACTTGGTTTTCGGGGCCCCGTACGCGGCTAGGCTCCCAAAAAGTCCTAAACATGTGGTATCCCCATACTCAGGAGAAGCAGCAGAATGTATTTTGGGGTGTAATTCCACATATGCCCATGGCATGTTTGAGCAATATATCATTTAGTGACAACTTTGTGCAAAAAAAAAAAGTGTTACTTTCCCGCAACTTGTGTCAAAATATAAAATATTCCATGGACTCAACATGCCTCTCAGCAAATAGTTTGGGGTGTCTACTTTCCAAAATGGGGTCATTTGGGGGGGTTTTGTGCCATCTTGGCATTTTATGGTCTTCAAAACTGTGATAGGTAGTGAGGAGTGAAATCACAACATTACGCCCTTAGAAATCCTGAAGGCGGTGCTTGGTTTTCGGGGCCCCGTATGCGGCTAGGCTCCCAAAAAGTCCCACACATGTGGTATCCCCATACTCAGGAGAAGCAGCTAAATGTATTTTGGGGTGCAATTCCACATATGCCCATGGCATGTTTGAGCAATATATCATTTAGTGACAACTTTGTGCAAAAAAAAATAAAAAATTGTCACTTTCCCGCAACTTGTGTCAAAATATAAAATATTCCATGGACTCAACATGCCTCTCAGCAAATAGCTTGGGGTGTCTACTTTCCAAAATGGGGTCATTTTGGGGGGCTTTTTATGGCCTTCAAAACTGTGATAGGCAGTGAGGAGTGAAATCACAACTTTACGCCCTTAGAAATCCTGAAGGCGGTGCTTGGTTTTCGGGGCCCCGTATGCGGCTAGGCTCCCAAAAAGTCCCACACATGTGGTATCCCCATATTCAGGAGAAGCAGCTAAATGTATTTTGGGGTGCAATTCCACATATGCCCATGGCCTGTGTGAGAAATATATCATTTAGTGACAACTTTGTGCAAAAAAAAAAAAATTGTCACTTTCCCGCAACTTGTGTCAAAAAATAAAATATTCCATGGACTCAACATGCCTCTCAGCAAATAGCTTGGGGTGTCTACTTTCCAAAATGGGGTCATTTGGGGGGGTTTTGTGCCATCTTGGCATTTTATGGCCTTCAAAACTGTGATAGGAAGTGAGGAGTGAAATCAAAAATTTATGCCCTTAGAAATCCTGAAGGCGGTGCTTGGTTTTCGGGGCCCCGTACGCGGCTAGGCTCCCAAAAAGTCCTAAACATGTGGTATCCCCATACTCAGGAGAAGCAGCAGAATGTATTTTGGGGTGTAATTCCACATATGCCCATGGCATGTTTGAGCAATATATTATTTAGTGACAACTTTGTGCAAAAAAAAAAAAAGTGTTACTTTCCCGCAACTTGTGTCAAAATATAAAATATTCCATGGACTCAACATGCCTCTCAGCAAATAGTTTGGGGTGTCTACTTTCCAAAATGGGGTCATTTGGGGGGGTTTTGTGCCATCTTGGCATTTTATGGTCTTCAAAACTGTGATAGGTAGTGAGGAGTGAAATCACAATATTACGCCCTTAGAAATCCTGAAGGCGGTGCTTGGTTTTCGGGGCCCCGTATGCGGCTAGGCTCCCAAAAAGTCCCACACATGTGGTATCCCCATACTCAGGAGAAGCAGTTAAATGTATTTTGGGGTGTAATTCCACATATGCCCATGGCCTGTGTGATAAATATATCATTTAGTGACAACTTTGTGCAAAAAAAAAAAAAATTGTCACTTTCCCGCAACTTGTGTCAAAAAAGAAAGTATTCCATGGACTCAACATGCCTCTCAGCAAATAGCTTGGGGTGTCTACTTTCCAAAGTGGGGTCATTTGGGGGGGTTTTGTGCCATCTGGGCATTTTATGGCCTTCAAAACTGTGATAGGTAGTGAGGAGTGAAATCAAAAATTTATGCCCTTAGAAATCCTGAAGGCAGTGATTGGTTTTCGGGGCCCCGTACGCGGCTAGGCTCCCAAAAAGTCCCACACATGTGGTATCCCCATACTCAGGAGAAGCAGTTGAATGTATTTTGGGGTCCAATTCCAGAAAATGTACCCTAGTTTGTAGACGCTATAACTTTTGCGCAAACCAATAAATATACGCTTATTGACATTTTTTTTACCAAAGACATGTGGCCGAATAAATTTTGGCCTAAATGTATGACTAAAATTGAGTTTATTGGATTTTTTTTTATAAAAAAAAGTAGAAAATATCATTTTTTTTCAAAATTTTCGGTCTTTTTCCGTTTATAGCGCAAAAAATAAAAATGGCAGAGGTGATCAAATGCCATCAAAAGAAAGCTCTATTTGTGGGAAGAAAAGGACGCAAATTTCGTTTGGGTACAGCATTGCATGACCGCGCAATTAAAAGTTAAAGCGACGCAGTGCCAAATTGGAAAAAGACCTCTGGTCCTTAGGCAGCATAATGGTCCGGGGCTCAAGTGGCTAGGGAAAGGACAAATAGTAGAGGGGAAAGGGGGCACCCCTGCCTGGTACCATTGGAAATCGCAAAGATGTCCGAGTTCACCCCGTTCACCCTTACCGTGGCTGTGGGTTTGGAATAGAGGGCAGAGATCCAGTCTCGGATAGACTTCGGCATTCCAAAAGAACAGAGTGCTTCCCGGAGAAATACCCAGTCCACCCTATCGAAAGCCTTTTCGGCATTGGTGGATAGGAGTAAAAGAGGGGTGTTGGATCGCCTTGCCTTCTCTATGACGTTTAATGTCCGGATGGTGTTATCCCTCGCTTCTCGCGTCTGAATGAAGCCCACCTGGTCAAGCGCAACCAAGCGTTGCATTAGACTGTTGAGCCTCGAGGCTATGATTTTCGTGAGGAGTTTGATGTTGCAATTTAGCATTGAAATGGGCCTGTAGCTGGAGCACAGCAGTGGGTCCTTCCCGGACTTAGGAAGAACAGAAATAGAAGCTTGCAGCATGTCGGGGGGAACGGTATGTCCATCGAGTATGGCATTGAAGGCTGTGATGAAATGGGGGCCAGCTGTGTCTGAAATGCCCTGTAGTACAGGAGCGTAAAGCCATCAGGACCAGGGGCCTTACCCGGCTGTGTATCCGTCAAGGCATTTGCAAGCTCATCTATGTGTAGAGGTTGGGATAGTAGTTCCCGTTCGGCTTCCGTAAGAGAAGGGAGTTTGGCCTCTTGAAGGTATTCCCGAATGTTTGAGAGGGAGGGGGCCGAAGATCCAACGGCCTGTACTGCATCTAAATTATAAAGCTTTGAATAGAAATCTCGAAAGGCGGCTGCTAGGTCCGTGGAAGCATGAAACTTGGACCCTGATGGGGTCAAGAGAGCAGGGATGTATGATTGTGTGCGTTTAGCTCTTAATGCATTGGCCAACAAGCGGCCACATTTATCGCCATACTCATAAAAGGAGCGGCGAGCTTTGAGCAGGATATGTTTGGCCTTGTAAAGGGAGTGCTCCCTGATTGCCTCTCTAGTCCGAAGTAACTCTGCTTCCGATGTGTGGTCAGGGTGAACTTTATGTTGCTTTTCCAAAACGTGAAGTTTTGTCAAAAGGTCTGTCAGAGTTTTGGCGTGGCGTTGCTTGGCCGCATGGCCAATTTTTATGAAGATCCCCCTAATGTAGCATTTATGTGCTGACCACACTGAGAGAGGGTTAGACACGGAGCCATTGTTGTTTTCAAAATAGGAACGAAGTTCTCTGCTGATCTTCGCCACTGTTTCAGGGTCTTTGAGAAGTGTTTCATTCAGACGCCAAGATGGTGTCTTTGAGTGTGAGCATGGGAGAGTGAGGTCCAGGAAAACCGGAGCATGGTCAAATAATGTTATCTGGCCTATCTCTGCTTTGGAGGCTAAGGAAATTGCGGAGTGTTGTATTAGGAAAAAATCAATCCTGGAATAGGATTTGTGGGTTGGAGAATAGAAGGAGAAATCTCGTTCTTGAGGATGGAAAATTCTCCATATATCAACCAATTGATGGTCATGCAGCAGGTCTTTCAGAGCTCGTCTTGCACCTTGAGTTAGGGATGTTGATTGGGCAGATGAGTCCTTGGATGGATCTAAGGTGAAGTTAAAGTCTCCCCCCAGGACGAGCGTTCCGTCACGGAAAGACTCCAACTTTGTCAGGAAAGTTCGCAAGACCTGGGCTTGATTCGTGTTAGGTAAGTAGAAATTTGCCAGAGTAACTGTGTGAGAGTCGATTTTGCCCTTCAATAGCAAGAACCTGCCCTCTTGATCCTGGATTTCATCCAGGAACTGCCAGTGTAGAGATTTGGATAGTAGAATACTTGTCCCCTTGGATTTAGAGGAAGTAGAAGTACTATGGTAGGCCACCGGAAAGTACTTGTTAGTAAGTCTCGGGACCTTGTCTGCCCGAAAATGGGTCTCTTGGAGAAAGACTACGTGCGCTCTATGTCTCCAGAGTTCAGACAGACAACTGGTCCGCTTCTCAGGAGCGTTCAATCCACTAACGTTCCAAGAAAGGAATTTGAGAGCCATAATGATAGAGTGTCTGCTCCCTAGGTGGTGAGAGGGTATAGAAAGGGAAAGAGGAGAAGAGGGGGGAAGGTGGAAGTTGACAAAAAAAGGGGGAGTTGAGGGAAGTGAGAGAAGCTAAAGTATAGAAAAAAGGTATGGGGTCTATCAAGAGGTGTAACTCCGTATAGGAGTGCTACTGCCACCAGGGCAGAGTATTCCTACTGTGGGAGGAGGTAGGGCACGGTCAAGCGCGGAGTCCCAGCCATTGGAACCCCCGCAGCAACGTTCGCATATTAATGAAATATCATTACCAACATGAAAGGTAAAACAGTCATTGTAGATCTAACATTGGAGAACCGAACATATAAACATATACAATCAGCAAAATTAATACTGAAAAGTTAACAATTAAAGGTTATCTAACGCCCTGGAATCGGGCCCAGTATGCCAAGTAGCGCACGGAAAGAGCAAGAAGATTAACAGTACTCCAGCTCTAGAGACACTTCCTAGTCTCCCCTGCGTTTGGCACCGGGTTTACCACTTTCGTGTCTCACCAGGGGGCCATCCCTGCCATCCTAGGCCCACCTGGAAAGAAACCCGACCCGCTCTCTGCGGCAATTCAGACAGTGTCTCCCTTTATAGGGCCCTTTGTGAGCGGTCCAATGCTAATGGGCACTGGAGCCGCCGAGGAGACCAGTGAGGCGTCAAAAAGGTAAATGCACCCCATAAAAACTGTGATTATTCCTTGTCTCTGACCTAATAGCACGGGTGTGTGGAGGCGATGTGGAAACACGAATCCGACACCCACCCCCACATGCCCATAGGAAGAAATAAATCTAACAGTATAAAACAGTAGGGGATGAGCTCATGTAAATTAACTGTTGAATCAAGTACTTTCCCCATCACCCGTAGCACTGGACAAGTCCTCGGGCTTCCTCTGTCTTTGCGCGATGGGTCCGGCTGCTGTACTCCAGGCTGAAAAAAAATAAATTTTTTTACCCCCCTCCCAGAAGACCCCGTCTCCGTGACTCTGGGACAACGCAGTGTACACTGTTTGTGCGGGGAGTCCCGTGGAGTGTTCATCTGGGAAAGTCAGGTATGTCTCAGAGTGGCTGAAGGCATTAAGGGGGACTAGTGAGCTCCTGTAAAACCGACTGTGGGGCGGTTGGGCCCTCCTTCGGTAATAGAAAAAAACCCAAAGCAACGAGAAAAAAAACAAAAAAGGGTGGTAGGGGAGCCCCCCCAACCCCCAAGGATGGAAAAAAGTGCTTGGATACAGCGAGGGGTGAACACATCCCTGACAAGAGGGGACTGCCGATTACTTATTTCTTCGGATTCAAGAGGCTGGATCTTGGGGTGCCTGTAAGGGGCCTCTCTGAGATCAATGGTAGGCCCGGACCCTTTGTTGTCTTCCGTCTGTGGGCCGAGGTTGTGGGTTCGACTGCACATTCACCAGGAGCCAGTTGGGGACAGTGACTGGGTTCATCCCAGCGAAAGTGAACAGAAGTGGAATCTCTGAGGGGTGACGCAGGGCAAAGGCGTCCGCACCCTTACGGACAATAAGGTGGAACGGGTGGCCCCATTTGTATGTGAGACCCTTCTCACCGATGCCGTCTAGAAGTGGTTTAAGTGCTCTTCTCATCATCAGAGTTCTCCTGGAAATATCTGGAAGCAGGTGGATGGCTGCGCCATCAAATTCCAAAACACCCACCTGCCATGCCTGTCTCAAGATTTCTTCTTTGAGGCTAAAGGAGTGCAGGCAGCAGAGGACATCCCTGGGTCTGTCCGGTAAGTTCGGGTTAGGGCCGAGAGTTCTGTGAACGCGGTCTATGGTAATAGCTGTGTCTCGCGGGCGATCTAAGTAACGGTTAAAAATGGCGGTCACCGACTCGCGGAGCTCAGATTATGTGATGGACTCCGGAATTCCCCTCAGGCATATATTCTGTCTGCGACTGCGATTCTCTAAATCGTCTAGGAGTAGTTGTAACTGGAGAAATTGGTCATTAATTTCAGAGTGTGAAGACTGCACAGCCTGTATATTCTGGGACATTGCTCCCTGTTCCTGCTCCACTGCTGTATTGCGTGTATCTAGCACTGCAACTTCCTGTTTAACAGACTGTATGTCTCCCCTCATGGCCATCTCCATTCTAGAGGCTAGTGATTCGAAATTATCTCTGGTGGGGAGCTGCTGTAACAGTGTCCATAATTTGTGGGTAGGATCAGCAATGAATACAGGCTCTAACTGCTGGGATGATGTAGCAGGTTCGGTAATCCACGGTGAGGTGTTCTCTAGTTGCTCTACATGTTTCGCGTTACACAGAACGCTTCCTCAGGAGCTAGAGATTCAATTGAGTGTGGTAGGATTGCATAAATCAGTCAATAGTGATTGTATGCAAATGGTCACAATTTGATCATAAATATAGGGTATCTGAATTAAATTGGGAACAGCAATCGGCCACAATCTGGAACCTCTCAGAAAAATGTAGCATCAGGTATCCATAAGAGGGAAAGCAAAGGCTTTATCGTTGTAGTGCCTCGGGTAGATGAGAGGAAGCATGCCTACTGTTCAATTTTCAGGGGAAGTATTTCTCCTATATATGGACTAAGCGATATATGTATACGTTTATAGCCTTCTTTATGCTACATAAATTTGCAGGATAGGATCCATACGGTGTATTACTACTAGGATTTATATCTAGGCTGAAGTGTTTTTAAACAATCTATGTGTGTCCAATGTCTTTTATATTTTTCTAATAAAATACCCCTATTAAATATATTTTTTGTAGTTTAGTACTATTGTGCCCTTTAAGTCCCATGCCTAAAGTTTTCCTATCTACAATTCGATTCCTGGGGACGTTGGCACAAATCGCTACTGAGTACCAGCAGAGTCACCCTGCTTATTGAGGTACTTTGGCACTAGGTTCTTCATTTAATGCTGGGATGATGTAGCTGGTGTACTCACTGTGTCCTGTAGCTGTAAGATGTTTGCTGTGCTGAAGCCAGAAGTAGCGTGGCAGGGAGAGGTGTATGGAGAGGTCTGTATGGAGCTGGGCAGCTCCTCTTCCACACCAGGTGATACTGCCAGCGATCTTGGCAGGCAGGGAGATAGGTCACTAATGGGGGAGTATGGCGGCATCGAGAAGTCTTCTCCCTGCCGCTGCGAGCCTCCACAGGTGATCGTCTCTCCCTGGGAATCCCCCGTCACATGACTGGTCGGCGCCATCTTGGATACCGCCGGGGTAGAGGCGGACAGTTTGAGCTGTTTTAAATAGCGATCCATGCCGCTGGTAGTGTGCTGTTAGCGACGGTTCGGTCTCCAATCCGTCTGCAGTGCTTGTGGATGCTGGTAATGTGGGGTATCGTGTCGTTGGTATGCTGCACGGATGCCGCTGGCCGGGAGCTCACAGTACAAGCGTCCTCACGCTGCCATGCCGAAGTCACGCCCCCACCCAGAAGACATTTGAACATGGAAACAAGGCTGGTCGTTTACTTGACCTGACTGCACTCCTATATCTATCCATAGTATCCTAACCTCCCAAGATTGGCATTAATTATCTTGATACTAAAAGCTTGTAAAAATCCCCTTAAGTGTGATTCTTATCGCCTGATATCCCTTATCAATGTGAATATAAAGATCCTAGCTAAAGTTTTGGCCAATCATCTTCATACAGTGGTTGCGAAGTTGGTTTAGAGTGACCAAGGTGGTTTTATACCCGGCCGATCAACTAGAATGAATATCCGTAGACTATTTCACAATTTACAATATTTCCATGATTGTCCCCCCACTCGTATCATTGTGTCTCTGGATACGTGCAAATCTTTTGATAATGTAGAATGGTACTATCTATCTTGACTGTTACAACTGTATGGGTTTGGTCCTCGACTCATAGCATGGATACGACTTCTCTACACTTTACCGCTGGCTCGTATCAGGGTTAACTCCCATGTTACTGAGGCCTTCCTGATAATCAGGGGCAATAGGCAGGGGTGTCCTTTGTCACCGCTCCTATTTGCTCTAGCTATGGAACTCCTTGCTATACGGATTTGTAGCTCCCCCTTAATTAGAGGCCTCCCCATTGATACTATAGAGGAACATATTTCCTTACATGCGGAGGACACTTTAGTATACCTGGCTGATCCCCATGACTCTTAAAAACCTTCTATCTGAAGTCAACATCTTTGGAGATCTTTCTGGATTCAGGGTGAACCGGGTTAAGTCCATCCTTTTTCCTCTAGATCAAACTGCTAAACCCTTGATCCATTCAGACTCTAGATTACAGATTGCCCCTTCCTTTAGATATTTTGGTATTATATCTCAATTACCTTTATCTTTGTATATTACTAATAATTTGTGCCCACTACTGTCGCAATTACAAGTGCAGACCAAACAGTGGATGGATCTACCCCTGGATCTTATGGGAAGGGTCAATGTCCTTAAAATGATTTATCTTCCTAAACTACTTTATGTTATGGCCGACTCTCCCTTCAGGATCTTTAAACGTATTGATACAATTTGCACCGTGTTTCTCTGAAACGGGCGACCTCCAAAAGTACAGATTGGCAGGCCTGGCTTTCCCTTATTTCTACCTATACTACCTGGAGTTCCAACTGGTTCATAATCATGACTGGTTGCATCCATCTGCTGCTGATGCCTGTACCACTACTGAGGGTATTCTATAGGGGTTGTGTACCAGCTTGTCCGGGTACGTCAATTATACACACCCCCCCTCCCTATTTCAAGTTGTAGTTGCAAATATCTCTACAGTCTTTTGGTTAACCTCCCCCAATAGTCCCTTGTGGTTTAACCCTACCCTTATGGAGTTATATTCCCTGCCCGACCCCCCTAAGATGGTCCTCTACAGGGGTTAGATACATATGCCATATATATACTCTGCAGAGTTTAAAATCCTTTTATTAAATGAGTATGGACTTTGACTTGACACCTACCTACTTATTTTACCCTTATCAGCTTAGGCATGATATACATGCACAATTTGGCTCCTTGGATAACCCTATCATGATGCCAGCCCTGCAAAAATTCTTAAGAACCTCAGACCATACAAAGCTTATCTCCACTTATTACTCTGCTCTCATGGCAAACACTAACCCTAGTTTCTGGACTGCACAGGTAAAAAGGGCATCCCTGGATATACCACTTACGGAGGAGGACTGGTCTGAATTTAGCGACAGGTTTAGGACCTCTGTTATCTCCCCCAGAGACTGAGTTATTCAGCTTAAGGTCTTCCAACACTCTCACCTTACTCCAGTTAGAATGTATAAAATGGGACTGTCCCCCTCAGCTGACTGTTTCAAGGCATGCAATCAAACTGCTGATTTCTTACAATGCTTTTGGACCTGTCCCATAGTTTGAGACTTCTGGGTGAGCATAGGCTCATTTATATCATCAGCGTTGGGTCTCCCAAATATTGGCAATCCCAGAAACTTTAGTCACCTCACTATCTCTTCCCAGGCCTAGAGGCTGCTTTGTATACTTTACTTTTATGTGAGGAAGTGTGTAGTGTGTTGCAGTGGAGAGAGATAGATAGACAGAGAGACAGTGTCATTTGATTTAAGTTAGATAGAGTAGGCAGGTCAAGTCAGTTAGCTGCACTTACACTGTATTGTTTATATATATATGCATCCCAGGTGTTGTGTATATATATATATATATATATATATATACACTGTATTCAGTTTAGCTAGACCAGTTCCTGTTATTCTCTTCCTACTATACTGACAGGCAGGCAGGTGTTTTTACAGTCAAATTAGAGAAAAATCCTGCGAGCCACAATGATCTAATGCCTGAAGAGTGTAACCACCTAGTTGCTTGCGTAGATCACGTCTCATATACCGTGTACCAATGCGAAGAAGAAAAAATACGCTGCGCTAAAGTGTATAAAAGAATACCAAGTGTATAAAAAACATATACTAATCTGAAAACATCTAAAAAAATCATATATTGTGCAAAAACCACATAAAATATTAATAACATCCAATAAACTAAATTGATACTGTATATATTAGAAACATCAAATATAAGTGTACACAGTGAAGTGCAAAGTGCATATATAACACAACAATTATACCATAAAGTGTTGTAAAAAGTGCTCAGTGCTACACAATAAACATGATATGCAATCCTGAAAACGTTACTGCAAAGTGATCCGTGAATCCAATAATCAAATCACATACGGTAAGTGTAATTAATAAATGTCCATAGATGCAAAATCCAGAATGCTTCTAATAATCTATGTGCTGCAAAAACGTGCTCCGGTGCCATCCAGTGACCCCCCCAGGTGTTGCGCTCACCTCAGAGCGTGTGACTCAGCTGTTAAACTAAGTCTAAACACGCTTAGGAGCCATCCCACGGCTCAGTAGTGATGCCCAGATGCACATTCCCAATGGCAGCTCCAAAGAATATATGAGAGAAAAAAACTTGATGGTGTAATTACGTTTAAAATATTTTTATTTAAAATATAAAAATTCACTCCCCACAGTGGGGTACTCACAAATGTGAGATGCGTAAGTGCACCAATCTATCCAAAGACCTTGAACAGTAAGTGGCAGTAAGGGTAAAGTATGCGTTGCATCACAACAAACACTTCGCTCCGTGCTCCGTCCTGGCCCCTCACCGCAGAAAGAAGTTCGCTCCCAGCCATCCACATGCCCAGTGGTTGAATGCTAGCTTGGCAAAATTGCTAGCACATCAACTGCTACCTTTTCAGTTGGTAGACTCTGCCCCCTTCCGTGAGTTTGTGGAATGTGCGGCTCCTCAGTGGCAGGTTCCCAAACGCCACTTTTTCTCACGGAAGGCGATTCCGGCTCTCTATCGGCATGTGGAAGGCAATGTCTTGGCCTCGCTGGACAGGGCGGTCAGCGGTAAGGTGCATATTACTGCTGACTCATGGTCCAGCAGGCATGGACGGGGACGTTACCTAAGTTTAACGGCACATTGGGTGACTCTGCTGTCAGCTGGGAAGGATGCAGGACAAAGTGCAGTAGTGTTGGAGGTTGTTCCGCCACCACACCTCCAAAATGCTACTACTGGTGATTCTGACACACCTCTCTCCTCCACCCCCTCCTATTCTTCTTCCTCCATGGCCTCTTCCTGTGCTTTGTCCTCGGAACCAGCGGTGCTCCATAGGCATTCAAGGGGCTACGCAAGTACGCAGGCCAAAAGATGCCATACGGTGCTTGAGCTTGTGTGCTTGGGGGACAGGAGCCACACTGGGGCAGAGATTCTGTCAGCTCTGCAAGGGCAGGTTCAGAGGTGGTTGACACCATGCCAGCTTAAGCCAGGAATGGTGATTTGCGACAATGGCACCAACCTTCTCTCCGCCCTCCGACAGGGACAACCCATGTGCCCTGTTTGGCTCACGTCCTTAACTTGGTGGTGCAGCGGTTCTTGGGCAGGTACCCAGACTTACAGGATGTCCTGAGGCAGGCCAGGAAAGTCTGTGTGCATTTCCACCAGTCGTATAATGCCAGTGCTCATCTGGCTGACTTCCAAAAGGAATTTACCTGCCCAAGAACCGCCTAATCTGTGACATGCCCACCAGGTGGAACTCAACGTTGGCCATGCTGCAGTGGCTGCACAAGCAGCAGAGGGCCATCAATGAGTACCTGTGCGACTATGGCACCAGGACAGGGTCAGGGGAGTTTGTTTTTTTTCCCCACGCCATTGGGCCATGATCAGGGATGCATGCACTGTCCTGTCAGCATTTCAGGAGGCCACGAGGCGGGCAGTGACAGTGCATGCATCAGTGACTCTGTCCCCCTTGTCTACCTGTTGGAGCACACGCTGCGTGGAATAATGGACAGGGCACTTGAGGCAGAACAGAGGCAGGAAGAGGAGGACTTCCTTAGCTCTCATGGCCCCCTTTATCCAGACAGTGTTCCTGCGTGCCTGCTGATCACACAGGAAGAGGAGGAGGAGGAGGAGGAGGAGAAGGATTGTGTCAGCATGGAGGTGGAGCCAGGCACTCAGCATCAGCAAAAGTGTGAACAAGATATCGTGAAAAATACTCCTGCGCTTGTGAGATCGTTTGCTGTAAAACAAAGGTAGTATTGTAGTCAGAGATAGGACTGGGGGAGATGATGGAGCGTGTCCCGCTGCCTTAGCTGACCAGGGGTGGTCTGGAAAGGACTGTTTAGTAGGAAGTGGATGGAAGGCGCGTGATCAGACGCTTACATCAAGAAATGTATGGTTTATTTATGTAAAAGAATACAGACATATAGTCATATAGATATAAAATCATACAAATACTACATAATATTATAAAAAAAGAGGAAAAACAGGTAACAAAATAAGTACTATGAAGTTAAAATTGGGGTGTGCCCATATTGAGGTAGGTATTTAAGAAAGGCTGACGCGTTTCGAGGAAAACCTCTTCATCAGAGCCAGGAGAACTGGAACGCAGTCTGTATGGGCCGGTAGGCCGACATGTGTACATGGGTAGAGGTGGTGTGGCTAGTAGGAGGATGTGTCCTGTGATGGACAATTGATTATTCCAAGTTCCATACCCAGGTGTTCTATGGATGTAAATAGATTGTATTTTCTTTTTGCGGTGCTGTTAGGCTGTCAGATGTGCCTGTCTCAGGAGAAGTGTGTAGACACAGCTGCAAACTGTAGAAATCCTTTGGAGTGGAGAGCCGTGTGATCCTGGCAGCAGAAAGAGGGGGAGGAGGAAGGAGGAGGTGTCCTTGAGGCAGCTGATGCCTGGATAGAAAGCGTCTTGCTGCCTAGGGATAGGAAAGGTTTCAGCAGCAGTCTTTAAGGGATCACAGGGTGCGCCTGTCCACCGACATTTTTTCATAAAAATGAATCAGTCTTGGATCACCACCAGATACCAAGCACCTGATGCTGATGTAACCGAATCATTTTTTTTTTGAAATGTCAGATTCCTTCAAGACTCCCTATGCTGATGCTGAGTGATTATCCTGTTATACTGAGTGACTATCCTCTTCCTCCTCAATGATCATGCTGATAGCTTGTAAGAATATTTTTGGTTCTGGGCGCCCAATTTTTCTGCCCCTGTTTAACAGGGGCGTGTAATTACAATTTTTGATGCAATACTTTGCAGCAGGGCTCGTTCCTGCGCTCCAGCTAGAGTATCTGTGAGGGGTTGCAGTGTTGTGGCACCAGTGCCTAAGGCCCAATTTTTATGCCCCTGTTCAACAGGGACATGTAATTACAATTCTTGATCTAATATTTTACAGCAGGGCCTGTTTCTGCACCCACCAAGAGTAACTGTGAGGACTTACAGTGTTGTGGCACCAGCACCACCACCATCACCAAAGGCCCAATTTTTCTGACCCTGTTCAACAGGGGCATGTAATTACAATTCTTGATTTAATATTTCACAGCAGGGCCCTGTGAGGGCTTACAGTGTTGTTGCAACACCAACACCTAAGGCCCCAATTTCTGCAGAGTATATAGGGCAGGCCCCTACTTTCAAACATCCAACTTACAAATGACTCCTACTTGCAAACGGAAGGAGACAACAGGAAGTGAGATGAAATCTACCCCTAGGAAGGGAAAATCTCTCCTGTATAAGTTTATATGGGAAAAAGGTTTCTCCTTTCCACTGATGTTTTATCACCAATCCTTGTTTCACTAAAAACCCCAAATTTTCAAAAAACATTTGTCATTGGGACAGAAAGTGAGGTGAAATCTTCTGAAGAGGAGCGCAGACAGCAAAACAAATGTCACAGGGGTGATAACCCTTCCCTATGTTTTCCAAAAAGCTTAAAATAGATTTTTTGGCTGGAGCTAAACACTTTAAAAATGTACCAGTTCAAAATTACAAACAGATTCTACTTAACTTAACAACAAACCTACAGTCCCTGTCTTGTTGGCACAGCCTGTATACTGCTGTTCAGAGGGCCTGGGGCCCCACGCCTTCCTTTTTTTTTAATTTGGGTGCGGGGTTCCCCTTAATATCCATACAAGACCCAAAGGGCCTGGTAATGGACTGGGGGGGTACCCATGCCTTTTGTCTCACTGATTTTCAGCCATATTACCGGGATCCGACATTACATTAAAGCCGTTCTAAGCATGGGAAACACGCACCCCTTTACAGGCATACTATAGACACCCCCAGGTGCGATATATAAAGGAATATTTCACTTTTTTTTCACTTTAAGAATCATTAAAATCACCGCTCCTGAAAAAACAGCCATTTTTAAAACTTTTTTTTGCATTGATACATGTCCTCTGGGGCAGGACCCGGGTCCCCAAACCCTTTTTAGGACAATACCATGCAAATTAGCCTTTACAATTAGCACTTTTGATTTTGAACATTCGAGTTCCATAGACTTCAATGTGGTTCTAACGTTCGTGCGAAGTTGCGGTCCGTTCGCAGGTTCTGGTGCAAACCAAACCGGGGGGTGTTCGGCTCATCCCTACTGCTAAGATATCTCACTGTAATATATGTTCTATTAGAATGGGTTTGAATGCTGTATGGAACTCTGTTAAATTACATGATTAATAACTTCATGAGACGTTTGTTACGATTGTCAAAATAATGTTTATTTAATATAATTGTTTTTTTTTTATCTGTACACTGGAATAGGTGTATTTTGTTTTTGTTCTAGCTTTCTTTCTGTATGTTTGTCCCTTAAAAAGCAATAAACATATCTTAAAAAAAAAAAAGAACTGTGATTATTATTATGTGATTATTATTATAAAAAAACAAAATGTGATTATTTTAAACTGGGGGGGGTGATTATTTTCTATACCCACTTGTTTGTATATATAGCGTTTAAAGGAGCATGTATATGTTATTAGTGTTGGTTTTAAAAAACATCATTTCTAAAAAAAATGTCATTGGTTTATAATAAGGCTCCTGGGGGCCTCCAATTTTGGGGTATAGAAAGATATAGGAAAAAATGGAGAAAGAGTAACAGGATTAGAGAGCTCAGTAAAAAAAGAATCTTTAACCCCAAATGGATTAAATACAGATTTTGACTTGAACTGCTTTATTAACGTGATATACAGTATAAGGTGGTATGCAAACTGAACTCTAGAGGGTGAGATATGGCTTTATACATTTAATTTAACTTTATTAAATTAATATTTATAATAATGGTCTTTTTTACGTTCATTATTTTTTAATAAAGTTTATTGCAAATGACAAAAAGAAAAAAGCAATATCTGCCATACATTATGACATAGTAAGGAGAGTCATATAAGTGAGTACAAATTACAAAACACAGCAACAAACTTGAGACAAGTGAACAGTGGAATCAGTGCCAAATGCTAGCTATAAGGTAAATGGTATTGTCCAATACCCCAAGCCACTCCATCTGGGATCAAACTGTGTCATGGGGGGGGGGGATAATACACCTTGCTTCTTATTTCAATAATTTTCAATTTCAACTGTATTGAGATTTTAATAGTGTAGAGAGACAGTAAAATGTTGCGTCAACAAAGGTTAACATAAACATGTTTTAAGTAATAAGTATGTATATCAGGTTTGAGCATTCCTATGCCACTCTAGCCAGTGTGACCACTTCTTGGAGATTGAAGGGCTTGGAGATCGTAGCAAACATGCGTTCATAAGCTTCATGGGTATGGACCAAGGTAACTACTTTGTGTTTAGTTGGAATGTCAGGGGTTTTCCAGTGGCGAACAATAGATAATCTAGAAGCGAATGTGTGTGGTTATAGTGTGGAAACAGTGGGGAATGTTTTCCATATCACTGCCCAACAGTGCAAGCTCTGGGGAGGGGTTATTGCTAATCCAGTTACTTCAGTAAGGAGTTTGAATACACTTTGCCAAAGTTTAGATACTCGGTTACATTGCCAAAGAAGGTGGAACAAGTTTCCTACTTCTCCGCATTGTCTCCAGCCCAGGGGTTGTATTGCTGAGTCGAATGTATGAATCATGGGCAGGTAATATACCATCTAAGGGTAATTTTGTGGACTAGTTCCCAAAGGTTTGAGGATCTAGTGGCTCCGAAGCTGGTTTTAAAGGCTAATAGCCACTGAGAGTCGCTGAAGGAGCCGTCAATGTCCTTTTCCCATTTTAGTAAAGGCAGGGTTTTACTGATGGAGGTCTTACTTCCTAGTAGGTTGTAAAATAATGTGATGCCCTTTGTGTTTATGTTGGGTGATGAAAGATACTGTACATCTATGTGTATCTGAGGGTTGTGCAGTAGGCAATGGGTTAATTGTATATATTGGTAGTAGTCTGTCTGGGTAAGGGGGAAGTTTTGTAGTGAAGTGAAGGATCTAAGGAGGTTATTAGAATTTCAGATCCGATACATAACATATCCCTTTGTCTTGCCATGTTCGCATTCAAAGTTTGGGAATGAGTATAGAGAACACTGATATTGGTAATGGTATTCTGCAGGGGAAATCCCCTTTGGATGCATTGATAAGTAGGTAGTTAAATGCCAGTTTTGAGGCAACGTTGGTGGGTGGTAAGGTGGTATTTTTTATTGTAACCCAGGATGAGCGGAGCAACCATGTGCTAAGGTCATGGCCAGATATTTGGGATGTTTCAATGCTGAACCAAGGACCTGCATGATCTGGTGTAAACAAGGTTTTAAGTTGGGTTAGTACAGTGGTTCTCAACCTCAGTCCTCAATTACCCCCAACAGACCATGTTTTGCCAACTTCCCTTAGATAAAATAGCTCTTATCAATACCATGTCCTTGATATTGATTTAATGCAGCTGTGCAAAGTAAAGGAAAAGCTAAAAAACATGGTCTGTTGGGGGTACTTGAGAACTGAGGTTGAGAACCACTGGGCTAGTATAGCTGCATTGTAGTAATCCTTGAAGTTTATAAGCCCTGACTCCTCCCACTAATTTGTGTTTCAAGAGGGTGGCATGGGAACATCTAGCTTTTTTGTTTTGCCATATGTAACGTCTTAGGACACTTTGTAGAGAGGTGAAAAATGAACTAGGGACCGGGATCAGTAGCAATCTGAACAGGTATAGGAGCTGTGGTAGTTTGAGCATTTGGTCAGTCTGCCTGACCATGATAATACTGTCTTAGAGAGCTTCTCAAGATCTTTTGGGAGGTTATCTAAGAAGGGGGTGTAGTTGGCTCCATAGAGAGAGGAGGTTGTGTTGGTCAGTTTTAACCCTAGGTAGGAAATGAATTCTTTAGCCCATGCATTTGGGTATTTGCTTTCTGAATCTGTTTGCTGTTCTGTGGGAATCCCTAAAGGTCGAAAAAATTATTTTGAATCATTCACTTTATAATACGAAATGTCACTAAAATTGGATAATGCATTTTGTACTGAAGCCAGGGAAGATGTAGGACTGGTTATATCATCCACAAACAAATTCATTTTATGCTCAGTGGGTCCAATAGTGAAGCCTGACACATTGTTTTGGGCACCCTTGCCCGGTACCGTTGCTTATGTTAAAAGGTTTGGACAGCATGGAGGAGCAAAAAACTTGGACTGATGGCTGCGAAAAGAGTGCCATTATTGCTGAGAAGATATGACCTTGAAAAGCAAACTTCTGCAAGGTCATGGCTAGGTACGACCAGTGCACCCAATCTAATGCCTTCTCCGCATCTAGAGATAGAAGCAGAGAAGGCACTCCATGGCCCTCGGCATAATGGATTATGTTAACCATCCTTTGGGTAGCGTCAGAAGTTTGGCGACCTTTTGTGAAGCCCGACTGGTCGGCATGGATAAGAGTTGGGGGGAGTTCTATTAATCTGTTTGTGATGATTTTAGCATACAACTTCATATCGTGATTTAGTAAGGAAATTGAACGAAAGTGTTGTGGGGTGTTAGGCTCTTTGCCTAGTTTTGGTAATGTTACGTTCGTGGCTGAAGATGAGTTTGAATTGTTTGTAATATTCTCCCACAAAGCCATATGGGGCTTGGGGATTTGTTGTTTGGTAGGGCATCTAAGGCTTTGTCTATTTCTGAGACAGAAAAGGGGATGTTTAGAGTCTCAAGGCATCATTGATGGAACAGAGGAGGATAAGGTCTACCTTCTTAGTCTGCTATGCAGTTCTGGAGCTGAAAAGCGAGTGGGTTTTTAATGGCAATGAGGATGCCTTTCTTTTTGGCTGGTGCACAGGCGGTGAAGGTGTTGGTGACATTTTTGTTTGTGCAGCATGGTGGGTTGAATGCATGGAAATGTGTCTCTTGCATGCAGAAGATATTGCATTTAGATTGTTCCGCCAGTTTCCATAGGGAAGATCTTTTTGCAGGGTGGTTGAGACCTTTGGCATTGATGTTTAAAATTTTGATTTGGTTTGTTAGAGTTGTAGGAGAACAGGGTAGTCCTTGGGGAAGGTTTTTGCTGGTGATGGAGCTCGATGAGGTTGCAAAGGTTTTGTCGACAATGTTGTAGACTGTACTAAGTACAGAGGTCGCCAGATGGTATAAACAAGCAATATATGTTGCTAGAGCTAATCGCTCTTAAGGAAAATTCAGAGAGTATGTTCAGTAATTAAGCATAGTGGTACCAAAATTCCAAAATGTGGTGGTAAAAGAAAAAAAGGAAAAGAAACCTAGGCCGATGCCTAGAAAAACTTCCTGAAAATACACACAACCGGTGCCAAGGAAATTAAAAATGGGGTAAAAGCTTTTGAGACCGAATGAAGGGTTACATCGCACAGGACCTCTTTGTTGGACGCATTCATATGGCTGCTGTTTAACGAGAGTGGCGTCTGTTGGAACATTGAGGCAATGGGTGCTTCTGTTGATTTTCCTCATTACTTTGATCTGTATGTGGTAGCAGATGAGCCGGGAATGATATCCCATCTTTGCAGAAGATGTAGGCCTTCTTGGATTGAGGACACTGTGTGTTTTGATCCATTTTCCTTGAAGAACATTTTAGCTGGTGCTATCCATTGATACTGGATGTGGTGATTGCACAGTGCCTTGGTAATTGTGTTATGTTGCCTGTGGCAACTTAGTGTGTGTTGGGAGAGATCTGAAAAGATTTGCAGTTAACCGTATGGGTCGAGTAAAGCTCCCAGTGCTTTAATTTTTTTGCATAAAGTGTTCCTTTACATAAGTGGATTCGGAGAATCACATTTCTGGGGACTGTAGCAGGTAAGGCTGATGGTTTAGGGAGCCTGTGGATGCGGTCGATGACCAATTCAATATTCTTCAGCACAGGCAGTAAGGATTTGATCAGGCCACGTACGTAAGAGGATAGGTCATGGGGTTGTATCAATTCAGGTATCCTGCATATCTTAATGTTGTTGTGGAGGGACCTATCTTCTGTATTCACCAGTTTGTCTTTTAACCGCTTATTATTCTGCATTTGATTCTCTTGGGTATCTATAATGTCATTGACAGTGGTAGTAATCTCACCAATGTTAGTTTCAACATAGGAAAGTCTGTCCTCTATTACAGTAATACTGTGGCCAAAGTTGTGCATAAGAGAAAGCCTGTCAACTTAAAGGGAGCTCCTTAATGACATATATTCTGTGAGTTTCCGTAGGAGCCGGAAATCTTTTCTTTTAAGTGCCATGGCTCCTTGGCGCTAGTGGGAATGCTGGAACAGGGGCGCTGAAATAGCCAGTGGGAAGCAGGCAGACAGGGGATTGTTCAGTCCTGTGTGAGGAACTCTGCTTTTACGTGGCCATCTTGTCCATGCGCCGGTCACCCCCCTCCCTCCCCAATGGGGATCCTTTTTGAATATTTTTTAAACTTTTTTTAAACGAGGAGTTAATAAAGTTTTAATATATATGGGTATTTTAGGTATTAATAAAAAAAAAAAATATTTATGGTGGGCATAGTTTTAAGTAGATTTGATATATAGAAGGATAGTTTTTTAAGAATGCTTACCATGTAGACATAAAGCATATTAATGTGAATAATTTTGATGTTTATCCATGGATGGTATCAGTAATTTAGTTTTAATTTATTTTTTTGCTGTGATTTTTTTTTTTTCCATAAAAGTTTTTATTGTGAACAAATGTTGTTACACAGTTTTTACAAACAATAGGTGGATAGACAACATGGATCATATTAACATGACTTATTTCACTACAGTAAAGCGAATCAGATATATGTTCAACTGTAAATCAAACAGACGTATAAAAGGGTAAGAAAGCCTCGAATTTGAGGCTTACCTCATCATCTGAGATCAGGAACCATCTTGAGCAGGAGTATCACCTTGAGTATGGTTTCAGAAATTAGGGGCTAATTGGAGAAGTGGTCGAGTGTAGTTAACTATGAGTCCGTATGTTTGTTCCTGATCATGTGTGGATGTGCCGGGCTTGTAAAGTGGGGTCTGTCTGTACGGTGAGTTAGTCTCGTCGGTTTTTGAATGTGAGGATTAGATGGCGAATTATACCTCAAAGTTAGGGTAGTCATGGGAGTAAGTAGATGGTTATCGTCGTCAGTTCAGTTGGGGTAGGGGTATAGAAAGGGGGATAGACATAGACGTGAATGGGGTTGAGGGGTAAAGTGAAAGATAGAAGTAAGTGGGGGAGGGAGGGAACTGGGGTATCCCCTCCCCAGTCTCCACTGGGCTTCAAGAGCATGGATGTTTTCGTGGGCGGATCCCTGTCTGAAGGGGGATTCCCCCCGGGATCCGCATTAAGGCGGGAGTGAGCGAATCAGCGAGTTTTGATGAGTAGGTGTTATTTGGCTTATTTCAGTCAGACGTTGTGGGAGGATTCGGGACGGATTGGCCTCATAATGGAGGTATATCTCTTTGTAGTGCAGAAGTGGGTCCAACATGCCCACGTTTGGGAGTATTTAGAAGGCGTATCTTTTGCAGTGTGGATTAATTCCTCCATTTCAGCCACTTTGTCCACACGGGAGAACCATTCAGACATAGTTGGGATACAGGGGGATCTCCAGTGGTCTGAGATGCATAATTTGGCTGCGTTGATCATACGTATTCCCAGAGACTTTCTGTATGTGTGGGCTGAAGTGGAGGAATGGTGGAGAATGAGTCTGGCAGGAGTATAGTCCAGGGGGTATGTGGTTACCTGGGAAGTGATGTCATGAACCTGTTTCCAGAAAGTCTGGAGAAGAGGGCAGGACCACCAGATGTGTAAAAATGTGCCTATATCATTGAGGCATCTCCAACATTTGTTTGACGTATCAGGATTAAATTTGTTTAGTAATTCAGGTGTACGGTACCATCGGGATAGGGTTTTGTAATTATTCTCTTGTATCGTGACATTGAGGGAGCCCTTGTGTGCTATTGTGAAAATTTGTTCCCAGTTCTCTTCCGTTAGGTCTATTTGAAGTTCTCTTTCCCAAGCCTGGCAAGCTTTGGTATCTTTGGGGGCTGTGATTTTTAATAGTGGTAAACAAGCATAAAAATTGCAATTGTTTTCAGTAAATAGCCTTTATAGTGGTCTCCAGAAATATGGAGGATGGAAGAGTACTTGAGAAATATCCATTGGAGGGAGATGGGCGGAGCCTAACGGAGCAGACATGCATTGTTAGAGCTCCACACCGCTGAGGAGAGAAGAGAAGGACAAAGCGGAGCCTGCAGGCTCAAAAGGTATCCATTTAAACCTTTTTGCCCCAGGGAACAAACTGTGAAAGTTTGGGCAGTAAATATGGTACTGGGAGGAAACCGTGGCAGAAATAAAAATCACCTCACAAAGAGCTCACAGGCACTCACTGCAACTAAAGCAGCTCCAGTCACCTCACAATATACAGCATCAGGGCACTCTCACAGACAGAAAATGTCACAGCAAGACTCTCCATTTGAGTCAGATACAGAACAAATCCTCTCACAAACTTCTCCACAAACTTCCTCAGCATCCCCAGTAATATTATTACAATTTGAAAAGATGCTTCATAAGGCTTTAAAACAAACCTCAGACCAAATAACAAAAAGCCTAACCAAAGAAATAAGAGAGCTGGGAAACCGCACCGCAGCCTTAGAAATAAAAATGGATGAAATTGAAATTACAACCCAAGTAAATATAACAGAATTGGAACAATTAAAAGAAGAGAATTTAATACTTCAAACTAAGCTCGAAGATTACGAAAATAGAGCCAGACGTTCAAACTTGCGCATAAGGGGAATACCTGAAACTGTGACAGACCTGCAATCTACTATTACTGCTCTATTACAAGAACTAAAGCCAGATATCCCTATTGAACGTTTAGAACTGGACAGAGTACACAGAGCCCTCACAGCCAAAAAGAAAGATGGACCCTCACGTGATATAATCACAAAATTTCATTATTACAGAACGAAAGAACAAATACTAATTGCTGCAAGAGAAAAAAAGGAACTTAATTTTCAAGGACACAATTATCAAATTTTTGCTGACCTATCCCAACTTACTATTACTAAAAGACGATCCATGAAACCCCAACTAATGGAACTGCAACGCCACAACATTATGTATCAATGGGGCTTCCCCTTTTCAGTCAGATTTAACTACCAAGGTACAATTTACAGAAGCAGATCAGCAGATGAACTACAACAAACCCTTTTAAAATTAAATCTGACAGAACGCACAAGCAGCAACTCTCCCACACGTAGAAGAATGGCATCATCTTCACCTTCAGGCAGCACCCAGAAAATTTCAGAACAAAATGGGAATCATCATTCTCACAAAAGAGGCCGTTATGCCACATCATCCATGGACCAAGAAGATTCAATGGACTGACATCCTAATTCCTGATATCTCTTCATTTATTATACTAAGAGATGGTTCTCTATAAAAAAACTGTATTTATAACTGAATGTAACTGCATTCTGATAGTCACACACTGTGTGGGATCATGTTACATTCCAGTTATATTTCTCATTACTTCTGATTCATATAGCCTTAGAATATATAAGTGAAATAAGGAAATTCTTGTTCAGTTATATATTATCAGGTAATAACAATAGATTTATTACTTTTTAGGACAAATATGTTCAATAATCCAGAAGTAATGGAAGCTTTTTCTTTCTTTTCTTAAAACAAATATATTATTACCTAACTAGTTCCTAGAATTATGTTTTTGTTTATTCTAATCTGAAGCAATACAACCTCAATTTTATGAGTTAACATATCTAAACAGTTACATATGAAAAAAAATATGTAATTGTTTACTCTAAAAGGGTTAAAATCCCAAAATAATTCAAACTATCTTCATCAATACCAAAGTTATTAACAGTACCTTTCTAACTGAATTATTTAGCCTAGGGCAAGACTATTAAGAGGGCATTTGACACAGTATCCTGGCAATATATGCAATATTCATTATAAAAATGGGGTTTTGGACCCCACTTTTTAACATGGATCAAAGCATTATATAATAAACCCAAAGCCTATATAAAATATGCTGGATACAAATCTGATGCCTTTAATATCGAAAGAGGTACTCGACAGGGTTGCCCATTATCTCCCTTATTATTTGCCCTTATACTCGAACCCATGGCCCAATACATCAGAACAAACCAAACTATAACTAGCATTGAAGTAGGAGGTATTACACACAAATTATGTATATTTGCAGACGATATATTACTTTTTCTATCATCACCACAGGTCTCTGGTCCTAACTTAATACCAGCTCTTGATGGATTTGCAGCCCTATCCAGCCTTATGATTAATCCTAAGAAATGCCTAGTGCTTAATATTTCACTCACAAACATGGAATTGATCCCGGCTAGGGCTGCACTCCCATTCACATGGGCAGAAAAATCAATCCCATATCTTGGAATTCATTTAACAGCATCTCATTCTGACTTATTCTCAACCAATTATCCTCCTGTATTAAGACAGATCACAAATCTAATAAAACAATGGTCGCAACTTCCTTTATCCTGCATAGGGAAGATTAATGCAATCAAAATGACTATTCTTCCCAAATTGCTTTATCTATTCAGAGTCCTCCCTATTCCAATTCCTTCCTATTTTTTGAGAATAGTACAAAAAAGAGCAACTTCATTTATATGGGGCTCTTCCAAACCACGTATACCTATACACACACTACATCTTCCCAAAAATAAAGGAGGCCTGGGATACCCTAATTTTACTAACTACTACAGAGCAGCACATTTGGCCAGTCTGTCCAAATACCATGCAAAACAGGAAATCCCATTATGGGTATTTATAGAGGCTTCAGAAAATGACCCTCTATTAATATCAAATTTATTATGGCTTGATCCTAAAGACCGCTTTAAAATTCATAATCCCATAACTAAACACTTCTTATCTCTCTGGGATAAACTAAAAACCAAATATCAGTTACAATCTCCACACAATCCTCTCCTTTCTTTTATCAGAAATCCGGCCTTTTACCCGGCATGGATCTACCCAAATTCTTTTAAAGCTTGGACAACATCAGGCATTCAGACACTAAATGACTTCATAGCATCTAAATCATTCCTTTCATTCCCATCGCTTAGAGAAAAATATGATCTACCAAACTCCGAGATATTTAGATATCTCCAAATCAAAAATTTCTATACACCATTCCTAAAGGGGGATACACCATTATACCAATTATCCATTTTTGAATCAATCTGTACAAAAGATCCATTTGCTAAAGGTACAATTTCATCACTTTATAATCAATTATATGGAGTAGCAAATCTTAATAGACCCTCTTACGTTCAGAGGTGGGAGGAGGACCTGGGACGAACTTTAGAAGACACGGACTGGTCTAACATATGGCTCACATCTAAGTCATCTTCACCCAACATCTTAGCACTGGAGACAAATTATAAAGTCCTAACTCGCTGGTACCTTGTACCCGCTAGAGTGGCAAAATATTCACCTAATACCTCAGCTCTTTGTTTTCGAGGATGCCCAGAAATAGGCACATATTTACACATATGGTGGACGTGCCCAGTAATCCAAACCTTCTGGAAGGAAGTCTTCGTGATTGCATCTAAAATACCGTATTTATCGGCGTATAACAAGCACCGGCGTATAACACGCACCCCAATTTAGGAGGGAATTTTAAGGAAAAAAAAACTTTTAGGAGGGAAGTTGAAGGGAAAAAACCCACATTTAAATGCCCATCATTGCAGCCTTCTCAGTGCAGCCTTGCCCCAGTGCAGCCATGTCAGTGCAGCCTTGTCAGTGCAGCCTTCCCTAGTGCAGCCTTGTCAGTGCAGCCATGTCAGTGCAGCCTTGTCAGTGCAGCCATGTCAGTGCAGCCATGTCAGTGCAGCCTTCCCCAGTGCAGCCTTGTCAGTGCAGCCTTCCCCAGTGCAGCCTTCCCCAGTGCAGCCTTGTCAGTGCAGCCTTCCCCAGTGCAGCCTTGCCCCAGTGCAGCCTTCCCCAGTGCAGCCTTGCCCCAGTGCAGCCTTCGATCCCCTGTCCCTGCTTGCTGGGCTTCAAAATTGACGACCGCGATTTGAAAATGGCGCCGCCGGTGCCGAAATACACAGAGCAGGTCCTCGGCTCTTTCCGGCGGCTCTCGTTCACTTTCGGCTCCACTCGTAGTCCCGAGCGGAGCTATCCGAGTAGGTTCGGATAGCTCCGCTCGGGACTACGAGTGAAACCGAAAGTAAACGAGAGCCGCCAGAAAGAGCCGAGGACCGGCTCTGTGTATTTCGGCACCGGCGGCGCCATTTTCAAATCGCGGTCGGCGATTTTGATATTTTGACAGCTCGGGATCGCAGGGGATCGGCGTATAACACACACCTGCGACTTTCCCCTGATTTTAAGGGGAAAAAAGTGTGTGTTATACGCCGATAAATACGGTATTTAAAAAAATATTACAACCAGATCCATATTTAGCTTTACTTAATCTAAAACCGGAATGGTTAACACTCTCTCAATTCAAACTTATGATCCAACTAATAACGGCTGCAAAACAAACAGTGGCCAAGGCATGGAAATCTCCTACATTGGTACTAGCAGAAACAATTCACAGAATGAATAATACAATGTCCCATGCTAAGATGGTAGCCATCGATCAAAATCAAATTCCAAAATTTGAAAAACTTTGGCATCCTTGGATAAAACAACAGTTCCTGTCAAACTTCAATGACTCTGTCCTGTTGCCATGGTAACGGATTAAATGACTTACAGAGACACCCATTCTAAGGCTTCAAAGAGAACTAAAAAGAATAATAAACTGATGAGCGGGACAACCTTGTGGACCATACCTCTACCTTTCAACCCTTTTTCTTCTTTCTCTTTCCTTTTCTCCACCTTACGATTAAAGCTCATTATCAGAATTTATTTGACCTATATACACTCTACTTGTAAACAATATGTATAGTAGGTATAAATCATTTAAATACCTACAAAAGTAACTAAGGAAATGATATATATCTTTAATTTAGGTTTACGTGAACCCAATGTTTAATATTTGAAATTTCATGATATTTACCTATATAAACCCTACTGTAAAACAATGAGCTTACTTTATAGATCCTTGTAAACTTACTTTATGTATCTTTATAATATTGTATACTCAATAAACTTCTTTTGACAAGGAGAAATATCCATTGGAAAATGGCAGTGTTAAGATAGTAAATCGGCTACAGTACAATGAAGGCGGCATTAACAAAATGTTGCTGGCTGCTGGGCCTATAAAATGGTGTAGGATGTCATCCAATTACAATCCCCCTGAAGAAGTCAAGTGTGCCAGTGACAAAACACATAGGAGAGGGGTTTATTAGATGACATCATCACACAAGGCAAGACTAGTAATTGTATTATTTACATAGTCAGCCGGAGTGTATTTGATATTGTTGCTTTTACATGTGGGTTCACTGCATGCACTGGAAATAGTAAGTGCCAGTTTTATGCGTGGTGTGAATCAAAGTTTTTTAAAGGTGAAGCACTATGTAGCGTTTATTTATTTTTTCAATTGATGCTGTGATCTGGAGGAGAGGAATACAGGTAGCCTGATCTGCTGAAGATAGAGGATTCCATTTAATGGGGACCTGTACTGTTTTTGACCTTACATTCATGTGGGTCATATATACCAGATGATAAAGCAAAACCAATCAGAGCAATCTCCCTCTATGCACTCTCAACTCTCGAGATTGCTGCTGCCACAATAAATTGATTTCACAACACTTTAATGTAATATAAAGAAAACTATACAGTGTATCGCAACCTCTAATAAATCTGTGAATCAAATGTCACACTATAGTAAACATAAACAGAGTGCTAATAAGCAAATAAATATGCACCAATCTCCATTTAATAAAATAATGGAAATAATATAAATGTGATGTGACAATATAATTGAAATAAAATAATAATAGTCCGTTTATAATGATAGATGATCCACCACCAAGTGAAAATTCTTGCAATATTCAGTGTTCAGTGTCTACCACCATTCATGCTCCACTTGCTGCTCACCTCAGTGTCATGACCTATGCATTACCAGTCACGCCACAACAAGCAGCGGTTCCCTTTAAGGGAATGAATGATGGAATCCTCCAAAACTCCTCTAGCTCAGTGTCAGTTTCCAGGTAAGCCGATGTACATGTAGAAATGGGAATAAAGTACAGCCAATCTAGTGCTACCTGTATTAAATATTTATTGGGCTTAAAAAACGTATAAATCTACTCACAATAGGAAGCACTTAAGCCATGCTAGCTGTATCTCGCAACATTAAAACATTAATCACAGATAGAGATGGCCATGAGATGACTCACACTCCAGGCTCCGCCCCCTATATGTGTTACATCCGAGGGGTGTGGACTTCGTCAGTAAGTCCCACACAGCCATGTCATTTCCAAACTGTGATAGTGGGTGCATGGAGAGGATCCCCTGGCCACTGTCGCAGGGAGGGTGGGTCAGGGGGGAGAGGCTGCAAATAACGAAACATACTTCATTCCTCTGCACATCCTCACTCAACCTAATTCTATCCTCCACCCCCAAACATGCCCCAATATCATATACCACCCCTCTTTATCTTAAATGGTTTGTCACTTTTGCATATTGATGAGTTTTACCGGATCCCTACTTTTCGTGGTTAATTCCTTAATTATGCACGGTGTCTATACAAACTAATCATAATGTGTTTTATTGAATATACTTTTAAAGACAATTTTACTATATGGTCATGGGAATTTAAATTCTGTCTGACTATGTATATATCAATTGACCATGTATATATACATTTTTTTATTACGATATATGACATTTTTTTTTATATTGTATTGCTTTATATATATATATGTGAAAAAAAATGTTATGTTATAATTTGACATTGACAGATTTGTATTGTTAATATGCTGGGGCATATATTATAGATACAAAGTAGATCTTGCCAATATTTTATAATGTTTCTCGAATGTTTTTAATGTTTTTAACACATGAAACACATTTCTGAAACCAGCAGTAGAGATGACACCAGAGGAATGTGACTGGAAAGTCACTTCCAATGTCTCTTTTGTAAAATGGGTATTTAAGGCATAATGTGTGACGTTCAGACTTAGCCTCCGGTCCCAGTTGAAGCCTTGTACGGGGAAACGCGTCGGGTGGAGCACTAGTCTCTGACGTCACTACGTATCAGCCGCAGCTGTTTTGAAAAATCTTTCATTGCTTGTGGATGTCAGTGTTTATGGAAGTCTTTGCAATAAATTCTTTTAACGAAAATACTACACCATGAAGCCTCTTCTTCTTCTTTTTACCTGGTAAACAAATTTGGGTTTGGAAGACAAATAAGGTTTGTTTAATGCTGTGCGGAAACATTGCATGTAACAGCAGTCCGCTGTATCGAGAGGAACACTGATTCGAGAGGTATATTAGGAGAAATACCCTGAGCAAGTGTCATATTGGTTTCGGAGGTATCTTGGAAGGAATATCTTGAAAAACACCTTTTTTGACACAGTATAAGGACCTGAATGTCAACACAAAGCTGTGAAGGCATTCAACAGCATAAAGTGGACATACTTGTGGGAGGTTCTGGACAGGTTTGGTCTGGAAGATGGATTCATGCGTTGGGTTAAGTAACTATATTCTGCTCCAAGGGCTTGTATGCAAATGAATGGTTTAGTGACAGAATTTTTTTTTTGTTATCAAGGGGCACGCGGCGGGGGTGTCGCTTGTCCCCATTGCTATTTGCATTGGCTGTAGAGCCGCTAGCTGAAGCCTTTCGACAGTCTGAGGACATCTGTGGGTTTATTAGAGGAGTACGGAATGAGAACATTTCTCTATATGCGGATGACGCTCTCATGTTTCTCGGAGACACAGATAATTCCTTGATTTCACTAATGACCCTTATAAAAAAACCTTCATTTTCAGGCTTTGTTATAAATTGGGACAAATCTGTCCTATTTCCTTTAGATTAATCTAATTTGAATATACCTAGAGAGGCTCAAATTAAAGTTGTGCCATCCTTTAAATATTTAGGAATATGGATATATCAGAGGGTGAAAGATTATTTACAATATAATCTGACTCCCATTTTGGATAAATTTAAACAAGAGTCTAGCTTGGTCTAAGTTACCTTTATCAGTGGTGGGCCGAGAAACTCTTATAAAAATGCTTTGAAATGTTTTAAGAAAATAGATTTTATGTTTCGAAATTTATTGTGGAAAGGAAAAAGCTCTAAGATCAAACTCTCTACCCTTCAGCGTGCTAAGGAAAAGGGGGGGGGTCTAGCAGTGCCGCAGCCAAGAATTTACTTTATAGCTTCCCAACTGCAGTATTTGGTGGGGTGGGGGACGATAGATTGGAGAGATCTTATACAGGCTGCATTATAATCTTATAGCCCAGCTAGAATCAGGATCATTTGCACATGCTCACTTTAGCCCAACAATGGTACTTATGAACAAAGTATGGCAAGAAATGAGACGCATAATGAAAAATGAAGGGGTGTCAGAATTTTCACCATTATGGGGGAACAGGCACTATGAAGAACTTTGTAAATTGGAAGGGTTTGATCGTTGGCGTTCTAAAAGAATACAATATATTTCTCAGCTTTATGCTCAAAATGTTATGAGGCCTTTTCAGGAGTTACAGGAGTTTTACCAATTGCCCCATAATAATTTTTTATAAATATTTACAATTACGACATGCTGTCCATTCACAGTTTAGAAGTGGCGGGATGAATATAAGATCTATGCCAATGCTATCCTTATTGGCAGGGGCTATGATAAAAAAAGGTCTGATTTCACTAGTCTATAGTCAACTTATGATGAAGTATCAAGATATTTTAGATAGCCCAGGTAGAAAGGGCTGGGAGATAGATCTGGGAGTCATATCAGAGGAGGCGTGGCAAAATATTCTGAAGAGGGCTCCATTGGTATCTGTATCATCTACACAATGCTCATCCCAATTGTTTATTATATATAGAACATATATAGGACATATAAGACCCCAGAAAAGCTATATAAGTGGAGGCGGAGGGAAACCCCAGATTGCCCATGGTGTAAGCAATCCCCAGCTGACTTGTTGTGTAAGTGCCCTAAACTGGTCAGATATCGGCGAGAGGTGGTGACCACAAGTAATGGAGCCTATAGTACTTTTATTGAAACGTATCCTAAGATCTGTTTACTGGGTTATATTAATGAAGAGTTATACCCAAGGGAAACTTTAATACTAATTGGAAGATTACTGTTTATAGCCCGCAAGCTAATTGCCAGAAAATGGATGTCCCCCAGTATACCATTATTTGAGGAATGGCGCTCTCTGGCAAATGATTCAATACTGTCAGAAACCATGAACCAGACCGAGACATAAGTGCAGTAAAATCACACTTGTTTATTAATAAAAATAAAAAGGTAAATAGAGTAAGCGTAGTCAAAGCATAGCCAGAGTCCAGTAACCTGATCGGGTAGTCAGCCAAGTCAGAGTTCAGTAACCAGATCGGGTAATCAGCCAGGCCAGAAGTCAGGGATCCAAGTAGAGGAACAGCAAGCAGGATAAGGAGCCAGAAGGGATGTCAGCAAAGCCAGTCTTTAAACAGGAACGCCAGAGATGGTTTCTTGTGATGTGACCAAGGCAAAGGCAGAGATCAAGTGAGCTGGATGGCTTCAAGTAGGCAGGACTGATGAGCAGAATCAACAACAGCTGGGTAACTGTGGAGAGAGATAGGAGCTGGCAATTAGCCGACAGCTGAGCGGCCAGCTCAGAGAAGGAAGGGCTGAGCCCAGCCCTGACAAATTCTAATGGAACAACAGGTTTATCAGAAGAGGGGTACACCAGATACATTAGTTAAACTGTGGGGACCTTGGCTAACAGCCCCAGGAATGGCTTTATTGTCCTTGGCCCTTCTTAGAATATTATAGAATGAACAACGAGGAAATGAATAGGTAAATAATGGCTGGATATGATGCCCTAAACTGCATGGGAGGATTGATAGAGGTGTAGAGGTGGCCTGGGGGGGTGGAGGAAGGGTGTGTTGGCGATTTTTAAGGGGTTGTTTTTTTGTTTGTTTTTGTTTTGTTTTGTCTTTAACCTCCCTGGCGGTATGATTATTTCAGATTTTTGCGTCTCAAAGTGGTATAATTATTTTGCATAGAAATTTGGCGTTTTATATTGTAGGCCTGTAATTCTTAGCAATAAAACAATTAAATCTGTCCACCAAGAGTCTAGTAGATATCCCAGGTATGATGAAGTTTGAAACACAAAATCATAAATGATAATATAATAAATAAATATAAATAATAAAAAAAATATATATATATAATAGTAATAAAATAAATTTCCCCAAGATTCACTATCGCTCAATTCTGCAAGTGTTCTAATTTACTATCACTGTTTTCTAGCTGGTCTAAAGCCACTTTTGACGTAAAGGGACACTTTTTGGTTGCTATGGACAATCTCAAGTTTCCAAGCAGAAAGAACAGTATATATAATATAAAACTGCATGTAGGGCATTGGACAAAGCATTGGGGACAAAAGGGATGTGAAATAATTTCATACAGTACTGTAATCTGTAAGATTACAGTACTGTATGTTTTGTGATTTTTACATTTTTTAATTTGCCGCCAGGCTCCACCCCCATGCGTCGCGACACTCACAGGGAATGGAGCCTGGCATAGAGAGGCTTCGGGAGGAGGACAGAGCCTGCGGACACAGCAGGGGACATCGCAGGATCCTGGTGACAAGGTAAGTATATCGCTCCAGGATCCTGCAATGTGGCTCGGGGTTACCGTTAATGGTGCTGAAATTTAACCCGGATCCACACTCGGGAATACCGTCAGGGACACAGGAACTCAGGAGATGGTTTCTTGTGATGTGACCAAGGCGAGGGCAGAGATCAAGTGAGCTGGACGGCTTTAAGTAGGCAGGACTGACAAGCAGAATCAACAACAGCTGGGTAACTGTGGAGAGAAATGGGAGCTGGCAATTAGCCGACAGCTAAGCGGCCAGCTCAGAGAAGGAAGGGCTGAGCCCAGCCCTGACAGTACCCTCCCTCGGAGGACCACTGGGCTTGAAGGAAAACGTCTATGGAAATCATGGAGGAGGACAGCGGCATGTACGTCTGAGGATGAGACCCAAGAGCGTTCCTCCGGACCGTACCCCTTCCAATGCACCAGGTACTGTATGCACCCACGGAACATACGGGAGTCAACAATGGATTGTACTTCATACTCATCATGGTTCTCAACCTGTATAGGGTGATGATGTGGCACTGAGGTGGTAAAGCGGTTGCAGACCAAAGGTTTCAATAAGGAGACATGAAACACATTTGAGATGCGCATACTAGGAGGAAGGTCCAACGCATAAGCCACTGTGTTAATCCTGCAAAGGATATGGAAAGGCCCAATAAACCGAGGTGCGAACTTCAGTTAGGGAACACGAAGTCGAAGGTTGCGAGATGACAGCCAGACCCTGTCCCCATCTGATAGGAAGGCGCAGGCAGGCGTCTGTGGTCAGCATGGAGTCTATACCTATCATTAGCATGACCCAAAGCCTCTTGGACTTGTGCCCAAGTGGAACGAAGACCACAGAGATGCTCCTCTAGCGCAGGAATACTCTGCGGAACAAACAAGATCAAGCTCTCCAGCTCAGTGGGTATATCTCGGGCTGCTATCTTATCCTTGATGGAATCTGAGAGACCATGAGAAAAAGCAGCCACGAGGGCCTCATTGTTCCAAGCAACCTCTGCTGCCAGAGTACAGAACTCAATGGCGTAGTCAGCAACAGTTCTCGTACTCTGTTTGATAGACATGAGGCACTTGGCAGCAGAAGCGGAGTGTGCGAGAACGTTAAATACCCTTTTAAAGGAGGCCACAAACTCAGGGTAACGCAAGACAACAGGTTTTTGCGTCTCCCATAGAGGGTTAGCCCAGGCCAAGGATCTCTCAGAAAGCAAAGATATCATGAACCCTACTTTGCGTATGTCCGTGGGAAACACCTGGGGCAACATCTCAAAGTGTATCTCAACTTAATTGAGAAACCCTCTGCATTGAACTGGATCGCCCCCAAATCGCTGGGGTAGCGGGGCGGGACCAGACATACAGTACCTCTTATAGACGTAATACTTAAGGCGGGTGCCTGCACAGAGACTGGCGCAGCAGCAGGGATGGCCTGCAACTCAGGTTGAGCAGCCACAGTGAGGGATTCCAGGTGAGCCGTGCGATTCAGGAGCGTTTGTAACGCCATGGCAAACTGAACCATGCGGTGATCTTGTTCATCCAATCTGGAAAAAATATTACCAACAAGTGGATTGACTGTTTCTTCTAAATTCATAACGTTTACCTACTGTCAGAACCATGAACCAGAAGTGCAGTAAAATCACACTTGTTTATTAATAAAAATAAAAAGGTAAATAGAGTAAGCATAGTCAAAGCATAGCCAGAGTCCAGTAACCTGATCGGGTAGTCAGCCAAGTCAGAGTTCAGTAACCAGATCGGGTAACCAGCCAATCAGCCAAGCCAGAGTTCAGTAACCAGATCGGGTAATCAGCCAAGCCAGAAGTCAGGGATCCAAGTAGAGGAACAGCAAGCAGGATAAGGAGCCAGAAGGGATGTCAGCAAAGCCAGTCTTTAAACAGGAATGCAGGAGATGGTTTCTTGTGATGTGACCAAGGCGAAGGCAGAGATCAAGTGAGCTGGATGGCTTTAAGTAGGCAGGACTGACAAGCAGAATCAACAACAGCTGGGTAACTGTGAAGGGAGATGGGAGCTGGCAATTAGCCGACAACTGAGCGGCCAGCTCAGAGAAGGAAGGGCTGAGCCCAGCCCTGACAAATACTAATGGAACAACAGGTTTATCAGAAGAGGGGTACACCAGATACATTAGATAAACTGTGGGGACCTTGGCTAACAGCCCCAGGACTGGCTTTATTGTCCTTGGCCCCTCTTAGAATATTATAGAATGAACAATGATGAAATGAATAGGTAAATAATGGCTGGATATGATGCCCTAAACTGCATGGGAGGATTGATGTAGAGGTGGCCTGAGAGGGTGGAGGAAGGGTGTGTTGGCGATTTTTAAGGGGTTGTTTTTTTTTTTTTTTTGTTTTGTTTTGTCTTTAACCTCCCTGGCGGCATGATTATTTCAGATTTTTGCGTCTCAAAGTGGTATAATTATTTTGCATAGAAATTTGGCATTTTTTATTGTAGGCCTGTAATTCTTAGCAATAACACACTTAAATCTGTCCACCAAGAGTCTAGTAGATATCCCAGGTATAATGAAGTTTGAAACACAAAATCATAAATTATAATATAATAAATAAATATAATAATATATTGTTTTGTTTTGTTTTGATGGTTATATTGATATTCTGGAGATTTTCTGAAATAAGAGATTGGGATTAAAACATATACTTTGCAGAATTATTGTTTTGTTTTGATGTAATGTTGGTATGTTGTATTTATGTATGTAAAAAGAATAATAAAAAGATAATATAAAAAAGAAAAAAAAAAATTAAAGTGTTACTAGACCTACTGATTACCAACAATACAGACCTGATCATGGATGTGGAAATAAGAGGCAATTTAGGAAACAACAATCACAGGTCAATTAGCTTCAGTATAAATCACACAAATAGGAAACAAGGGGAATACAAAAACATTGAATTTCATAAAAGCAAAATTTCCTAAACTACGAACCTTGCTAGAAGATATAAATTGGGATAAAATCTTGGGAAAAAAGAACAGGGAGGAGAGATGGGTTTGCATTAAGAGCATATTAAATAAGGGCATTAGCCAGTGCATCCCATTGGGAAATACATTTAAAAGAGTGAACAAAAGTCCTGGATGGCTTAACTCCAATGTAAAAATGCATATAAAAGCAAAGGAGAAGGCCTTCAAAAAATACAAGGCTGAGGGATCATCATCAGCATTCAGACTTTACAAAGAATGCAACAAGAAATGTAAGGGTGCAATTAGGGCAGCTAAGATAGAACACGAAAGACACATAGTGGAGGAGAGCAAAAAAAAAATCCCAAGAAATTCTTTAAGTATATAAACAGTAAAAAACGGAGGACAGACCATATTGGCCCCATAAAGAATGAGGAAGGAAATCAGGTTACAAAGGATGGGTGGATGGCGAAGGAACTGAATTTGTTCTTCTCCTCAGTCTGCAGGAGGGAATCGGGGAACTATAGTAACCAAAACTGCAGTGTTTATCCTCATGACACATCACAGGAAGCACCCTCATGGCTAGCAGAGGACAGAATTAGAAATATACTTGGAAAACTTAACATTAATAAGTCACCGGGACCAGATGGCTTGCATTCGAGGGTCCTTAGGGAACTCAGTCAAGTAATTGCCAGACAATTGTTCCTAATTTTTACTGACAGTCTACTGACTGGAATGGTACCAGCTGATTGGAGAAAAGCCAATATTTACAGACCAGTAAGCCTAACATCAATAGTATGTAAGTTCTTGGAGGGGATGATAAGGGACTAGATACAAGATTTTAGTAATGAAAACTGTATCATTAGCAGTAATCAGCATGGATTCATGAAGAAACGTTCTTGCCAAAGCAATATATTAACATTTGAAGAGGAGGTGAGCTGCCATCTAGATAAAGGAAGGCCCGTAGACGTGGTGTATCTGGATTTTGCAAAAGCATTTGACACAGTTCCCCATAAACTTTAACGGTACAAAATAAGGTCCGTTGGCATGGACCATAGGGCGAGTTTAGAGGGTGGTGATAAATGGGGAGTACTCAGAATGGTCAGGGGTGGGTAGTGGGGTCCCCCAGGGTTCTGTGCTGGGACCAATCCTATTTCATTTGTTCATAAACGACCTGGAGGAGAGGGTAAAAAGTTCAATCTCTGTATTTGCGGACAATACTAAGCTAAGCAGGGCAATAACTTCTCAGCAAGATGTGGAAACCTTGCAAGAAGATCTGAACAAATTAATGGGGTGGGCAACTACATGGCAATTGAGGTTTAACGTGGAAAAATGTAAAATAATGCATTTGGGTGGCAAAAATATGAATGCAATCTACTCACTGGGGGAGAACCTCTGGGGGAATCAAGGATGGAAAAGGACCTGGGGATCCTAGTAAATGATAGGCTCAGCAATGGCATGCAATGCCATGCTGCTGCTAACAAAGCAAACAGAATATTGGCATGCATTTAAATGGGGATTAACTCAAGAGATAAAGCGATAATTCTCCCACTCTACAGGACTCTGGTCCAGCCTCACCTGGAGTATACTGTCCAGTTCTGGGCACCAGTCCTCAGGAAGGATGTGCTGGAAATGGAGCGAGTACAGAGAAGGGCAACAAAGCTAATAAAGGGACTCGAGGATATTAGTTACGCAGAAAGGTTACGAGCACTGAACTTTTTCTCTCTGGAGAGGAGACGCTTGAGAGGGGAAACAACTTCAATTTACAAATACCATATTGGTGACCCCACAATAGGGATAAAACTTTTCAGTGGAAGGGAGTCTAATAAGACACGTGGCCACTCATTAAGATTAGAAGAACAGAGGTTTAACTTTAGACTGCGTAGAGGGTTCTTTAGTGTAAGAGCATCCAGGATGTGGAATTCCCTTCCACATGCGCTTGTTTCAGCTGGGAGCATCGATAGTTTAAAAAAACTATTAGCACCAGAACGACCACAACATACAGGGATATACAATGTAATACTGACATATGATCACACACATAGGTTGGACTTGTGTCTTTTTTCAACCTCACCTACTATGTAACTATGTAACTATGTATGTAACATGGGAAGGAAAACCATGGAGGCGGAAAATCTCTCAAACAAAAAGGGGAACCAAGGCAGGAGCAGAAGGGAGACCAGGAAGAGGAATAAAAGTTGGGGGAAAGACTAGTGACAAGCCTTAATGCAGTCTTTAACATCAGAACGAAGAGTAGGCCACCAGTAGTGGCAGCTGATAAGGAAGAAAGATCGGAGGGCCCCGGCATGACCTGCCACCTTGGAATTATGACCCCAGCAAAGGATCTTAGTTCTTAACTTGGTTGGAACTAAGGTCTTGCCAGGAGGAGTCCAGGGTAGAATGGGCAAGAACACACAAGGTAGAAATGTTAAACTCAGATTTGGAGGTGGACTCCTCATCCTAAATGTCAAAAGACCTAGAGAGTGCATCAGCCCAAACGTTGCAGGAACCAGGTTTGTACGTAATGGAAAGATTGAAACGGGAAAAGAAAAGACTCCACCTGGCCTGTCTGTTATTCAGTCGTTTGGCATTCTTTAAGTACTGCAGATTTTTATGGTCAGTGAAAATTGTTATGGAGTGCGGGGAACGCTCCAAGAGATGATGCCACTCCTTCAACGCCAATTTAGTCGCAAAAAGTTTCCGATCACGAATAGCGTAATTTTTCTCTGCCTGAGAATTTTTTTTGAAAAAAACGCACATGGTTGACGTTTTTGCTCAAAGGATTGAAGAAGCACAGCTCCCACCCCAGTCGAGGAAGCGTCCACTTCAATATCTCCTATCCTGACCCCGGCATGTATCTGGACTTTGGCTCTGCCTTCTACTTACCTGCCTGAACTCATGTTGCTGATCTCTGCCTGTACCTTGATGATTCTTTGTCTGCTGTCTATGCCTGCATCTGACTGTCTGCTACCAACCCGGCTTGTCTGACCACGCATCCTGTGTCTCTTCAGCTCTGCATGCATCTGCCTGGCACCTACTGGAGCATCCTCTATTGTGGACTACCAGTCTTCCTGTACCAGCTATTGCTACTGCCTACTGCTGCTCGCTGCCCCCAGCCCTGGCTTGCTGTTTCTGCCAACACCAGCTGACCAGCTATCCAGTCCATCCTGGTGAAGCACCCGCTACACGGAAGACTGTACAGTCACCCTTACATGACCATGCTCTCACAGCCACTGTTACAACATTGATGGTCTCTGAGGCGGGGCTGTACAAGAGGCCTTTTGTGTGCACGTCAGGCTCAGCCGTTAGGTATGTGACACCTGCCATACACATTATCACCCTTTATGCTTACTATGCATCCAACCCTGCCATAGTCCATGAAAGGTGCTCTCTGCACCATAACAGATTCTGATGTAAATTCCTGGATATAAAACAAAAATCAATATGTGAGACCACGTTACCATTCCCACAAAAAAAAGTTTAATCTGTGTTCCTCCCAATATTTACCAAACTAAACACATCCAAAATACTATCACAACCCCCACACCTGTCCCCACCCCTAATAATACAATTAAAGTCATCCAAAATTAGTGTAGGTTCCCTCCCTCCCAAAAACAACCTTATTTGTCAAACAAAACCACCCTGTTATGCTTTTTTGTAAAATCATACACACAAAATGTTTTAAACACCACACCTTCCACCTCAAAATAAACTGATACAGCCCTTCCATGTTCAAGATGTATTTTAAACCTATTTCCCCTTAACCTCCCTGGTGGTATTCCCAAGTGTGGCTCGGGGTTAAATTTCAGTACCATTAGCGGTAACCCCCGAGCCACACTCGGGATTGCATTGCAGAATCCTAGTGCAGTATATACATTGTCACCAGGATGCTGCAATGTTATCCCGCTGTGTCTGTGGGATGTGTCCACCACCTGATGCCTTTGTGTGCCGGGCCCCCCATGCATTGTGACGCATGGGGGGCGGAGCCCGGCAGCAATTTCAAAAAGTACACAAAACATAACGCATACAGTACACTGTAATCTTACAGATTACATTACTGTATCAAATCATTTCACATCCCTTTTGCTTTGTCCAGTGCCCTGCGTGCAGTTTTATTTTATATATACTGTTTCTGCCTGGAAATTTGAGATTGTCCATGGCAACCAAAAAGTGTCTCTTTACGTCAAAAGTGGTTTTAGACCAGCTAGAAAACAGCGATAGTAAATTAGAACACTTGCAGAATTGAGGGATAGGGAATTGTGAAGAAATTAATTTTATTATTATTATATCATTATTTTTTAGAATTATTTATAGTTATTTATTATATCATAATTTATGATTACATGTTTCAAACTTTATCATACCCAGGATGTCTACTAGACTCTTGTTTGGACAGATTTAAGTATGTTATTCCTAAGAATTACAGGCCTACAATATAAAACGCCAAATTTCCATGCAAAACAATGTACTGCTTTGAGACGCAAAATCTGACTTAATCATACCGCCAGGATGATTAAACAAAATAGCCACCCCCTTGCATTTCCTCACAAAGTGAGGCTGCTTACTCAAATTGAATCATTGTAAACATGAACTGGGTGTGCAGCAAGAAGTTTAAACATACTGTAGCAGCCCATCTATTTGCTGCACTAATGGGGAACAGTGCACACAGTGGGGAAACTCTAAGATGTATCTTGAAAGGAAAACAATCAAAACAGACAACCAAAGTTAATTTCTTTTCTACAGTTCTCCACCTTACCCTCACTCTATGAGTCTCCTTCACCCTAACCCCCTTCATTTTAGTCTCAGCCTTTTTCTTCCCTTTTTTGCTCTTGGTGTACCCCATAATGGACTGCACGTTTTCTATCTGATACTTGCAAAGGACTGAATGGAGCTGTCTGACTGTAGGGTTAGGTGTGCCTTCAAAAATTCTACCCCACTCGAAAACTAGCTGATGTCTGATAATAACCCCAGCTTTGGTTCATCACCTCCTCCACCACACCACTTGAACCACTCTCTCCCATAACTTCCTCCTCTTTCCTCTCAGCCACAAGAGTCTTAGAAACACCTCCAAACTCTGAGGTCCCCTTCTCATCTTGGCCTCCTTAGAGACTGCCTCGAGTCCTGAGACATTTAACTTGCCCTCTACATCAGCAGCAGGAACCTTGTCCACAAACTCCATGGGTGAATTGCCCATTTTACTACCCACAGCAACCTTGGCTTAAGATTTTGCTCTATCGACAACCACTAAGTCTTTAACTGTGCTGTTCTGGCCAGGTGAATTGTTAGCCTTATTGGCACAGGGTATAAATGGGCACCCTCTCACCAGATTCCCTCCACTCCCACAAAGGTGACATTTCCGCCCTTTCATCAATTCAGCAGTTCCAAGGCCAGGCTTAAAACTGTTACAGCAGACCTGCCCCTTGTCAGACTGACTCCTCCTACCCATGTCTGAACGAATAACAATTCTGACAAAATACTGATTGTCTGGGGTACCACAATTGGCTTCTGTTTGTTTCTTTTGAAAAAGACTTGGGTGAATGTCTAATTCCACAAATTTATTATGGATTCTGTCTGAATTGGACCCAGTACCTCCTAGTACCAAATATTTTTTATTTTTTAGCCTTTGAAACAGAGCTACAATACTGTATATGGGAATCAAGGCCTGGGTTTCTTCATCTCTTGCAAATAGATTTTACATGTGTACCATGAAAGGCACACCCTGGTTGTCTTCGCTGTACATAAAGGTGATACCACCAAGTACCGAGACTCCTGCCTTTTCTAATTACTGCAGCCAACATGTCTGCATATCAGCCTTTTTTCAGAATGATACATCTTAAAGACCACTGGAGGGAAAGCATTGCATGAAAAAAAAGTTATTTCACTTCTTCACTTCTTCTGCACAATGTACAAACCAACAGCCATTCTTCTAGGCCTGGTTATAACCAGGCAAATAGTATTTGGTGTGTCCAGATAGCTCTAAAATTATTATCTGTCCGCACACTCACTCTGAAACAATCATAAAGAATGGTAAGGCAAGAGATTGCCCCATATGCTTCCAGTGGTGTGCCTCCTGATAGCAGCATGGGGTGCACCCAGGAGAGACACCCCAAGGCTGGGAGGGATTGGCACCAGTTGCTACCCAAGGCAAAAACCAGCTTCTGTTGAACAGAGAGAGAGAGAGAGATTTAATTCTCTGAGACCTGATCTAAGCACTAGCAGACTGATAGTAATTGGATTAGGGCTGGCCATAGTTTATGCAATTTTCTTCCCTTCAACCACGGGTTGAAGGAAAGAAAATTGCTTGATTCCCCCATGAACACAGTCAGTGTTAATAAGGGAATCCCTCCTGCTGCACTTTTTTTATTGTGACAGCAGGACGTTTCACCGCCATCAGAATACAGTAATCACTGCCAGCAGCTAAAGCCATCAGTAGTGAGCATACTAAAAAAATCCAAAAGGCTGGTTGTATTGAAGTCGACCAATAAATCAAATTCAGTACAACCAGCCTGCCCATAAATGAATTGAAATGTGGCTGGTTCCATTAGGGAAAAAAATCAGGCCCCATCCTCCGAATTATTTTGATTCTTACAAATAAAACATTGGCTCTCCACCATATTCACTAATAAAGAACTTAGGAGACAGCTATCAATATTTGAACATATATGCCACCATGCACCTCTCTCCCCTAAACTGATTTCTATTCTCTACTCTCAGTTGAATGCTTTCAACCACCACACCAATTACTCTTATGTTTCCAAATGAGAGACAGACCACCGGTGCACCAGAGAGCAGATTGCTTGCAAATCTGGGCCACAATAGCCTCTTTCTCTATTAATGTGAATACTATCAAATCTGCATTTTAAAACCGTTACCAGATCAGTGGCAATGCATCCATAAGGTTGCACAGGCGCCGCCCCCTCTCTCCTGCCACCCCCTCTAGCACCAATAGATAGATTCATGCATTGCATAAATCTATCTATGGCCGCTGCTGCCCTTTTTGGGCACCGGGCACCTGAATTACAGCGGCGGGGTGGTATTTGTGAAGCATCTGATTAGAGCCATAGGCTCTAATAGACATTAAAAAGGTGACCCGCGAGCGCCATGCTGGGTTAGAGAAGCAAATGAATATTCGCTTTCCTCTCCACCAATCAGGTGCTCAGATCTGTTACCTGTTACCTGATTGGCTGACACAATAGGCACTGTGATTGGACGCCTGTCAGGCGTTCCAATCATAGCAGAGGACGGGAAGAGAGGACGGGAGAAGACATCGAGGAGCATCGGAGAGCTGTCCCACCGAGACAGGGCAAGTGCAAACAGTGGGCGGGGGCACACTGGCAGCATCTGATATGGCACACTGGCAGCATTTGATATGGCACAGTGGCAGCATTTGATGGCACAGTGGGAGCATTTGATATGGCACAGTGGCTGCGTTTGATTGGCACAGGGGCTGCGTATGATGGCACAGTGGCTGCATTTGATGGTACAGTGGCAGCATTTGATGGGCACAGTGGCTGCGTTTGATGGCACAGTGGCTGCGTTTGACAGCACAGTGGTGGCAATTGATGGGCACAGTGGCTGCGTTTGATGGCACAGTGGTTGTGTTTGATGGTACAGTGGCAGCAATTGATGGGCACAGTGGCTGCATTTGATGGCACAGTGAGGCTGCAATTGATGGGGTATTTTTTCAGAATTTGTTTGTGCCCCCCAAAAAATTTTGAGCACCAGTCGCCACTGTACCAGATGGTACCTGGTCCCATCACGCGTAGCCCACATTCAGCCTTCCCATAATGGACTGTGCATTCGTGGCTGCCCAATGCCAGCTGATGTTTTACATACCTGGTGGACATGTCCCATGCTCACACGGCTTTGGACCAAGGTTCTGAAGCTCATTCATTCTTTGTTTGATCATCCTCTCCCCAGAGATCCTTGGTATGTATTATTTCACCTTAAACCCGCCGATTTTACTAAAGCCCAATTCAAATTGGTGACCTACATTTTGTTAGCAGCAAAACAGACCAATGCCAAAGCCTGGAAAAAACAATTTGTTTGAAAAAGTTCATTAGTGGATCGACGGGTTCTTTATTAATAGGGATGAGTCAAACACCCCCCCCGGTTCGGTTTGCAGTAGAACATGCGAACAGGCAAAAAAATTACATGGGCCCCCCCCCCCCCCCCCCAGTCCATTACCAGGCTCTTTGGGTCTGGTATGGATATTAAGGGGAACCCCACACCCAAATTTTAAAAAAATGGCGTGGGGGTCCCCCAGGCCCCCAGGCACTATATACTCTGAACAGCACAACAGTATATATACTATACTATTGGTATGCCTGCCTTTACACACACATGAACTTTAATGGCATTCCAGTCTTAGTCCATAGGGTTCAATATTGAGTTGGCCCACCATTTGCAGCTATAACAGCTTCAACTCTTCTGGGACGGCTGTCCACAAGGTTTAGGAGTGTGCCTATGGGAATTTTCTTCTTCTAGAAGCGCATTTGTGAGGTCAGGCACTGATGTTGGATGAGAAGGCCTGGCGCGCAGTCTCTGTTCTAATTAATCCCAAAGGTGTTCTACTTTTGGCAATAAAGTGTATCATACATGAGATACTTTTCCCTATGGTACTGTTAATAGCAGCTGAAAAACCACTGTTGCTTACTGCTCTGGTACTATAAGCACAAAAATGCTTGTAAGTTCTCTTGACCCTATAAAATGCCCAAATAGGAACTGAATGTGGTGAAGCTGGTTGAAGACAATTGTTCCTTGGTTGGTTTAAACCCCTTTCAATGTATAGAATGAAATGTCTGCTTACAGACGTTTTTTTCTACAAAGAAACAAAAATAATAAATCTAAAATCTAGACAAAGTAAAGCATATAAAGCTCTTTATGAAGGATGTATCTACTTTTTCTGTGTATGGAAGCATGTGAAGGAAGATGGCGAAGTCAGTTAGATGTGGTACATTCATAAAGCATGCAGAGTCCAACCAACATGAATTCACCAAGAACCCATAGTATTCAGTACATACAAAACAATTGCAAGTTCTTTCCAGTGACAGACATGCTTTTTCGTGTTGATTAATTCTCAAAATGGTTGAAAGTAATCCCTGTTATCTCTGCCACATCTATTATTATCATAGGAGCACTTAGAAGCCTGTGACCGGATGCAACTGTGTGTTATGTTTTAGTACTAAATGGTTCAAAACTCCAGAAGTTATAGTGAGACACAGGGAAAACAGTTAAATGCACAGCTAAGATACATAATAATTACTGTTTTGCCTACCAAAGTATACTATCAGATAAAATGTTGAAATTAAGACCTTGTACAACCAAGCAATGTAAATGACTCAATAAAAGTGCAAATGATTCACCACTGTGAAATTTACAGTGGAATTACCATTTAAAGTGCTTGTAAAGTATAAAAAAATGTTATTGGAAAACAAATGTCATACTTACATACTTACCTGCTCTGTGCAATGGTGTTGCACAGAGCAGACCTAAACCTTCTCTTCTCTTCTGGTGCAGCTCTGTATGGTAGCCAATCTGTTTCTAACTTTAGCTTGTTTAATTAAGCTTTGACAAAAAACCTGGAAGCAGATTGGTTTCTATGCAGAGCTGCACCAGACTTTAGTAAATCAACCCAATAGTGGCTAGTACTAATAGTACAATGATTCCACCTTCAGACAATACCCTAGCTATCTAGAAGCCACCCTTGTTCCCCACTGCACTATCTGAATGTACTTATACAGCTTAGGTCCAGTTCAGGTACTGAATATTTCCTATAACATTCAGTTTATGCATTGTTGCAGATCCCAATTAGAAAGAGATCCTACATACATATTGCTCCCCTTTCTATCCAAACTCCTTGAACGTCTGGTCTACAACTGACTGAGTAACCACCTTGCCGAGAATAGCCTTCTCGATCCCTTCAGTCTGGATTTCGTCCTCAACACTCCACAGAAACTGCTCTCCTAAAACTAACAAACAATCTACTAATGGCCAAAACCAATGGACACTTATCTGTACTCCTGCTCTTGGACCTTTCTACTGCCTTTGATATGGTTGACCACCCCCTCCTCCTCCTCCAAAAACTCCACGCCGTTGGTCTCTGTGACAGTACTTTTTGCTGTTTCTCTTTCTACTTATCCAATCACACCTTTAGCATTACTTACAACTCTACTTCCTCCTCTACTCTTCCTTTCCCTGTTGGGGACCCAAAGGTTCTGTTCTTGGGCCTCTCCTATTTTCGATCTACACCTCCTCCCTGGGTCAGCCTCCCATGGCTTCAAATTCCATCTCTACGCCGATGACACCCAAATCTATTTCTCTACCCCTCAGCTCACTCCTAAGTCTCCTCAGGTATCACTAATTTACTAACAGATACATCCGTGTGGATGTCACACCACTTCCTCAAACTCAATCTATCCAATACCGAACTTATCATTTTTCCTCCACCACGTGCACCTTCCTCTGATCTCTCTGTCAAAATCGATGGCACAACTATCAGCCCATCCCCGCATGCCAAGGCCCTAGGTGTAGTCCGGGACTCTGAACTCTCCTTTAAGCCCCACGTCCAATCACTGTCTAAATCTTTGCGCCTCAACCTCCTCAACATCTCCAAAATATGCCCCTTTCTAACCAATGACACAACAAAGCTCTTAATTCACTCCCTGGTCATCTCTCACCTTAACTACTGCAACTCTCTACGCATAGGCTTACCTCTACATAGGCTATCCACCCTTCAATCAATCATGAATGCTGCTACCAGACTCATTCACCTCACCAATCGCTTTGTGTCTGCTACACCTTTCTGTCAATCCCTCCACTCGCTCCCGCTCACCCAACAAATTAAATTCAAAATACTAACAACAATTTACAAAGCCATCCACAATTTAGCGCCCAGCTACATCACTAGCCTAGTCTTAAAATACCAAACTAATCGTTCTCTTGATTCCTCTCAAGACCTCCTGCTCTCTAGCTCCCTTGTCAACTCCTCCTTTGCTCGCCTCCAGGACTTTTCCAGAGCCTGTCCAATCCTATGGAACTCCTTACCCCAACCTGTCCGATTATCTCCTACTCTATTAGCTTTTAGATGATTCCTGAAAACCGTCCTCTTCAGAGAAGCCTATTCTACCCACACTTAACAATTGTATTTTCATTTTCTCCATCAATTCATCCCCCACAGTTATTACCTTCTGTTTCACTTGACCCTCCCTTCTAGATTCTATGCTCTAATGAGCAGGGCCCTCTGATTACTCCTGTATTGAATTGTATTGTAACTGTACTGTCTGCTCTCATGTTGTAAATCGCTGCGCAAGCTGTTGGCGCTATTCAAATCCTGTATAATAATAATAGTAATATTTGTTCAAAATATAAAATGATTTTTGCTTAAAATTTAAGAAAGCAATGTTAACTTTATCCTTTCCATCTAGAGCATTTTTGCTTGTTCCACAAGGTAAAACTAATATTTTCTTCAATAATCTTGGCTTTAGGTAGTATTTTATTTAAAGGTTTGTTTTCATATCTGTTAATTGAACATTTCTCTGCAAAGTTCAGAAGCAGCCAAATATCAACAAAGCTGAAAGGATAATATTCACTTCAAGTAAATTATTATCAGATGAACTTGCTTGTACGAGTTCTGCCAAAACTTTATTTTTTTCTTTTTTGTTCTGGCTAGAATGGGAAAGAATCAGAACCCCTATCTGTGGCTCCGTTACAGAGATTTTCCCTCTTACTGCCTCTATGACAACAGACAAGAAATTAAACAAAATCTAAAACAGGAACACAGAAGTAAAAAGCCAGCAAGGGTTTTAGCCATCCCTCCATTCTGCTATAATACGCAATTTTTACATTTCTGCTTGTATTGCTGTTGCAGACTCTGGGGGTTATTTACTAAAGGAAACTCCACTTTGCACTGCAAGTGCACTTGAAAGTGCACTGAAAGTGCACTTGGAAGTAAAGTCGCTGTAGATCCAAGGGGGACATGCAAGGAAAATAAAAAAACAGCATTTTAGCTTGCACATGATTGGATGATAAAATCAGCAGAGCTTCCCCTCATTTCAGATCTACCCCTTAGATTTAGAGCGAATGCACTTCCAAGTACACTTTCAGTGCACTTTCAAGCGCACTTGTAGTGCAAAGTGGATTTTCCTTTTGTAAATATCCCCCTTTGTCTCACATTTTTCTCGTGAAACCATTTTCAGCAGATCAATAGGTGATGGAAAATCTCTGTACTAAAAGCCCACAAAGCAGTATAAGAACAGTAAAAACCCAAAGGTTGGGGTCAGGAGGGTTCTTGGGTGTGCTTTAGCCCCAAAAATTCCCAAAGCACCACCATCAGCAGTCGCCCTTGGCACCTTGGGGAAAAGGTTTACAGTTTGGAGCCTGCGTCTTTTGCCTGTCACGATAGCTTCAGATTTGGCTCCTGATGCCAGTGCCCCCCAAGCCCAGCACTATGTGTACATGTGCTGACTCAGCCAGTTAACAGGTACTTCATAGCTATGCTGCACATCAGCCTGCTTGGACACTGGAACACCAAGTTATAATGTAAATATGCTTTGGAGTGTGCTGAGAGTAGTGTATTGTAATGTTAGTGGAGCATACTGTAATGTTAGTGGCGGAGAATACTGTTTTGTTTGTGGTGGAACAGCATACTGTAATGTTTGTGGTGGAGCATATTGTAATGTTTGTGATGGAGCAGTATATTGAAATGTTTGTGGTTGAGCAGTATACTGTAATATTTGTGGTGGAGCATATTTTAATGTTTGTGGTGGAGCAACATACTGTAATGTTTGTAGTGGACAGGGTTTTTTCAGGGGAACTTGGTGGAACTCAGTTCCACCACCTCTGGCTCAGACCCTTGGGGGGAGCTGCAAACCACAATCACTTGTAAACACAGAAGTCCAGTTTCTGTGTTTACAAGTGACAGCTCTGCACTCTGTGTTAACCTCCCCTGAAATCTGCACTCTGTATGTAATGCAATCCTGGTATTTAATGCCCCTTTAAGACCCTCCTACTGTTCATGAAATTTGACTGACCACACCCACTATTTGATGTGATTTGGAGGGTGTGTGTGTGTGGGAGGAGGGGGTTTTGGGGGTCATGGTTGAGTTCCAGCACCTATTGTTTGAGAAAAAATGCCCTGGTAGTGGAACATATTGTAATTTTTGTGGTGGATCATCCTGTAATATTTGTGGTAGAGCAGCATGCTGTAATGTTATCTTTTGTGGAGTAAACTGTTAATAAAGAAGAACATGTCAGACACCAATAAAAGAGGTTGGGGCACAATGCTCACCTACTGTGCCACAACTGTGAATGCACATAGTTGAAGGGTGGTTGAGGTATGCCCTTTCATTCACTGAATGCGACATGCCATTTTATTTTTGCAGCACCTGCGAAGCATACATTGTACCAGTGGCACATGTACAGCTCTGAGTGGCTTCATCTCCTTGCTCTGGTTGACAGTCAGGGGGCAGGAAAACGACAGCTCAACCGCATGCTCTTATTGGCCCCTGGCCACCCATGTGAGCTAGCCCCAAGAAGGCACACTGACCACCAATGTAATAGGGAGCTGTAGCCTCCCTGGCGGTTTTCCCGAGTGTGGCTCGGGGTTAAAATTCAGGACCATTAGCGGTAACCCCGAGCCACACCCAGGATTACATCGCAGGATCCTGGTGTGGCTTTACTTACCTTGTCCCCGGGATCCTGCGATGTCCCCCGCTGTGTCTGCGGGCTCCGTCCTCCTCCGAAGCCTCTCCGTGCCAGGCTCTGTTCCCTGCGAGCGGCGCGACGCACGGGGGCGGAGCCTGGCGGCAAATTCAAAGAAGTGTAAATTCATAACACATACAGTACACTGTAATCTTACAGATTACAGTACTCTATGAAATTATTTCACATCCCTTTTGTCCCCAGTGCTTTGTCCTATGCCCTGCATGCAGTTTTATGTTGTATATACTGTTCTTTCTGCCTGGAAACTGGAGATTGTCCATAGCAACCAAAAAGTGTCCCTTTACATCAAAAGTGGCTTTAGACCAGCTAGAAAACAGCGATAGTAAATTAGAACACTTGCAGAATTGAGCGATAGTGAATCGTGGGGAAATTTATTTTATTATTCATTTTTTTTTATTATTATTTATTTTTATTTATTATATTATAATTTATGTTTTTGTGTTTCAAACTTTATCATACCCGGGATATCTACTAGACTCTTGTTTGGACAGATTTAAGTGTGTTATTGTTAAGAATTACAGACCTACAATATACGCCAAATTTCCATGCAAAATAATTGTACCGCTTTCAGCACCTAAAATCCGAAATAATCATACCGCCAGGGAGGTTAACCAACAATGTAAAGGGGCATACTATGCAGTGTTTACCAATGTAGGTGGTTACACCGAGCACTGACCACCAATGTAAGAGGAAGCACTGACCACCAATGTAAGTGGGCACACTGGGCATCTAATGTTATACACAGTCCTGACACCTGCAATTTATATGCTACACAGTCCTGACCTCATCATTCTGTATGCAATGTTGTATGTTACACAATTAAGGGGGCACACTGATAGTCCTGACTGTTCTACTTCATTTGCTCTATAATATGTTACCTAGTCATTGTTTTTCAATTTCTTTATTGATTTTCTTTATATCCAAATATTTCAAAAACTGACATACAATTCTCCCCATCACCGTCTCATATTACAAAAAAAAACTTCTCCCCTTCTTATGCTCCCAACATTTCAGCAAATCTACTTATCTGCTTAAACTTTATCCAAACTCTTCACTTCTCTTCGAAACCTTCCATTCCGCCACTGAACCTTAGATATTCCATATTATAAGTTTTGTTTATTTTACTACACCAACTCCTCATCGTGGGACTTTCTAGCTCCTGCCACTGTCGAGGGATTACACCTTTGGCTGCGTTTAATAACTGGGGGACCAATGTTCTCGTATATTGTTTAATTGGCATTCTAAGATTGGAAAGGAGCCTGGCTGAATGACCCATCTCTGGAAGGATCACCTGTATACCAAGTCTGCCCTTTATGCAAGATACCCCTGTAGGGGTTATTGGAGCTGGTGAGTGGGGACCCAAGAGGGGGAGCATGAAAGTCACCTGGATATTTCTGCACTTACAAGCACCTAGCACTTTGGAATTCTTAAAGACTTTGAGCAGAAAGAGGATTGAGGGATTATCACGGTGCCAGCCAATAAATGAAATACCATATAAAATAACAATAGTTTATTCACATATAATTAAAAAAAGGTTTATAAACATACATATCAAGGGTGTGAACAGTACAAAAAAATGCACATAAGGGTAAAAAGCCAACTGAGCTAATGTATCACACAGACCCGCCTAGGGCGTGATGGCAGGTCATGTGAGCAGGTATGTGAAGTCCTACATGTTTCGCCTAAATAGGCTTCCTCAGGGACAGTTGGTGATACCTGTGCTCTTATCTTGGAGTTTTATAACAAAAAGTGACAACAATCAAAAAATACAGTGACAACAATTATAGTTACATAGTATTATGAAAATGATAGAATACCATGTGGCTGTCATGCATTGCCATAAATCCTCCCATAACAGATTCACCAGTGTTCAGGCCCCATCTGCCAAGCGCCCCAGAACCCACCCAGCATTATCCCACAAAGCACACCCATAACCACCCAAACAAGCGATGTAAAAATTACCTACCAAAGGGTACCCAGTGGGCAGGCGTGGGGACCCCAAGGAGGATACAAGGGCTACAGACACTATAGGAGGCTGCAGGGGGCAAAAAAGGACCTGGAAAAGGAAATTTCCAATATAAATGAAGGGATTATAGTCTAGTGCCCAAACAGTTTTGGATACACAAGCCAACAATATATAGGGCCAACATTGTCTCAATGAAATACTTACTATTTGTGCAATTTAATGGGGAAAGGGAAAGGAACAGGGCACCCAGTATGCTGGATTGTTTAAAACAGGAATGGCAGATGAGAATCACTCTAAATAAGATGTAAAAAATAGAAAAGAGAAGACAGCAATCAGAAAGATAATTACATAGCTAGGTTTCAAGAAACATTTTCTACATAGCTCTTGTTGCAAAGTCTGTATATATGCCCAGGAATGGCTAACTCACCAAGGAATCCAATCCTACTGTTAAACTAGTGAAGAGCCAATGGAACAGGGAATGGTAAAGACAGTTTGGTCACAAACCGTTGCTCTGCAAAAAGGCAAAACGAAACAATGTGATGATAAAGCACAAAGGAAGATCCAAGGGAATCACATCTCTAGGAAAATAACATACCTTGTTGCATTCAACATGAACATGGGTGCCCTGGGAACGCCAGCAAAGGAATGGCCGGGTTCACTGGCCTTTTAAGCCCCCCACACACGTGCAGCGTCTGACGTCGCCGAGGCGTGTGAGCAGACGAAAATCGCCACTGCGCATGCGCCCAGCCTTGACCTAGTATGCCTACAAGGTCCAGGGGGCTGTGCGAGAGAGTCTGACGCTGCCGTGTATGTTACAAGCAGCGCAGATCACAGTGGGCGGCCAACCTGTCATTGGACAGAGCCGCCAAACACCGGAGGATACAGAGGTGGTAAAGGATCTTTGGTGTGTGAGGGCACGTGGGGCATACAAACCCCCTGTGCAGTCCTGTTTTTCTCCCTTTACATTGCCGGATCATTGGCCCTTCTCTCATGGTCTCTTGTGCTCCCCTGTGTGTCCTTGGGGCATATTCCTTGAGCCCCTTACATTTGCCTATTATTGGGGTGTTGCCGTGGGCGTACGTGGTTTGAACCATCATTGTGGCGATCTTGAGCGACTATAGACATCTTGGCTGTATGGACACCCAAGGGCGATGCTGTTCTTATCAGCATTCGCCCGCCCTTAGCCACTGTCCAGAGAGGACCTCTGTATCCTCCGGTGTTTGGCGGCTCTGTCTAATGACAGGTTGGCCACCCACTGTGATCTGCGCTGCTTGTAACACACACGGCAGCGTCAGACTCTCTCGCACAGCCCCCTGGACCTTGTAGGCATACTAGGTCAAGGCTGGGCACATGCGCAGTGGCGATTTTCGTCCGCTCACACGCCTCAGCGACGTCAGACGCCGCACGTGTGTGGGGGGCTTAAAAGGCCGGTGAACCCGGCCATTCCTTTGCTGACGTTCGCAGGGTACCCATGTTTATGTTGAATGCAACAAGGTATGTTATTTTCCTAGAGATGCAATTCCCTTGGATCTTCCTTTGTGCTTTATCATCACATTGTTTCGTTTTGCCTTTTTGCAGAGCAACGGTTTGTGACCAAACTGTCTTTACCATTCCCTGTTCCATTGGCTCTTCACTAGTTTAACAGTAGGATTGGATTCCTTGGTGAGTTAGCCATTCCTGGGCATATATACAGGCTTTGCAACAAGAGCTATGTAGAAAATTTTGCTTGAAACCTAGCTATATAATTATCTTTCTGATTGCTGTCTTCTCTTTTCTATTTTTTTACTTCTTATTTAGAGTGATTCTCATCTGCCATTCCTTTTTTAAACAATCCAGCATACTGGGTGCCCTGTTCCTTTCCCTTCCCCCAGTAAATTGCACAAATAGTAAGTATTTCATTGAGGCTATGTTGGCCCTATATATTGCTGGCTTGTGTATCCAAAACTGTTTGGGCACTAGACTATAATCCCTTCATTTATATTGGAAATTTCCTTTTCCAGGTCCTTTTTTGCCCCCTGCAGCCTCCTACTGTGTCTGTAGCCCTTGTATCCTCCTTGGGGTCCCCACGCCTGCCCACTGGGTACCCTTTGGTAGGTAATTTTTACATCGCTTGTTTGGGTGGTTATGGGTATGCTTTGTGGGATAATGCTGGGTGGGTTCTGGGACGCTTGGCAGATGGGGCCTGAACACTGGTGAATCTGTTATGGGAGGATTTATGGCAATGCATGACAGCCACATGGTATTCTATAATTTTCATAATACTATGTAACTATAATTGTTGTCACTGTACTTTTTGATTGTTATCACTTTTTGTTATAGAACTCCAAGATAAGAGCACAGGTATCACCAACTGTCCCTGAGGAAGCCTATTTAGGCGAAACATGTAGGACTTCACATACCTGCTCACATGACCTGCCATCACGCCCTAGGCGGGTCTGTGTGATACATTAGCTCAGTTGGCTTTTTACCCTTATGTGCATTTTTTTGTACTGTTCACACCCTTGATATGTATGTTTATAAACCTTTTTTTAATTATATGTGAATAAACTATTGTTATTTTATATGGTATTTCATTTATTGGCTGGCACCGTGATAATCCCTCAATCCTCTTTCTGCTCAAAGTCTTTAAGAATTCCAATGGACCTTATTTTACATCCACAATCTCTTCAGTGTACCTCCAGGACCTATGTAGTCTATGCAAAGGGGGAAAAGTGGCACACTACAAGCTATAGATCGGGAAGAAACACTCACTTTGTACCACACACATTTTGGCTACACCCACTTTTTTCTCAATGCCCACATATGTAAAGTGGGCTATGCACGCCATTTGAGCTCCCCCACTCATGCTTCCAGCACCTGCACAGCACCCCCAAAACATGTTTTTTGGAGCCACCACTGTTTTGGCTGGTCATATACTTTAACCCTATTAGCAAAACACTGAGGTAATTTATTAAGGGACATGCTCACCTTTGCATTTGTTATAACTAATTCATAACACCCTTTCCACTCCCCTGGTCCCTGCTTCACCAAAATCCATTTCCAGCTTCCCACACAAGTAATGGGCTAGACACTTCAAAAAACTTCATTACATAACAAGGGATTAAAAAATGTGATGGCAGCTATGACAAACAGGGGGACACAATAGGGGTGCTTTGGAGAAAAAAACAAGTGCAAAAGAAAGGCCACCTTGAGTGGGAATGGCCAGTCTTTAGCCATTATATGGTTCACCCTTCACCTGGCTGGTGTATGGTGAATCCATAAAGAGATTCAGCAAAGGTTCTTTGTTGAGTTACCTTGAAGTGGGGAATTTTGTGCTTTTTTTGAATGGCGGTAGTAGAAAGGTTGTGGTGCTGCTATTGAGGAGGGGGAAATTTGAGATTGCCTCAAGGGGGGGTGGGGGGGGGTGACGTTATGCATCCCTGATCCAAGGGGAAAATCCTACAGGGATCATACAGGGAAAATCATACAGAAATTAATAATTTTTCTCTTGGATCAAGGATAGATGATGCCCCTCCTTGAAACCACCTCAAATTTCCCTCTCCTCACCACAATCCTTCTCACAAACACATCATGGATATGACCACCTAAAATGGCCACACACTCTTCTGGCCTACTAGCTCCAGCAGAGTGTCTCATTCTGCATCCTCTTCAGCCACTATCAAACTCGCCAAGTTGTATGCAAAGGAGAAATAACGTTCCTGCCCATGCTTGCTGGACCAAGTGTATGTGTTCATTTGGACCCTGCCACTAATCTAGTGGTTCAGCAATACATAAATATTACCACTGCATGGGTTATTGGAGGGCAGGCATAGCCTTCTGAGCAAAACAGGACCATGCTTCGGTGGTGCAGCACAGACCAAAATTGGCCAAATCACCAGCTTGAATTGGAGCAGCTGTAAAGTCAGCAGTTAGGCTAAACTGGCAATGATGCATTGGGCATGAGGGTGATTAGATTTTCTTTCCCCTTCCTGCAGCTGCAAAAGAGACACCTGCCTGGACAAGGATGCTGCAGGAGATGGTGTGGTAGGGTTTGGAGACTTACAGCAAGGTTGAAGCCTACACTTTGCATTGCCTCATGCTGATCTTCTTACCCACTCGTACCACAAAGTAAACATTTCAAATGCCTTATCAGACTTATGTCCCTAAACCCTGAGGTCACAGATGCTACAGCATACAGATAGAAAATCTTGTGAAGTTGAGGAAGGGTGTAAAGTGAGTAATAAGGAGGAGGAGTGCGGGCAGGACCAGGCTAAAGCATAAGAAGAAGAGGCCGTTGCATTGGACTCTTCAGCAGGAGAGAGTGCATGAAGGATCAGTAAAGTATGCTGCTGAACTAGTTTACAGCTTATGGAGGAGGAAGTACACTTTGACCTTTTTACCTTGGGTGCTCAAGGACCTTCTCCCATCACTGAGTGTGGGCTTTTTGCTGCCAACAAGTATCATTGAGATGCTGTGGTTCTCCACGCATGTGGTACCTAAATGGCTTGTACTTTTACTATGGCTAATACACTGCAGGTAGAGGCTGCAGACTTCAATGGTGCTGTTGGCAGCAGTCATGGTAAAAAAGGCTCACACTGCAGAGCTCTTTCTATTTGCTGACTATTCACTGCTTGTATATTTCTTATGATGCTACCCAATTTGTATCATGTCTATATTTTGACAGTTTAGGGAGAATTGGAGGCATGGGGATGGTGAGAAGGGTTTGTGGAATATGGTTTTAAGGTGTTTTTAGCACTCTGCTTTCACATTTTGTTAAACTTTCAAGACAACGTAGTGTGTTACTGCATAGAAAGAAGCTCACAATCCATACCACAAAACTGCTGAGCCACTGGCCATTTTGTACAAAGCTTTTAGACCTGTTGTGGCTGCTACTCCCCCTGGTCAATTCATGCCTAGACAAAAAAATCAGGTTAAACACATCCCGAATCATGTAATTTTAATGATCTGTGTTTTCCCATGTCACCATCAAATTCGCAAAGTTTTTAAAATGTATTTTTGCATTGGTACAAGTTCCCTCCAGCAGTGCCCCTCTCCCCATGCCCTTTGTTTAACAATTATTTGTCTATTAGCTTTGAAACTGGCTAGAATTGGTTTTTAACATTCGTCCCCCATTGACTTAGTTGGGGTTTAGATTACAGTTCACAGTTTCGACATTTTAGGCAAATTCGCTAATGCCTGCACTTCGGTTATCCAAACATGAACAGATGGATTTAGCTTTTCATGTGATTGGATAACTGATGTGAATATTCACACAATTTACTGTGTGAACATTCTGAACTTCCTTAGTGAATTAGCCTCATTATTTTGTTTTATTCACCAAGTCCTGTCTAGGCCCTAAACACTGTACTTTTATATTTTTATTTGTGATACTTGATGGTCTGAAGCACAAAAACTATAGGGAATCACAAACGTTGCCCACGGTAACACTGAGCATAGCTGGGAGAAGCGCATACTATACTACACGCCGACCGGCGGTTTTTATGAAGTTTGTACAGAACGGTGCACTCACGCACCAGGGAAATGTGAGTACCCCCTTGTGGGGAGTGGGTTTATGTTTGAATAAAGACTTTTTTTTACAGTATTACACTATACAGTCTCTTTCTATTTTATGGTATGGAGCCTATGAAGCTGCATTGATCCAGGTTGGAGACCGCATCTCATTAGCTATATAGAGCCCGGGGGTGGCTCCACAGTGTGTTCTGACACAGCTAATCACTGTGTCACACGCTCTAAGGTGAGCGCAATAACTTTGGGGGGTCGCCGAGGCACACCGGAGCATGGTTTTGAAACACTTGGATCAAGCATGCTGGATAACACTCAATTTGGACATTTAAATGCAATTTTTGGACACCAATATATGCACATTTTTTTGGTTATTTTAAATGCAATTTGTGGACACTGTTATATGCACTTTTTTGGGCGATTTTTTCACAGATACTTTTACAGGCCTATTTAATCTATATATGGTTCACTGGGCACGTCTGTGTATTTTTATTTATTATAATTTTTAGTCCTTTATTTATACTATAGTATATGCATGTTGCACTCCATAAAAAACGTATAATGATTCTTATAAATTTATGTATACATTTATGTATCTACATTTATTTGCACAGTACACTTGTATGTGATTTCATGATTACATGTTGGAAAATTCATACTTAGTTTTATGTGCACACTGCACTTCTATGCGATTTTGTGAAAGCACTTTTTATAATCTTTCAGTTATATATTTTTTTCTGGTATTATAGTCACGTTGAGAAGTTCATATGATAGTGTGATTTACTCTAGCACAGCGCAATCTTGTTCTAAACAAATGTTTATTACCACTATCCTGCTTTAGAAATCAGTGATAGAATTTTCCTGATTGAAACATATGCCTTTTTCCATTTCACCCTATTCCAAAGGGGCCATTCTTTAAATTAACCTAATCCTATTCTTTTAACCATTGTTTCTGTAATACATTTTAGCATCAGAGGTAATAAAGAAATATTACTAATACAAAATATTGTTTCCCTGATATAGATAATACACCAAATAAAATGTTTTACTTGTCCATAATACAATACTATAGTTCCCAAACAAGAATTGACAAAAATGAGTGTTTTCCGAAGAGGAAGGACTTGTCCTTCCATTATTAACCTCTTCATAAACTGTAATTGGTTTGTGCGCAAGCCCCCCAACCAGCTGCTACTGAAGTATCTGAATGTGTTTATAATGAAGACTTGCTGGCAGGTCCTGTGTATCAGCAGATGAAAAGCAGCCAGATTTCTTTTTTGTCTTCAGACAAGAGCTGTTCATCAACTGAAGAGCACATGGGGGACAGTATATATGAGAGCACCCGGAGGTCCACAAAAAAGAAAAAAATGAAGTAAAGCACTTCAATTTATACCCATTTTGTGCCAGATCTTTTCTGTTCAGGGTTTGTTTATCACAGGGAAACAGATACTAGCAATAGAAGACAAAGCCACTTCTAAGAGGAAAATTAATATAAACAAATGTAACCCTAACCCCTAATGCATTTAGAAAGAATGCTGGCATGGTACAACAGGTCGGCAATGTACATTTCAACTTGTATGAGCAGATATTAAAAAAAGTAGTAAATGCAATACCCAAGGCCATGATGAACTAAGCATATATCTATTAGAGTATAACAAAGATTCAAACATCACTGACAACAAAATTGATCAGCTTATGGATAATGAATTATCAAAAATAAATATCTCATGAAGACACAAATCTGTAAAGTATAACTAAAAGCAGCATTTCTTGGGGGATTTTGTATAGAATGCAGAGGGATTACAACGCTTGTGAGTTTTTATTGTTGCCTGTGCCCCCATTAGGTAGATTCACCCTCTCTATTTGTCCTGTTTACTATTATATTTGAAAGTGAAATTAAAGGAAAATCCCAAATTTTGGGTTGTCTTCCCTTAATTTTGCAGGGATTTCCTCTCACCTCCTGTTTGGCTATGGAACAGGAAGTGAAATGAAATCTCCTCATAGTTGGGACATAGTAGTTGAAAAAAAACCTCACAGTGGTTATTACCCTCCCTTGCTCTATCCAAAATGGAAAAAAAAAGTTTTGTCTATAGTTCTACAGTGTCATGGAACATGTTCTTTTGTATTACTGTGTGTACTGTACTCAGGTGTGACTGCAAATCACTCTGTAAATCTATTTAACTTTTCTGCGGTGCTTTGATGGTCCAAAGTCAATTATTTTGTTGACTTTTGAGTAGTTATCACTGTATTGAAATCTGTCTGTTACATTAATTTTCTAAATTGTGAGCAGATGTGTCTTCTCCTCCTGACCTGTGCACAATGGTTTACCATTGAGGAAAACAGCCCTGTGGCTGATTTGATACATTGATCAACAAGCTTTGCACTGATCCTATCTTCCCTGCAGAACCTGTCCCAATGTCCAAATATTTGTCCCAAATTCATAAAAGTTGGATTTTTTTATTTCTGAATATAAGACATCTGTATGCCTTCCTGGAAGTGCATGTTATAAATTTAAAAGACTATTACTGTGGACTCACTGTGCTGTTGCACAGAGTATGTTCAGATATGGATAAATAATTTTATATTTCAATAAAAGGTCAAATGACATCTAATAAGGACAAAAAAAAATGTTTTCTTCTGAAAAAAATCGTAAGAGCAAGACTACGCATGCTGAGAAAAGAAAGAATACATACAAAACTATTCAACACATTACGTCACTTCTAAAGTTGTATTCTGTCGTACGATAATTTTCGTAGGGTGAGCAACCTCTTCACGCTCGACATGAGACTAGCATTCAACAAAAAATGAACAAATGGTCATCCGAAAATCTGATTGTGTGGACGAGGCTTTAGTCTGCAGTTGCTCTCATGCATAGGGTTGATTTACTAAAGGCAAATAGACTGTTCACATTACAAGGAAAGTTGTGCTTTGAAAGATAACTTTCCCCAAAGCTTAATGATTGATTTCCATCATCCAACTATGGTCAAGTAAAAATGCGTTTTTTTTAAATTTTTCTTGCACATGATTGGGTATTCTTCACAAAGTGAATTTCACCACATTCACTAAGCGCTGGGGAAAATTATCATGCAGCTTCACTTGGAAAGTGAGCAGCCTATTTGCCTTTAGCAAGTCAACCCCAAAATGTCCCAGCAATCTCAAGGTCCACAGGATATTTTATGAGTGACCATGTTATTTATGTGTGTGATACCGGTTTTATATGAATTTTACACATTTCTTTTTAGACTATTGTAGGTACAGTAAATGTACTGATTTTATTAATAGTTGGCAGTCTAAACTATTTAACTATTTAACTATTTTTTTTGCACTTGCCACCTTGCAGAGCCTGTCATGTATGGAGCGTTTGGAGGCAGAGCTGATGTTCACAGGTGCCCCAATAAAGCATCATGTGGGAGATCATCCATCCAGGAGAATACTATAACATCTCCCCACATGAACAGCCACCATTCAAGATAGCATTTTTCCTTTCCTATTGGAACTGAAAGTAATAAGGGAATTAACATCTTATGCCCCGTACACACGGTCGGACTTTGTTCGGACATTCCGACAACAAAATCCTAGGATTTTTTCCAACGGATGTTGGCTCAAACTTGTCTTGCATACACACGGTCACACAAAGTTGTCGGAAAATCCGATCGTTCTGAACGCGGTGACGTAAAACACGTACGTCAGGACTACAAACGGGGCAGTGGCCAATAGCTTTCATCTCTTTATTTATTCTGAGCATGCGTGGCACTTTGTGCTTCGGATTTGTGTACACACGATCGGAATTTCCGACAACGGATTTTGTTGTTGGAAAATTTTATATCCAGCTCTCAAACTTTGTGTGTCGGAAAATCCGATGGAAAATGTGTGATGGAGCCCACACACGGTCGGAATTTCCGACAACAAGGTCCTATCACACATTTTCCGTCTGAAAATCTGACCGTGTGTATGGGGCATTACTCTTTCATACAATATATGCAGTGGATGGACTGCTGTGAGGGGTATATTGTCTATGCAGCATGGACCGAGCATTTGTAGTTTGAGCAAAATTGGACTTTCAGAGTGTGTTATCCCACGGAGATAGCGTGGTTGCTCATAGTGAGTCTACAGTAAAAGTCAGTGGACCTTAAGATCATTGAAACATTTTGTGTAGGAAGAACTGCAGACTGAGAGGGGTAATTGTGCAATTTTATTATACATTTGACCACAATATGCCCTAGTTTCTGTTTTACTGCAGAAATTACAGTATATTTCTATCGATCGAGCAAATGAATCATGCTATACCAATCCTTACAAAAAAATATTAAAATGTTCAGAATGCTTTTTTTTCAATTAAAGAATATTTAAACCAGTAAAAGAAAAATGCTACATATGACCATGCTCTATACACAATATGCTGTTACATCAGTATAAATATACAATAATTCAGTCTGTAGTACAAAGTATTAGAAGAAACTGAGCATATACTGGCAATTCTGTCTGTTTACACTTCTCAGAAGTGAGTCAAGTAGTGTGGGAATTAGATCTTGTCATTTTAATAATGACCTCTACAGGAACAATCAAGTTGTAGATATGATGGAGTCACCTGGTGTGTTAGAAGATTTTGCAATGTCCCCATCAGCTCAGCAAAACTATTATGGAGACAAAACTGAGAATAAATAAGGAGACTTTGCTTATTATGCTGGTATTAATTTTCCCCATAGGAGCTAATTAAATTCCATCTTGAAGCCAAGGGCTTGAAATAAAGCCATGGCATATTAACTCTGCAGTATCCACTCCCATTCTGTAGATTTTCCAGAAAAATCAAGATCTCAGAATGACACAGATAATAGAAGTTGACACATTCACACAGATGTATAAAGACTGAACTAGAGAAAAATGTACACTCCGTTTAGCTAATCAGATTGACCCTTTCATTCTCCAGCCTGTGTAAACCACATTGCAGGTGGAATTTAACTGTTTTTTATGGGCTGCACATTTTTTTCTCCTAATATTAACAAAATAGCCCATTCATTTTTTTTAAAGGGTCAGCCCACCAAAGCCAGATTTTTCAGTTTTGGTAGATGCTAAAGAGGTAAACTACCTAACAGTTTCTTATACCTCTGAGGTGCTAACATCTAAAGCATGAATTTCTGAAAAAAAATCATACAAACCCTGGCCACAAGGGGGTTCTGTTGTTTAGTTGGATTGTGATTTATTTTATATCATGGAAGATGCAACGGGAAGAGTGGAAATCACCCCTAAGGGTAATCCCAAAAGACAAGCGAGAGTTGTGATATGGCAGGGAGATCTAAACTCTGACGTCCTGGGAGATATTATATGCTCACCAGACTCTATACCTATGATTTAAACATCACTTTTGAGTAGACTATCCTTTAAACAAATTTTACATTGCAAAGAACAAACTCAAAACTGTTTTCTTACACTTTTATTTTACTGGTAATTTAAGGTACAATCAAATCTCCTCCCATGATCACGTACATGAAAGTAGACATCTCTGAGTGCTGCAAAATTATAGCATTTCATTATTTAATAACAATAAAAATTATAAATTAGCAAACAAATGACAAGAGTATGAAATTATAAACAGTGACATTTCAGAGGGCTGCATACAAGGTAACATCTGAATAAAGAAAAATTACTTTTAAAATATAGTATTTTATATAATGTGTACTCTATATACAGTCGATATATCTATTTACCTAATGCCATTAGGTGTTTTTTCTTCTTTTTAAAGTACAGTTTGGAACTTGTAATCTTGAGATAAAATGAACACTAAACATGCAACTTTTACAAATAAAAAAAGTAAACTGTTAAGAAAACTGAGGACAGGATGAATAAATAACATAAATCCAAAATTCTGTTGAGTAAAAAAAATATTTTACATCATTTGATTCTCTTTAAAAGTATTCACAGAATTATTTGGCATATGTCTGGGAAATTGTAGGTTTACACTTACACATTTTTTAATGTGAACTTCAAACAAAAAGAAAACCTCCTAACTATGACTTAAGGACTTGAAGCATAACAACATTCCAGCATTCACACCTATAGTACGGAGTATAATACTGATAGCTGGATATATTTCTATCGCTTGTATTTTGGCCACATTTTAAAAGAGCAGAACAAGCATCGGACATGTAGCAGTCTTTACTTCCACAATCACTCAAAATTACAGAGAAATACTTAAATACACCAACTGTGCCTCTGAAGATAGTTCTGGTTTTATCTGGGATACTAGCAGCCAGTACATATGATACCTCTACGGTATTTCCTACTTGTTGTCAAGCTGAGAAAACAAAATTTACAGATGGCATATAGACTGTGCTCAAAAATAAAAAGAAACATGTACACCTATTTGACGTAGTAATTCCCCTAAGGATGTGGACAGAAGACGTTTGCTCCTAAAGTGACGTGTAATGCAATGACAGCTGATCCCACTAGTTCCTTGTCTGTTACAATAATAGTTTCCGAAGCAGGTAAACACACAATTCAATATACGGGGTCTTGAATATCTGAAAGTGAAAAATGTCCATTCTGAGTCTCTAATTGAAGCTATTTGAGGGCAATAGCAACAAACCTTCTCTCATTGCTGCTCTTATATTAAGTCAGATTTAAAGTGGGAATACCAGAAATCCAGAAAATGTGGAAAACTTCCATCCTCCCATCAAATTTCCCTTGTCTAGTTTTAAATAAGCTCTGTCTCCTTTTTCCATTTGAATAAGAACCCCATTGCTGGCTGCTTCCCTTGTCACATCCTGATCGCCAGCAAAAGCAGATATCACAGGCCATCCATTTAGCATTAGACTCACCTGGAGAGAAAAAAAAAGAAAAACATTATAAGGCTTCTGGAAGCTTCACAAACCAAAAGGTTAATATGTTTGATTCAGTTCACTAAGCAAGCTAGTAACATGTTCAGAATTAGAAAGTTTAGAGTCTTCAAAGTACAGAGGGAGCTTATTCATTTCAGTTCATTCATTGCTGCCCACTTATCATGCTGATTTACAAAAGGGCATACTTTTTATTCAAGACAAGCAAGCATTTGTCAATGCCCAACCAGTCTAGAGAGAAAATCAAAAGCGTAACATTCCCCCTTAACCTCACTGTTTCAATAAACACAGAAAAGATCATGAGGAGTTAACAGGGATTTATTCTAGATAAAATCTGTTGGAGGGCCACATTTAATTGTGATTTAATATACATAGAAATGCATAGCTAAAACAGAAGCTTAAAGATATCCAACCCAATTTAAAAGCAGGTTTTTTTTCCCAGCAAAATGGATTTATCGTGCTATGTACAGACTAAAAGTGTATGCTTGTCTATCACATATTGTGAGCTACAATAAAAACTACCAGTAATACAAATGGAGAAAAATATTCTTTACATTATCCCATAGTAGCAGGATAAGTTAAAGAAAAAGCATGATTACTGTAGATTCACCATACACAGGTAGTGTATACTTTGTAAGGGGGTTGTTTTTGTATTTATTTTTCCTTTCTATTCCCTACAATGACTAACAGAGCAGCATTATAAGTGGTAAGCGATTTCCTTACTTAAATGATCAACATGTACAAATATGTATGTAATTGTATTTATTTGGTTATATTGTTTCTGATTGTTTATTGAAAAGTAAGGTCCTAGAGCATCTTTCTGAGTAATGTAAATTTCCTGTAGACTTCTGCTGAACCAATCAGCAATTAGTACTTAAGCCTGAGCTAAACAAAGAAAGCTGAGATCAACCGGTAGCCATGAGCGACTACACACCAGTATTGTATGCATGTCTTACATACTGTTTTGTTGCAAGGGGTTAAATAATTAATGACATGGTATATAAAGCGCAATTTCTACTCACACCTTCATAATGAAGCGCTTGCTCATTCTAATTCTCACTACAAAAAAAAAAAATCTACTAAGCAGAAAGGGCAGATGTTTGCTTTCTAACCACAAATATCAAATGGCCAGCACATCAGATTATGACTCTGGAGACTTTGCAAGCACCTTGCAATGTTTTATTATGAGAAACAGTAAAAGCCACAACATGTCCTAAGCCACACAGCAATCTTATATTATGTGACAATGAAATCTAATCAATTGTGTGTGATTTTTATGACTTGTTCACAGTTGCACTGGCATGATACCTTTGGCCTTCACAGTGCCACCATCTCTAATATTTTGGAAGCCTAAACATTAAATGATAGACTTCATGTCAACATATACCATCAGGAATGACACTTTATGATTTATCACACCCCGAGAATAAATAGGACACATTAGCATATCATGTCTCAAGAAATCAAAATGCTGCTTGTTACTGAGAGTATGAAGATGACAGATCAAAAGCGGTATCATTAATATCTCCAGAACTGTCCCCACACGAGAGGGAGTTTCTAAAAATGACCAACAACATTACCACCTCATTTTCACCGCACAGTTTGCAAAAAACATTTTGTTTGAAGGCGACAGAGCACCACAAGCTTTCATTATCGAAAAACCTTATCAGCTAATAGAGATTGCTGGAAAAGTAAGGTTCCATTTTTTTTTTTTATATCATTATGATACACAGTATGTCAAGTAAGCGTAAATAAACAAGCTTTGAGATTTTTCATTGCCATCAATATTATCTCCTGACCAAAAAGTGTTTAACATGTATCTAATGGCCTCAAAGTCAAAGGAGCTACAGATAAATGAGTACATTCAAAATGTTCTAAAAAATAAATATTTTTCAGTTAAAGAACATTTTATCTAATGTATGTTCCCATTTCCGAAGTGAAGTAGAAACTGACATTTTCTTTATAATAATGTATGGGTTAAACAGTGACACATCTATAGCTGTAAGTGTAAATCAAGATAGATGGACAGAGAAATAGAAAACACCATCCTGACCTGGATTGTTTGGCGGTTGTACACTTTTACCACATGGAAATTGAAGCTGTAAATCCCTTTTCTTGGTGATATGAATGTGCTTCGTTCTGAATCAAAATTGCTTCCAATGTTTACCAGTATCTACATTCACAAAAAAAGAAAGACATTAAGGTTTAATTATCCACATCATAGGCAAAAAAACTAGAGAAAAACTAGAGTGCTAAACAATCTCATCGGGTGTATTCAACTCAAGTGCTTGAGGTCCACACTTGGGCCAAGATTTTTTGGAGAGACATGGTCATTTTGCTTAGTAAAATACATTTTATGACATTCACAGCTGTCTGTTATTTAGAAGAATTCTAGGAAAACCTCCAGCACTGGAATTTCAGATCCCTGTTGTATATGGCAGTATATGTTGAAGGGTTGATTTAGTGTAGAAGTGATTTTACAGTGGTCTGAATTAAGTTTAAATGACCAAGTAGGTTCTGTCTGTTATTAAGTCCTTCCACACCTCCTAGAGTATTTAAAATGGACACAGGCCAATGTAAAAATGACACCTTTATAGCAACTTAAACTTTGACAGACACCTAAAGGCCCTATAATACTATTAAAATCACCCAAAAACACAACATACAATACAAATAATGCTCCCAATTATTTCCAGTAGAGTTACCCTTATTTAATTGCTAAAAAAAATGCTTTGGAAAATTCTGTCTACACAGCAGGCTCAATTCACACACAAGGAAAAACCATGTTTAGCTTTGTAAATTCAGCTTATTGCATGTATTTCCACAGAATTCTGAAAATCCTCTTAAAGGATTACACATTTTTTAATCATTAATTTCATTTGTTTTTAAAGGCAGGTTAAATTAATGTATACATTTACAAAGAATGTAATTGTAACAAAACAGATTTTTCCTGTTACAAAAAAAAGAAATTGATTTTATTGTACTAGCACACATGTTACTTTTCTCATATGCTTATATATTTGCAAGCAAATAAGTGGCTGGCATTTTATTATGACTTGCTGTGCACTGGTTAAATGAATTACGCTTTACAGACAATAAGTATCCAGACTCCATATACCGTAGATTCTTCTGACAGAATATAAATCACTTCATCGCTTCATTTAGAAGCTGCTTATGAAAGTTAAATGTCATACAAAGACAAGAACAGTTGTGCAGACTCAGCTCCAGCGCGTACATACGGGCGATAATTTTGAGATGGTCAGCTTTGTGGTTAATGACAAGGGAAAGGTGAAAGGCACAGTAGCGTATGATGAACCAAAAGGGATTAGGTCAGTTGTGTTACAACTCTTCTTGGATTCCAAAGTTATTTTAAATTAGATACAAGGTCTAAACGCAGCATTTCACTCCGATAAACATGCTATGGCCCTGAGTATTAGATACACTTCAATATAAAGCAATCTGACCTAACACACCAAGCATGCCCACAATCTAGGTTTGACATGAAAATCAGTCCAGGAATATTTAAAGTCTTTGTTATTAGCAGACACCAATAGAGAACGAAAGCTGAAGCTGGTAAAGCATCCCTCATCCGAGAGGTCCTGATGATAATATCCACTGAGGTAACAGAACAGATGTATCTAAACACTTTTGATGGTCCTTTTAACCTCCCAAACGGGAGCAAGGAGAGTTTTATTCTTGAGTTTCCAATATATGTATATAATTTTATATACAATAGTATTATCAATAGAGTTATGTCTGATCGGAAATATAACCAAAAAAAATCTAAAAGATCGCCTGACATGCCATACACTTAATGATCGTGTTGAATTATCTACTTTCCTATGATTGGATTTCGCTGCCAAGGCCGATCAGAATTATTTCCTATTAAATTGAACTATTTGGATCAAAATTGATAATTCATAGATCCGATCATATCTGATTCTGTGAAGAATCCTTTGATGAGATTGTTACATTTATGGTCACCATAATATAAATTGATGATCTGAAATAGACCAAAATCACCTCACAGTCACAAATGAAGGAGAATAAAAGTGAAATCCGTCACCTTAGTTAATACCTCTGGTATCAGGCTTCTTATTTGTATAAACTGTACCCTATTTGGTTTGCCCCGATCATGTTTGAATCCACTTATTGGTGATTGACTCGCTACTTCTGCTGGAAGTCTATTTCAAGTATCAACTACTCTTAAAAAATAATACTTTCTACGGTTAGTTGTGAACTTCCCTCCTGCTAGTCTGAGGTCTTTTCCCCGTTTTTAACTTTGCATTGAAAATCCTGCCCCCCTCAACCTCATTCACACCCTTCAGGTATTTTACATTTTGCAGGCATGTCCCTTCTTTCCTGTTCAGATTAAGTTCCTAAAGTCTCTCCTGATCAGATAAGCTCTTGCACTACATAGTCTCAGATCCAAAGCTGAACACACACATTAAAATCTCATTGTACAGTCACTTTTAGATCTACCAAAACTATAAGGTAGAGGAGCTCTTACTGAACAATACTGTGCACTTGTATTCAGTAGGTAGGCTCTTGTGCTATATAGTTGGTAGATCTAAAAGTGATTGTATAAGAAGATTGCAGGGTGTATTATTTCTTAGGTAGGCTCTTGCACTAGTAGTTTTTGATAGATCCAAATAGTATTGTAAAATGTGTATTATGCGGTATGTAGGTTCTTGTACCAGTGGTGGTTAATATGCTTTGTAGAAGGTGTATTATTCAGTAGGTATATGCTGTTGTTGTAGTTTTTGATAGATTCAAATATGATTGTAGAAGGTGTATTTTTCAGTAGGTAGGTTCTTGTAGTAGTGGTGGTTGATCTAAATATGCTTTGTAGATGGTGTATTATTCAGTAAGCTCTTAGTTTTCGATAGATCTACATATGGTCTGTAGAAGGTGTATTTTTCAGTAGGTAGGCTTCTGTGCTATATAGTTGGTAGATCTAAAAGTGATTGTATAGGAAGATTGCAAGGTGTAATATATAGGCTCTTGTACCAGTACTAGTAGTTTTTAATAGATCTATGATTGTAGGTCTATTATTCAGCAGGGCTCTTAGCTTGATAGATCTAACTATGATTGTAGGTGTATTATTTGGTAGGTAGGTGATTGTACCAGTGGTGGTTGATAGATCTAAATATGCTTTGTAGAATGTGTTTTATTCAGTAGGTAGGCTCTTAGCTTTTGATAGATCCAAATATGCTGTATAGAAGATGTATTAATCAGTAGGTAGGCTCCTGTGCTATATAGTTTGTAGATCTAAAAGTGATTATATAGGAGGATTGTAAGGTGTATTATTTAGTAGGTAGGGTCTTGTACTAGTATAGCTTTGGATAGATCTATGATTGTAGGTCTATTCAGTAGGTAGGCTCTTAGCTTTTGACAGATCTAACTATGAATGTATGTTTATTATTCAGTAAGGCCCTTAGCTTTTGATAGATCTAACTATGATTGTAGGTGTATTATTCAGTAGGTAGGCTCTTAGCTTCTGATAGATCTAACTATGATTGTAAGTCTATTATTCAGTAGGTAGGCTCTTAGCTTTTGATAGATCTAACTATGATTGTAGGTGTATTATTCAGTAGGTAGGCTCTTAGCATCTGATAGATCTAACTATGATTGTAGGTCTATTATTCAGTAGGTAGGCTCTTAGCTTCTAATAGATCTAACTATGATTGTAGGTGTATTATTCAGTAGGTAGGGTCTTAGCTTCTGATAGATCTAACTATGATTGTAGGTGTATTATTCAGTAGGTAGGCTCTTAGCTTCTGATAGATCTAACTATGATTGTAGGTGTATTATTCAGTAGGTAGGCTCTTAGCTTCTGATAGATCTAACTATGATTGTAGGTGTATTATTCAGTAGGTAGGCTCTTAGCTTCTGATAGATCTAACTATGATTGTAGGTCTATTATTCAGTAGGTAGGCTCTTAGCTTCTAATAGATCTAACTATGATTGTAGGTGTATTATTCAGTAGGTAGGTTCTTGTACCAGCGGTGATTGATAGATCTAAATATGAATGTACAAGAAGATTCCAATATGTCATCTAAAGTCCCAAACACTTGAAGTTGGAGGCATGAGAAGTGTGGATGTGGCCGACATAGAGTAGAATGGCAGCCTGTCCAGCCCATCCCCACCTGGACTCACCTGGTCGAAGTAGATGGTCATAGATCTGTTACTCATCTCGGAGGGCTCATGGTTGGTGCTCCTGATAGCAGAGAAAGCCACCTTGGCACTGCCGGAGCGCACGGAGATCCCCAGAGCGGTGCCGGTGGGGTCGGCGGTCGGGTTGGAGTCACACACCACCAGACATTTACCTTCCAGCAGAATAGGTTCCGTTTCGTTCTGAGCGTTTGACAGCCCCGCCAGCCATACCAGCCCCATCACCAGAACCAAGACCCACATCTCTACACTTCTCTTCTACTCCTGGAGCCGATACCAATCCTGGACCATCCACCTCCCAGGGAAAAGCGAGCTCGAGGACGGGCTACTGTTCAGAGTCACTTGGCCGACTTTCAGAATGCTCTCCAGCTTGTAGTGTTCCCAGTGGATGATCGGCCTGTGTCCCAGCCTTCCTCAGTACCTCTGTGATCGCATGACAGCTGAGCCCAGCGCTGCACCCTCGGACTGGCAGACGAGCTCAGGACATCGCATAGCTCCTGCTAGAATATCGATGCATCCAATACTACGAGCGGAGCGCAGAGACAAGCGGGGGGAGAGGGCGGGGACAACGTGCGCGACACGCCCACCCCGGCCACCACCAATGCACGCCCACCCCGGCCACCACCAATGCACGCTCACCCAGCGGCTCTGTGGCTTTATACGAGTCAAAGAAAGTGGTGGCCGGTGGGCTCTGCTCGTGCTCAAGGCTGGATCCAGGGATGGATCGTCACTGCTCTCCGATCCGCTCTGCTGGCTGGAGCCTTATCTACAGGTGAGTGCGGGAGGTATTCCTTCGTACTGCTTACTCATCTCATCATTAGTGTTCAATGCTTGTCTGCCATGTACATCGTCTACTGGAAACTGCCAGCTGACACTACAAAAGGTACTTTTTTGAGTTAAAGGAATGTTAAATCCAAAGGCAAACGTTCTTTATATTGCAGCTTACCAATTCTTATTAGGCTTTCTTTCTTCTAGTTTTATCTGGTCAATAAGTCTGTCAATTTTCAAAAGAACAAGCTCCCCTGCTGATGTAGCAGTTAGAGGGTTGCGGCAAACCATTTAACAATGACGGGTGCTTACAATGGTCATATTCTATTTGTTTATGGAAGATCTTTATCCCAAAAAGGAACAAAGCTGTTGCAATAACTGTTCATAAAGTAATAGCTGGAGTTTGGCTTCAGTTTGTTAGATGTAGTAGCAGACTTAGCTACACTAACACATCCATCCCTCCCTCCGGGCTGACAATGCTGCTCTCCAAAGATGCCCCCTGTTCTTTATCTAGGGTGGGGACAACACTTAGGCTTCATGTACACAGGACGTTTAAAAAACCTCTTCTGAACGCTGGAACTCAACAGCTAGTAAGCGACCTTTAACAATGTCCATTTTGCCACTTTTACATGCCGTGTTTATGTGCATTTAGCTGCGTTCATGAGCGTTTATGTTTAGAAGTGTTTTTTCCAGATAACAGTTTGTACTGATCTCTATCTCTCTCTCTCAAATGCTTATAAATGTGATTTGCAGCATTTGCACGCTGCTACAAGCATCTGGCGTTTTCAAATGCCAAAAAACTTTCGTCCTGAACGAGATTTTTTGTTTTAAAAAAAAAAAAACGCCACTTAACTGCTTCTAAACTACTGAGTGTACAGATAAGATAACATAGAAGAGAGTTCAGGGGCTGATGAAAAAAATGCACGACTGTTCCTAAACGTCTGTTTATCAGCTGCAGTGTACATGAGACCTTGAGCTTTTATTTCAGCTTGAAGAAGCTTGTGCTTTTTTGTGTTCTTGTGCATGTTTTTATTGAGCTTCTTTGAGCTCCTTTTTACTTTTTTGAGCATAAGCCCTTTTTTCACAAACCCTCCTAGATAGCATTTTCTTAACCACTGTATAAACAAAAGAAATAGCTGGTACAAACGTTTTCACGCATTTTCAAGCTTCTTTGAGCTCTTTTGAGCTCTTTGGGGCACTAGCTCCTCTCAAAAACGCGAGTTTAGTGGGGGATTTTTTTCTGCCTGTAGGAGCATATACCTGAAAACTCCTGAAAAAGCCATAGTGTACATGGACACATTAGCTAACATTGAGGGAAAAATTATCAAGTAAGTATTCCCACGCTGTATCAAAGAGAAAAACTACAACTAAATAACTGCTGCAAAGCACTGAGAGGTTATACCATAACCACAAGGAAAATTAACAATGAAACAGTGCTGCTCTATGTTTTATTGTTAACATTGAGGGAAGTTTCTAGGCAGAAAAAATAAGAGCTCAAAAGCCTGTAGGAGCTGTTTCTTTGAGCTGCAGTGTGCATGTACCCGGATACAGGAGGAGTGTTACTGACCAAATCACCAGGTAAAAACAGAGGGAAAAAAGCCTAAAAAAAAGTACTGCAGCCACCACATCTAATGATTGGTAAGCTGCAATGTATTACATTTTTGGTTTTGGGTGTAATGCCACTTTAAGAATACATACTTGAATACATTCCGAGATTGACCTGGGACTATGGCATTTGTAGTGTTCATAGAGCGGTGCTCCTTCCACACAAACAGATGTGAGGGGGGAAAGGAGAGGTTTGGGAGAAAAACATGGTAAGAAATGATTTATTGAAAGATAGATTATAGGGCCATTAAATAGTGGATGTGTGCGGATTATTTTTGGAGAATAAGGATATCGTTTAGTGTCACCCTAATGATTTTTTTTAAGAGCACTGCAGTGTTTGAAGCGAACTCTCATATAACCTGCAATGTAGCTCATCCAGAGGGAAGTTTTAGTGAAGAATCTATAAAGTGATGTGACCCCGACCTTTTTCTCAAAGTCACTAATATACAATGAATGAAATCATCTGCAGTGAATGTGTTTATGTAGCCACACATAACTCTGACTGTCGTTTTACACATTGCTGATGTGCATTGATCCTAAAACCAAAAATGTAATGAAAGGAATTTACTAAGACTGGAACAGTAGTAGTAGTAATAGTAGAAGTCGTAGTAGTGGTCGATTTGAGCAGAATTAAAATAGTTTTGTTTACTTTGCACTAGATGATTGTATTTAATTTTTGTAATGAACGAGTACATATATTCACTGCATGCAAAGTTGTGTTTATGTGATTATTTCTGGAGAGCTGGTCCATAGCTTGTATCAGATTCTTAAAGCGGAGGTCCACCCTAAAAAAAAAAAATTGCACAAAAATTTCCTAAAAAAATGGAGGAAAAAAAAAAAATTTCTTGACTCACCTGAAATGGCTGTTGCTAGGCAGACTTCCTAATCTGCCTCTTCCTACGCCGCTTACTTACTTGCTCTGTGCAATGTGTTTTTCACAGAGCAGCCCTGATCCTCCTCTTCTGGGGTCCATCACTGGTTCTCTGGGCCCCTCCCCCTTGCCAAGTGCCCCCATAGTAAGCCGCTTGCTATGGGGGCACTTGTGTGTGCTCACTTTTGAGCCAGCTCTCTGTCTCCATTAGACACAGAGAACATGGCTGCGCCTCGCCCTCCGCTCCATCCTCACTGGCTGGGATTAATAGCAACAGGAGACAATGGCTCCTGCTACTGACTCTCAGCCAATGAGGACAAAGAGGCACGAAACAGCTGCTGCTCTTGTGTACATCAATGGATTAAGATGGAGCTCAGGTAAGTATTAGGGGAGGTGAAGGGGGGAGCTGCACTCTGAAAGTTTTTTACCTTCCTGCATAGAATGCAGGAAGGTAAAAAACTTTCAGCCATTAGAACCACTTTTAAGAACCACTGCTATAGAGGAACCCTTGAATTAATTTTTAGGTCCCAGGGAACCCCTTCTCTAACCAATTAATTAGGGGTCAGTGTAAAATAGGACAGAGGGATAATTGCTCCCCCTACAGTGTATTATGCTACTTACTCTGCTACTTACTCTTCAAGTGGTGCTGGCCCAGGAACAATGCAGGGATTATCAAATGGGAGGTTAATCAGCCACAGCTCAAAAAAAGCCAAGCAACCTCTGAAGGGACCCTGGATAAGAATGGATGACTGATTTAGAGAGTACATATAGTATACAACTCTCCATTCGCCCTTGTCCCAGGTCTGTTAAAACCAATAAATGCACCAATGTTTTTTTGGAAATCAAAGTATACAGGAAAAACCGACATGAGAAACATGTGCACTGTATGGGACCCAACCGAAGATTACTAACCGCTCATTTACCATAGAAAGCTGTGGTGTCTTCAGATAGCTCTAGACCTCAAGACAAGAACTCCATGGTACATGGAGCTCCATGTAAACAGTGCACACTGTGCAAAATAGATTTTCAGAGACCTAATTAGACATAGCATTACAAAATGAGTGTGAATGCTATTTATAAAAAAATATCAGGTATACATTACTTCTCATTTAACGCTCCAGCATCCCTCGCTGGCGCTGCCATCTTCTACCCAGCTTTTTCAAGGTATTGGGCCGCAGCTGTTTTTATTGGCTGGTGCTGGATAATGTTGTTCTTGTGCATGTGCAGGAGTTTATCTTGGCACGCTGAGTTTGTGCCACAATGTAAACTGTGCTGTGCTTGTGCATCTCAGTGTATATTCTAAAGAAGACTGCTAGCAGGCAGGATAACAACATTAATGCGAGCAGGCAGGTACGTTTATTTTAAGGCAGAATAGACATTGCATTTATTTTCTGTAATAAAGACCATTTTTTTAAAATTCAGACTTTAGTTCCGCTTTAAAAGGCTACAGCTAGGGCCCACCAATGACTTCTGTGGGATCCAGAAGCTCATGATGACCAGTACAGTCTAGCAGCATGAAAATATGTACAAGCATGAACTCCTTTCAGCAAATATCTAAAGATACAATTAAAGCTCAACTATGGGGTATTAGCAACCCCGACTTCCACCTCCGTCTAACTAACTGTGGGTATGAAAAAACTATCCAAATGTCAAATTTACTTACTGGAACCGACAGTCTTGTGACAATCCTTTTCTCTTCCACTGTTTACTGTATGGGATACTTCTTCGGGTGTCCTCATCACTGCCTGCATGATGTAGACACCTTCTATTGGTGGAGGTGACACTTCTATCAACCAGGTCTTCTTCCATAAGCTCCAGAGGCAGGAGAACTCACTAGGGTGGTGAGCGGACTAGTGCCCAATAAGATAACTAGTGGGGAAAAGTGTCTGGTCCCCGGGGAAAGAACTTAGCTTGGCACATAGCGGAAACTGTGACTATGATCCATCTATAGGATGGCTTAGATAGGGGTGTTTGGAATGAAGACTGAGGAGTAAAGTAATTGATGCACAATGCACTAATTACATTTTTGCCTGGAGTGGAGTTGTACTGTAGAACTAATGGCAGCACTTTTGTTTTAGATAGAGTAAGAGAGAGATTTCCCCTCACTTCCTGTCCCGTAACTAAAACAGGAATTGAGCGGAAACCCCTCCAAAGTGAGAGAAACCCTTGTTTTCACCTGGGTTACTAGAACTAATGTCCCCATTGGAAGATTTTCCCACTATTACTGTTCTGGTGACAATCCAAAATTTGGTATTTTCTTTCATTTTCACTCTTGGTGAGAACAGTAAACAGGACACATAGAGAGAGTAAATCTCCCTAATAAGAGCAAAGACAAAAAAGCCTGACAGGTATTTTAATCCACCTCCACTCTATCTAAAACTCAAAAAAAGTTTTGCCTTTAGATATACTTTAATGTCAATGTTGAATTATTAATCCCTTTGCTGCCAGATCTGTTTTTGCGTTTTTTTACACATATAAACCCCACAGAACATTATATATTTTCTGAAAGCAGACACTCTAGAGAATAAAATAGTGGTAGTTCCAATTTTTTATGTTATGCGATACCGCAAAGGTCTAGGAATGCAAAGTTTCAGTACACAATGCATACAAACTAGTTTTAGGGCACACAAAAGAAATAGATTACCCAATTTTTGGTAAAATATAAAACATAGATACCCAACACGTCAAACCTTAAATTTGCGTGCGCCTGTGATATGGCGACAAAGTACCCTATATTTTCTATAGAAAACACTTTAAAAGCCAGGTCATCAGTTTAGCATTATGGAGGAGGTCCGTGCTAGAAATATCACTCTCACTCCGGCGTGCGCGACAATATGTAACATGTGTATCGCAATCAATGTTTTCATGTGTAGGTGCATCTGATGCTTGCGTTTATGTATGTGTTTATATGTTGGGCAAGGGGCCTCAAAAAAAAATCTGCGGAGGATTTTATATGCTTGGGTGTAACTTACATTTTTTACAGTTTAAAAAATATATATATATATATATTACTTTTTTTTTACTTAACTTTTTTTTTTCATTGCATAGAGGACAAAAAGTCCCCTATGTGATGATTTTTTGATGACAGTTTCTCTTTAATGAGATATTCGGGGTGTAAAAGATCCACTGTGCTCCACTAAATGTAATGCAATGCAGCCACTGGGAGTGTGTGTAAAATCCCCCCTGCTGTCAGGTACATCAGATGTGTGTGCCAAACCTGACCGGTTTCCCTGGTAGTCGGAAATCGATGTAGTAGGCACCCCGGCTACAGTAATTGCAGCTGGCTACCAGGTTCCATGCAGAGGGGAGGGACTGCCCTGCTGCTTAGTGAACACAGGGGGGCGCTCACTCGGCACAGGTGCCTTTTAGAGAACACTTTGCATATAGTCAATAAATTCAAAGTGTTCTTTAATTGGACGAGGTGGAGATTGTGATGTCTCTGCACTGCCTCCCCACCTCGTCCAATCAGAGAATGGTTTGCATTATTTAGAAAATACAAAGTGTTCTCAGAATGGCACCTGTGCCAAGCATGTGACCTCCTGTGTTCAATAAAGGATAAGTTCACCTTTGTACACTTTTTTTTTCTTCTAAATTCCAGCTCCCCTATGCACCAATATAGCATTTATGTACCTTTTTTGCAAAAATATCAAAGCTTTCCGATAAATCGACAGTCACTTACTTTTCTTGTCCTAATCCATGTTTCCAGACGTTTCCATTAGTAATGTCTTTCTTCCTGTTCAGACTTTAGGTCATGAGACAGGAAGGAGTTGACCAGCTGACCTAATTAGCACACACCCTGCATCATCCACCTACCCATTCCCAGGTGCACGTTTTTCAAATTAAATGCGACAATCAGTGATCACCCTTCTCACTAAATACACAAATTACAATCAGATTGCATAGTGTATGGCCATGTTTATACACCTAAAATTACTAGTTGCGATTTCAGTGCCATTACTTGTTAACGGCACACCAAACACAGAAGCAAACACATTTTGCATGTGAAAAACGAAGGGCAAATGCTGCAAAAGCACAGTAAAAAACACGCAACCCACAAAATGCCACAATGTCCCCTTAACCACATGTAGTGCAGCCAATTGAAATCAACAGGCTGCCCTATGCGTGTCACAGGAAAAATGAGACACAAAATGTGCGCTCCCACTATGCTAGATGTGAATTGGGCCTGAAAGTGAAATTGGTGCGATAACACAAGAACAATGAGGTTCCGTTGTCATCTGTGCATTTCCTTGCATTTCAGAAATGTGCTGCACCAAAAATCGCAGTAAAAAACGCACCAAGCTCCACTCTAAAAAATAGTTCCGAACCTTTTTTGGGGTCATTGCTGTGTGTAGGGCAGCCCATTCAGGTGGATGGGCTGCCCTATGTGTGATGTGCGAAAATGCTCCAGAACGACTCCCCCCTCGCTTAAAAAAAAAAAAAAAAGCGCATGTGGGAATGTGAGTTCCCGCTATATAGAGCTGTGAATGGGGCTTGACAGTTGAGTGTTTCTGTCCACTCTCTCATATGTACTTCTTTAAAGATAGCCATACACTGTTCAAGTTGATTGAGTATTTAGGGTTGAAAATGTTTTTATTGGTAAAAAGTAACAGAAGGGAAAAGCACAGTTGACAAATTGTTTACAACACAGTGATAACCAGCTTGCCAAATGGCTGTCGCCCACAGCAATGCTGGTATCTGTTAATACAGGAATAGTCATATTAATAGGTTATGTCAAACAATAAAAGGGTATGAGAGGAAAAGAAAGGAAAAGAGAAGATAAGAAGAGTAGGGAGGAGGAAGGGGTGGGGGGGGTCTGCTGGCGGGGACCGGAAAGAAGGACTCCGATTTGTCAATTGCGGGTCTTATTCAGGGTTTAGGTGGAATTCAGGGTATTGAGGGAGCTGAGTTCGGGGGGATAGGCAGCAGTGTAGCCAGCGTATCAGAGGAGTAGCGCCGCCAGGCCGACCACAGGACTGTAAATTTATCATATGTGTTATTTCCAGCGCCAGCATCTCCTCCATACGCATAATATCATTCATGGTGGAGACCCAGAGAGATAACGGGGGGATGGTAGTTGTTTTCCAAAAGAGAGGTATGAGTTGGCGGGCAGCAGATAGAAAAAAGCGTAGTAAACACTGTTTTTGAGACGCTATTGAGCCTGGTAGGATAGAAAGAAGGGCTATTTCAGGAATCAGTTGTAAAGATTCATCATGTATTTTATCATAGACCTGGAATACCTGTCTCCAGAAGGGTTGAATCAGATCACACTCCCACCAGACATGAAGATACATGCCTGTTGCTGCATTGCATCGCCAGCAGGTAGATGGAGTAGAGGGAAATATTTTTCGTAATGTGGCGGGGTCCCTGTACCATCTAGACATAACCTTAAAATTCTTCTCTTGTGAGTAACAGGAGATGGAGGACTTGTGTGTGAAGTGGAATGCAATCTGCCAACCCGCTCTGGAGATGGTCTTTCCCAAGTCTGCCGACCACATCCTGATGTAAGTGGGCAAGTCATTTTGTGTGAGAGCTTGAATCAGACTGTAAATATGTGAAAGTAAGGGTCTGGGTAACACTTGAAGGGAGCCCAGATGTTCAAAATCAGTCAGTGGACGGTGAATCTGGGATGAACTGCATAAGTGTTTGGTAAAGGTTGTTAGGTGTAGGGAGGTGAGCCAGTCATATGTTCCCGTCGGGATGATCGGAGTTCCATTTTCCTCATGAATGAAGGTGCTTGAGGCCAGGAGGTGCGATGGAATGAACCTAGAGCTTGAGCCCCTATGCCTTGTGGGAAGGCTGGGTTGTCAAATAGTGATGATAAGGGGGATGGATCCGAGGACAGGATCTCGCACAACCCTCTCCTATACTAGAACACAAGGGCAGCTGTAGTTAGTGGTGAGGAGCTGGATAAGTCCGTAAATTGCCCCTTAAATCGACAGGAGACATATCCTGTTCGACCATCACCAAGGCTTTTTGGAAGCTTTGTGGAA